>CAOKZL010001221.1:0-399447 GCA_948472985.1 Iguana delicatissima
ATAACTCTGTTGACTCATGTTTAGTATGTGCTCTATTAAAACTCCTAGATTCTTTTCATACACGTGCTGTCAAGCCATGTGTCAACAAAACTTGGAAGCATTGCTTTTTTTGACTACAACTCCCAGAATATCCCAGCCAATATGGCCAGTAGACATGCCATCTTGGGTGAGTGAGAGGGTTGTAGTCTACGGATCAATTTTTTCAAACTCTGCTCTTGCTGGAAGTGCCTCATTATTTGATTCCATACAGAAAAATATTAAACCTCCTTCCTTGAATTTATTTTTAAAAATCCAAATGTAACAATCCAAATTAAAAGTGTGACAATAAGCATACTCTATTCAAGTGTGGTAGACAGGTTCTTGGCATTTACTCTCCATGGAAACCCTCTTAACTCCATGTTTACATATTCCCCAGGTTTCTTCCAACACACATTATTGTCAAGTAGAAGCATCCACCATACCAGTTAGTTTTTGAAAATATAGTAGTTTCAGTTAACAGACACCATCTAGTCTCCTCAACACAGAGCAGCAGCCAATGTTGTTAAACATATTTGTTTCCTCTATGAATAAAAACACTGGTGTCTTACTTCCCCATATGGAGTGCAATAGGTTTCAGGCTGGACAAGTCCACAGGTAGAAGAGGCTTTCAAGTGATGGATTCTTCCAATGAGAAGGTCTCGCATGGGTGGGTAACATGCCCCGCGTAGGCAGGTATTCTGTGTAACCAAAAGGTGTGGGAAAGCTGGGTGGGAGAACAGGAATTGAACTTTAATAGTGCCATAAAATAAGACAAAAGAAAACCACAAAAGCCACCGGTCTTTATGTCAATGTAAAGCCCAGTGGCCTCACAGAAGCAACCAGAGGTAATGTAACAGCCGGTGTAGTACAGTTGCTATAACAACTGACCTAGAAATTCAGAAGTCTTATATATCACTTCTACAATGACCTAGGTAGGATTAGGACAGCCATTTAGGATGTAATCCTACATAATAGAGAAGTGGGCAACCCTTTTTCCTAGTAAAAGAACGTATATCCTCTTTGTTTTTGGCAGCTGGTGGCTCCTATGCCACTGGGTGGTGAATTTAGATTGTAAGCCTGAGGGCAGAGAATTGACAAATTAATGGCTTGTAAGCCTCTCTGGGAAACCTTTTGAATGAAGGGCAGAATATAAATACTGTATTTGCTGGTGTATAAGACTCACTTTTTTTGCCAAAAAATACTGTGGGGTGTGTCTTATATGCTGGTGTGTCTTTTACGCCAAGAAATAGTATTTGCCATTGTATAAATCTTATACATGGGTGCATCTTATACATCGGCGAATACGGTACTCTAAATATATAAACAGGCTGTCAGTTTTAGTCTGAACTTTAAAGGAAATACCCACAGTGCTAAACCCCATCCTCAAAATAGGTTGAGCACCTTGAATAATTCCTTTAAAGTTCAGACTGAAATTCAGAGGGGATTCACCAACATACTAATCTCAGAGCCACCAGCCTCCACTGCTCTAGAGTAATCAGTCATCAGTAGCTGTTCTCAGGCTCTGGAACATCCTTCCTAAAGAGAACAGCTGGTGTCACTCAACCATCCTTTCATAGGCAGATGAAGACCTCATCATTTCGGCAAGCATTTGATGGCTGATTGCACTGGGAGAAAAGGCCATCTCAGAATGCACTGTACTGTTTATTTGTCATTTTCTTACCAATAGATTTTCTTTATGCTGCTCTTACTTCTATTGTGTGTGTGTGTGTGTTAATTTTTCTAAGATATGAATTTTAAAGCAGTGTATGTTGTGATATTTGTAAGCCACCTTGAATCCTGAACTGGGGAGGAAAAAAGCCAGAAATATATACCTACCTACTTGCCTGCCTGCCTACCTACCTAGCTTTACCCCTACTGCATGGATAGTGGGCTGCATTCTGGACTCATGCACATCTGCAGGCTCTGTCTCCCTCCAGCCATTCCCATTCCATTTAATGTTAATCACATGAGGGGACAATACTCAGATATATGCCCAAATATCCCCCAAAGGCACCACATACTGTCATCTTGGAAGCTAAGCAGGGTCAACTGTAGTTAGTACTTGAATGGGAAACCGCCAATGAATACCAGATGCTGCAGGCTATATTTCAGAGGAAGAAATTGGCAAACTCACCTCTGATTATTCTTTGCCCAAGAAAACCCTATGAAATTCATGGGGTCACTATAAGGTAAGAGCCAGCTTGAAGATACATTCACACATAGAGGAATAACCTTCAGTGTAATGCTGGAAAAATGCTAAGCATCAGCCTATTTCTTGTTACCCTCTCCACCATCTAGTTGCCCTTTTTTAATAGTTTCATCAAGTTACATATTGTTTCCCCTTTGTTACAATTGCATGTTGGCCACTTTTAGCCAGTTTTACTTAAAGATTATAGGCAAGCAGGTGTGGACAACAGAATTTAGCTCAGACTTTCCCACTAACCATAAATAATTCATACAAAATTATCCTTTTTGAAAAAGATACATTCTTAGGGAACACTTACTCAGGACAAAAAGAAATATCCACATGATGACGAGATTCCACAAAACTCAAGATTCTCCTGAGACAAAAACAAAACATAAATTCAGCAGCACACAGATGATGGCATGAGAAAGGATAGTGGATCAGCCCTGTAATTCCTGTTTTAACACCACCCTTACACCACTGTTTAGCAATTATGCCACTTCACTGTGGTTGGGTGATCTTAAAGTGTCATAAATAAATAGATAAATAAATAGGTTCTACACTGTAGGAAACTGGAGGTTCAAGGTGACAGAAAGCAGCTAGAAAGCATAAAATGCATATCCTCATAGATATTCCCTTGATCTCAAGACTTTCCATTGTAAGTATTCATTGCTTCAGCACAGGACATAGTTATGTGAGCAACAAGGGCAGTAATATCCCCTTCAATGAATTAAATGAGAGAATGTACTCTTGAGGGAAATCTCAGTTGCTTCTGCATCAGAATAAAGAGATGTTCTATAACACATGTGTCAAACACAAAGCCCATGGGCTGAATCCAGCCCACCAGGCCATTTCTTGTGGCCCTTGCACCTCTCCTGCAGCTGCAACACTCCCCCTACCTGGTGGGCCCAGTCCCACATTGCAGGCCCCCGGCTGCCAGTATTCTGAAGAGAGGCCCAGCAGCCAGCATTCATGATCTAGTTCTGACTGCTTCTCTGTCCAACTCTCACCATCAGAGTGGCTATGGGTTACCATGGCAACGCTCCATGCAGCTCACAAGAGTTGGACAGAGGAGCAGTCAGAAGTAGAAGTAGATTGCGAGTGCTGGCTGATGGGCCCCTCTTCAGAATACCAGTAGCTGGGGGCCTGCAATGTGGGGATTGGGCACACCAGGTACAGAGAGGGGCAGGAGGGCAGAAAAAGCCACAGAGGGAAGTGGGAAGTAGAAAGAGGCACAGAGAGGGTCTGGGGGCTGAAAAAGGCACAGAGAGAGTCTCAACTGGAACTAAAAAGTTAAACAAAGTTAATGTAATAAATAGTGCTTGGTAATATTTGTCTGGTGATTAAAAAAACTTTCTGTTTTCAAAACTCATTTTTCAAAAAGTGTACAATAGTTGTACACTTGCATATCTACTTGCCATTATTTTAACTAGATTTCTCGTTTCAGAGCTAGTTCGTTTCAGAGCTAGTTATTACTAAAACCAGTAATAATCGAATGCAGGGGCAATTATTTAACATGATAAAAGAGTAGATACATTTATATAGTCTTACAGATACAACCAGCCCTTTGAGGGCGGCCATAATGCTCATGTGGCTCAAGAAGAAATTGAGTTTGACACCCCTGTTCTATAAGGTGTTCTCCCCTTTTTAAAATCAGAAGCTAAATATCATGGCAAACCTCATTGCTGACCCCACAGATACAAACAACATAACAGGACCAGTAGTAAAATATGAAGTTTGTGCCCCAAGTGTGCACAGTGTTGCACTCTGACACACATTGTGTCTGTGGCAGAGTGCAACTCGTATGGTTCAGTCATATACATTTATATGCATTTTATGTAAACTAAGGTCACAGATATGCACAGCCTAATTTTCACTGCCAGTTCTGTTTGTGTAGGAGAAAAACAGATTGCAAAGCATGGCTAGTTCAAAGCTGCACTCTTCTACTCCAAGTCAAGGTCGAGCTTCCCAATTCACCTTTTACCTGTTGCTTTTGCTTAACATCTTTAAATAACCATGCTTTTAACAAAGATAAGACTTTCACCAAAGCAATAGTAAATTGCAGTTCAGCTCTTTTCTTTTGTTCTATTCTTTCCAGAAAACAAAAAGGTACTCCATTTCTATATAGACTTTGGAGAACCTGATTATACAGTGATTACCATGCTACCTGTGGACCTAAAAACTCAGAAGGACACAGATAACTCTTAAATGCAAACCTAGAGAGCAAGTAAACATGACACTTTCTGAAACTGGACCTATAGCATGGACTGTTTCCCCCTTCCTTCTAGTTCTTTTTAATTCTTTGCCTACTTGCCCTCATTCTGGATAGCAAACTTTATTCCCCTTACCATTCTGCAAAGTTGAAAGTTCCCCCCATTTTTTAATTATTATTTTTTTTGATAAGTAAATCAAAATCAATAGTGTGCTTGTTTTCACTGCTGTTGTTACCAGATCACTGCACCCATACATTGATAATCTGTTGAAAACACATGAGTAATCTCCAGCAGTATTTCAGAAACGCTTTGCCACAGATGCAGTGCCAAAGGAAGCAATTTACAGTTCCCTGCATCCCAGTGTACAAAACCTACCTGCTCTGAGCCCGATCCTGTCTCCTCTCACTGACTGGGGTCCACCTGAATCCTGCACTTGGTCTCTTGAGCCGTTGTCTTTTGTTTTTAAATCTGTCTCACCTGGAGAAGTAAGTTCCTGTGGGTGTAGCAATAATGATAAAAGCAGTGATTCAAGGATCTCTTCAGACAGACACACCCATTTATGGTATAACTCATACCTCCTAGACGGTGAGCACATGTCTGTTCACTGAGAAGAGAAGTAGGGATCTTTTCAATAATGGAAAAAATGGACACAGTGATTTTGGCTTATGAATTTTCCTCCTATGAATGCAGTGAAGCAAAGCTGAAGCACTCTTTCTCACACTGTCACTCCTTCTATGAAGTTGTATAGGATCTTCTTGAAACATCCGATGCAGAGCAGTTTGCGTTTGCTTCCTTGTACCCATAGTACAGTTATCTATAAGCCAAAAAGAAAAAAAAAGTTTTCATACCAAGATTGGTTTTCTACAGCTGCCCAAGCCCATTCCCTGAGGTGAAGCTGCCAAAGAAAAGGAAGGGTTTCCTTCAAAGTAAGTTATGGTCAGGCAAAGCAACTCAAGGCCTGGAAATAAGATATGTTTTCACATTTCATCTACTCAGAAACATTATTTCTTGTAAACAGTCCTCATAAAACATTTCTGTTGCTTATAAACAAATTCATAGATCCAATTCATTCATGTATTCAGTTCATTAGTGATGGTAAAACATAAGTTTATTTCCTTAGGTGACTCACTCATTACTCATTACCCTGCAATTCATTTCTAATTCATTCACATTTATACAGGAAACAAAGCACAAACTTTTCAACTGCAGTTCAAGGGGTCAGATGATGCTACTGTATTTCTGGTGCATTCATTTTCTTTCTCCCTATAGGACAGACATAAATAATTGGTATGACCCAGAATTTTGCATGTCAAGATCTCTACATGCAGCATAGGCTTTTGAAGGAAACATTTGTATCAGCATAGGAGAGTAGGTCTGGAGAACATATAACTCTCCAGATGTTCTTGCTCTGCAGTTCTCATCAGGCATAACCAAAATGGACAGCAAAGAAGGATGATGGGAATGGCAGCTCACAAGCTTCTGAAGGGCCCCATGTTCCCCATTTCAGCTGAAGGGGATGAGCAGAGACTTACCAGGAAACAAAGTGTGAAAATTTTGTTCAAATGATATGGCATTCAATATGGCACCACTACTTGAAGAAGGTTTTAAGAGATATCTCTTGGAGACAGAATAAGACTATTCAATAGCTGCTTATGAGACCACAAAGCCTGGAGGACTTTTGTGTTCCTTGAAAGGGAAAATGTTGTTTCATAGCAATTGTATTTAGTGTTCCTATTGCTGGGAAATAGCAATTTCTTCACAATGATTGCACTTACTGCGCCATCATCAGGGTGGATAATGGAGGGATTACAGATGACTGTACAGTGTTTTCCCACTCTAGATCCTCTGGAAAGCCAATCTCTACAACAGTCCCATATTTCAGGGCCTTTCTGCCCTTCACTGTTATAGTGCTATTCTACTTTCAACATCCTGTGGAATTCTGGGATTTGTAGTGTACTGAGGCCAAAGAGCTCTCTGGCTAAGCATTCTAAATGTCATTCCCTGAACTGCAAATCCCAGAATTCCATAGGATGATGAAAGTGGAACAGTGGCACAGCTTGGCATGAGTGGGGTAGAGGTGGAAGTGGGTGGGGTGGAGGCACATGGGTGGGGCGATGGCACTTGGGGGACAGGCAAGGAGTGGCAGCCCCCCCAAAAAAGTGCCGCCCAAGGCACACCTCCTTTCTCACCCCTCTGTGGAATTATAGCACTATAATAGTGTAATGCAGAAAGGCTCTCATAATCTTTATGCCTTCAAGTGGGCTTGACTTTTAACCAGTGCTATTCCCATGTCCTTAAAACAGTGACACAATGCAAGAAATTTGAAATATGAGGTTTGTTCCACTGCTGTACTGCTTCCTTTTATGTCCAGAAGAACTTTATTGTCTAGTTTTCTGTATGTCAAGATGCTGGAAAACCATGCCCTTCAACTATTCATAGATGAAAATTAGGACATGTCCAACCACAACATCAGGGGATGGTTAGGATGGCAAACTTTACTAATGAGGAAGAACACACAAGCCTAGGGGAAGCTGTAGGAGTTTGCTTTTGCCTCAACCATACTGGGAAGGGCAGGATTCTGTCACCTTCTCTTCTCCCCACTGCTGCTTGCTTAGTTAATTGAGTGCAAACTACTTGCACACTTTGAACTCAGTTTGCAGCAACTGAAGTAAACTGAGGGTAAAAGATAACAGAGGGAGAAGGAGAAGAAAAACTGGGACATTTTAAAGTCAACTGAAAAAATGAGGTAACAGATGATTAATGGGGACTGTCCCTACCAAATTGGGACAGTTGGGGGTATTGAAAAAGTACAGGCAGAAACCAGTAAAAGGAGTAACTGAAATGGAGCCATTACTTGTAGCCTCTAAGTTATATGCAAGAGTCCCAGTCTACTTTGCGTTTCTTATTCCTCTTCCCAAGTTCCCCTTTTCAGCTAAAAAATAAACTGAAAATTGTGTTTCCTGTTCCTGGAGGCTTCTGGGTGCAGTTGCTTTCTCTTAGACTATGGCCCTTCTCACACAGCATTTTCCATGCAAAAGGGCACCTGGAGTTTTGCATGATTGTGAGGAGCAATCTGCACGACACACTCACAATCGTGCGATGCTCCAGGAGCCAGCAGGCACCAATCGCGCACCTTTTCATTTTCGGCTAGAAGTCAAAAATGGTGCACAATCGCACATTGCTCCTGGGCCCCGTGTGCACTTACCTGGCGTGCGGAGCCTCCAGAGCCACGCCAGTCGTGCTTCCTGCCCCAGCGCAGCCTCGGAAGGTCCTAGGCTGCATTGCGGAAGGAAGAGGCAGGGCTCTCGCATGAGCAGGCAGCTCGTGCAGAGCCGAAGAACCCCGGACGCAAGAACCTCTTGCCAGAGGCTGCTCACGCAATCCCCGCACTCCAGCGCTGGAAGAAGGTAAGGTGTGGAAAGGGCCAAAGTCTCAAGGACTCCAGCACTCTCCCCTCCACATACATACACACACATCCTATTAAACCAAAATTTAAAAGGAATTGGAAAAACTGAAAGTGCACTTCAGCCACTTCCATCTTTAGTATTTTGAGATGTAGTATGGCCCATGGTGGGATCTCAGGGACAAAGACGGCTTCCCAAACTATTTGAAGTTGCCCATTTCTCCAGCAAAGGAAGAAAAAAGAGTGACAACTCTACTCACAAAAAAAGAATTGGCATCTTCCACAAGTCATGGGATCAAGTGCAAAGAAATGTAGACTGGGAGGTAATCTCAGCATTTTTACTGTATTACCAACATGGATTAATGCCTATGCAGTAACAAGTACAACAGAATGGTCATGACACCACTAACCACAGCTCTGCTGCTGAATACATGCCTCACAAACAGAAAAGTCCCATTCTTAGGCCATTTCTGCACTGGAGGCCATTAGTGTCATATACCCTTACAATCCTGGCATTGTCATTTGCATGATGCCGTCAGGTTAGGAATGCTGTTTTCTGCACCCTTCTGCCTCCAGCAGATGAGTAGTGGTATTACCACTGGTCATCCTTCTGCATCACAGCATCCTTGGCTACTCTCTGTTCCCAGCTTTACTTTGCCCCCCACCCCAATTAGTTGGAAGGGTTGTTTGTTTTTGTTTTTCTTTGGAAGCCATACTAAACACAGCAGTACACTATTGCATTTTCATGCTATAATTCTTAAAAATGTCTTTTAGAAAGTGTTAACTCAAAGGAGAACTTTCAAATAAACACAGAGAGGTGATAGACTTCAAAGTTACCATGCCACAGGAGTCACTGAGGGAGGGACAAGCTAGGCACATGCGGAGCCCACCCACTGCTGGATCCACGATGATTGGAAGCGCTATCAAGCACTATAACAGTACCACACTAAGCCAGCTGATGGGATTGAAGCACTAATGGAGGCTCTTAATGGATTTTTTTTTTCTAGAAATAGAATACAGCTGTTTTACAATGCTTGGGGATGGGATAGCAGCTGGATAGTGGCAATGTCATGTGGTAACATGGCTGCTGACCTGGAAACAACCCGCTCCTATGGCTGTATAGTGACATTGTGTGGAAATGGCCTTAATCTCTCACACTTTTAGTTAATGGATCAGTAGCTGGTAGTATGAAAGACCTGTTTTTGAGAACCTGGATAACAGAAAACACTGAGCTAGATGAGCATTTAGACTGATGTGGTATAAGGCAACTTCCTAAGCAGAGCAGTACATTAAAAGGAACATTAAACCTCAGTGCATTACTCTCAAATGTTGTAGTGTATTATCTTATCTCTGGCACTGTGAATTTAGCTAAGACCTATTTTTACTTCTCAGGAATATCCTGAGGTTCTTTCCAACCTTTTTTAAAACTGCAGGGCCACAACATTGTCTCAAGCATTGTGCCAATGGCCTATAGCTATGTTGCCTTGGCATTTTTCTATTTTCTATTTTAGTTCTGAAAATGAAAAGCCACATTTCTACCTCAGGAGTTTAAAAATGCAAGTGGGGAGGGCAGATCATCATCCGTCTCCTTAGGCTATAAGATTTGAAGGCTTGATTGGGAGTTTTCTTCCATTCTTGGGTGTGTCAAGAATGCTTGGTAACTGGGTTGAGACACTGGGCGTGCCTGCCTTTGCGCTGCTTGCCCAGACTCCAATTACTAATGCTGTAATGCCAACTTTTTCACCACAGAATCTTGATTCAACAAACCACCTTGTAGTCAACAGCTCTCAGCATGTCAGGGAAGATTAGCAGACTTAGAAGAAGAAAGATGTGAGGGGGCAGAGAGTGTGTTCTTTAAACTTTCTATACAAATACCACCTACACATGTGAAAAAGGCCTTCAATCAGGCATAGTTCTAATCCATATTTGGGACTGAATCCAAATACCAGTTGCAAAGACTCAGTGTAAAGTAAAACAGTACTTTTTCCATTCCCACAATACCTTTCGTGCCACAGGAAACTGAAACAGACACAGCAGAAACAACTAAGCAGCATATCAATGTATCTGTGACAACTCTCTTATAACCTGGGATCCATTCACACTACAGTACTACAGTCAGCCCTCCAGATCTGCAGACTTAGACCATTTCTGCACTACACCGTTATAGTGCTATTATTCCACTTTCAACATCCTGTGGAATGTGGAATTTGTAGTTGACTGCAGTTGACTGTGGAATTTGTAGTTGACTGAGGCCGAAGAGCTTTCTGGCTGAGAATTTCAAATGCCCCTCCGTAAACTGCAAACCCCAGGATTCCATAGGATATTGAAAGTTGAATAATACCACTACAACAGTGTAGTGCAGAAATGGTCTTAACATTCACAGATTTTATTATTTGTAGATTCTTTGTCGCCACCGCCATCCTATGCCATTTTAAATAGGGACTTAATAGTTTTGTCTCATGTTCGCAGTCTCTCTGCAAGTTTTGTGAGATTGAAAGAGACTGCAAACATGAGGCAAGGCTTGTAAGTCCCTACTAAAAATGGCATAGGGCAGCAGCAGATGTGGTGATGAGCCTTGCCAGCTGCCCATTTTTCCTTGCAAAGGAAAACTGCTGCCTCAAAGGCAGAACCAGGCAGCTGGCATGCTCCCCGCCCATGGATTCAAATGTATTATGTACTGTGTGTTACTCTGTACTGTGTGTTATTATGTATTGTGTGTGTACTTTTTTGTGTTAAGTATGGTTTGGAGAGCCTATAGATATTCTGCAGTTTTTCCGTTTGCCCTCAGATCTTGTGCCTCTAACCCCCACAAGTGTGTAGGGCCAACTGTATAGCAGTATTATTCCATTTTAACTATCATGGTTTCATCATATGGCATCTTGGTGAGGTACTGACTGAAAATGCTAAACTATTACCCCAAAACATGGGGAACTCAGGGGTCTACCCATAATGCCAGTACCTCTGTGAAACAGTGGGGAATATTAGCTTAGAGAGGAAACCTGTGAGAGGGAAGTAATCTTACGAGATCTTTTACATCTATGTTTGCCAGTATTTCTGTAAAGAACAACTAGCCAGAGATCCAAAGCTTAAGTGTGTTTTATTGGGGGAATTGCAATCCCTTGCACAAGATCCAAGCAGTCATGAAACTGCATAAGGCTAACTGAAGGAAAAGGAGGAAAGTTTTGGATAATGAGATTTCAGGACGAAATGGGTGATATTTACCAATCCAGAAGAGCAGTGAAGAGGTAATTTGGCTTAAGCGCAAGTCTAAGGACAGCACATAATCAGAAATCTGAGCAGCAGAGTAGAGATCAGCAATCTATGTACCGCGGGTTGATTGGCCAAAAACTGGGATTTAAATACTGTATTTCTGCCTACAGGCTGAGGGTATTAATGGCTCTCTGGCAGAGTAAATAGTGGAGTCCTGGCAGGGGACAATGAGAGCCAAAATGAGCTAACAGTCTTACCGTTAGGTGACAAAGGGCTAATTGCAGTCCTGATAGATTGGTAATTGCCAGACAGGTATGGGGACAAAAAGGAAGCTTGCTTGGTCAAACAAAGAGGAGTTAAAAAATTCAGCCATCTGTGGGAATCTTGCAGGTGCTATTGTCTCTAGGAGCTTGAGTCATCAGAGGCTAACTGCAGGCCCATTATCTCTGGAGTTTCCTGGTGATTTCTTGACTATGGCCCTTTTTGCATGGTGTTTCTTATGCGAGAGGACCCCTTGAGTAAATGGGAGGAGCGGTCCGTACAATGCACTCCCATTTATGCAACGCTCAGGAGCCTAACACGGACTGCACATGCGTTTTTTTATTTTCGGCTCTAAACCGAAAATGCTGCACGGTCGCACAATGCTCTCGGGGCCCGTGCACACTTACCTGCCCTGCGGTGCATCGGACGAGCCGGGCCAGTTGCGCTTCCTCCCCCAGCGCAGCCTACAGCTCCCAGGCTGCACTGCGGAAGGAAGGGGCAGGGCGGTTGCACGAGAAGACAGAGCTGTGGAGCCCAAACAGCAGAGAAGCAGCGGAGAAGCAGCAGGGTTCCTCCCGAAGCTTCATACGCAAGCTGAGCAGCCCAGCACTGGTAAAGGGGAAGGTTCGAAAAGGTCCTATGACCTAGCTATGCCTGGACGTCTCTTCTGACTTAATTCACAACACACACATTTATGCAGCCTTTTCTTCTTATCCGGCATGGCCATTCAGCCATAGCAGTTTTATAGTTATGCCAATTAATATATTTTGCCAATTAAATCATATTTTGCCAATTAAACCATATCACAGTATGGGGGTGCACAGCCTACTAACAATTTGCTTTTCCTTAATTGCAAATTCCAGGATTTCATAGGACTGAACCATGGCAGTTAAAGCAGAATAAAAAGCACTATAATTCTGTAGTATGAATGTTCAACAAACACATTCATTATGCATGAAGAATGTTATTGATCTCACTATAAACTTACATAAGCTAAGCTGCTATAATGCTACACTACGCCCAAGCATATTCCAGCTGCTGAAAGACAACAGTCAAGCAATGTTGAATATCAATACAGCTGTTGGGAAAGAACTCTAACAGTTGGAGGGAAACCACGCGCATGGGCCTACCTGCAGATGGGGGTAAGTATTCACTGTGGTTAGATATACAGGGAATTTCTGAGCTTAGGACATGAAGAGGTATGTATGGAACTTATCCTGTGTTAAGACTATTGCTTGAACAAGTGCTAAATACTTCACTTCAACTTGTGTTAGAAAAAGGTCTATAAAATATATACTACACACTGACCATTGTAATTGTCATCTGTGGACACAATCCTTTCCTTCTTATTGCCATCAGTTCCATATCCATTTTCTGTTTCCATTTTCCCTGATTCAAAAAATGTTAGTTTAAGCATTCAAAAAGAGCAAAACTAGGGAGAATTCAATAAAATCTTTAAGAAAAAAAAGAGATACATCACATTTTAAAGTATCTTGAGATGCTTGTGAGTTTCAGAAATTTCCTACCTCACACAGCTCCAGAAATGAAAGAAATGAAAATAAAATCTCCACATAAGTTTAATATGCATTCTACAAAAATTCTTATTGAGCAGCAGACCCGGTTTATTACCCATGTGTATGCAACACCATTAGCTTTGCTATTTTTCTTTTAAGGATAACAGTGGGGAAGCTAAAAGAGCAAACCACACTCAATGATCCCTCGTGCAGCCCATTCACCTCAGCATACCCAGTGTATGAGGATACAGGCCCAGATAGGAAAGCCTGTGCTTGTCTGACCACAACACTGTGTATGAATCATTACTTTAAAATTATTTGTTTCCTGTCTTGAGCTTCACAGTCAAGTGCAGAAGTGATTCAGAAGGTGATAAGAAGACATTCAATGCCAACACACCATAAATGATCAGTCTCTGACAATTCAACAGCATTATGTAGTACAGACACACTCAACTACCAGTCAACATTTTTCTCAGCTGTTACTTCCTCATCTCTCACACCTTGCCCTTATAATGAGGCCTGTGAAAGTAAATAAATTCCTTGCCTTTCAAGTCTTAACAGATAAAGTATGGACCAAAACCAGGACGCTACATGACCAGTTAGAGCAGTGGTTCTCAACCTGTGGGTCCCCAGATGTTCGTGGACTTCAGCTCCCAGAAGCCCCAGCCACTATGGTCAATGCTCAGGGCTTCTGGGAGCTGAAGTCTAGAAACATCTGGGGACCCACAGGTTGAGAACCACTGAGTTAGAGTGAGTAGGCCAATCAGTATCCCAGATGGGAATAAAACCACTGAATCAATTGTTGAGTCATGAGTCAGTATGTGTGTGTGTGTGTGTGTGTGTGTGTGTGTGTGTGTGTGTGTATGTATGCATGTGTGTGTGTGTGTATGAATCCCATTGATTCTATAACTTTAATGTGAGTAGGACTATCCAAAACATTTAGATCTAAAGAATAAAATGTGATGCAGAATACAACTGATGTTTAAGTTTCTTCCCTACCTACACCCAAAATCAAATTCAGTGTGGCAGTTCTGGCACATACCCCTCCCTATCTGATACAAAACCTGGAATGAAATATCCAATGTGATTATGAGTGTAATCCTAACTGGTGAGGAAGATCAAGAATCAGTTGACCCATGAGTACACTACTGATGCTTTCCTGAATTCAAATCCCTCCTTGCCTAGGGATGCCAGAAATTACTTAGCATACTCCTGGATGTAAAGCAACACCTACTGAAATTCCCTCCTTTATACAACTGTTAAAGATACAGAAGCCATCTACAGTTTTTGATTTGGCAATTCTGCTTCTCACCTTTCGCTAACATTTTGCTTGCATTGTGGCTGTGCATCTAGGCTGGAGCAGATTTGGATATAGTATAACTTGGGTCCCTCCTCCCCTCCAACAGCTTCTCCACTACTTTTTGTGGGGAGCTTCCACTGCCAGGTCTTAAACAATGGAACAGTTCTGCCAACAGACCAGTGGAGCAGTTCTGCTAACAGGTCTATGAGACCAGCTTGCCAAAGAGCATTTCTGCTGCCAAAAGGTAATTTTTGCTGCCTGAAGAATTTTGTGTCTAGCTCTGATATTCTGCAACCAGTACATCATTAAGTTAGGATTTAACTGTGTGGTTACACTCCTGTGCATGTCTGGTCAGAGGTAACCCCAGTGACTTCAGTGGGTCTTATTCTCAGGTAAGGGGTTATAAAATGACAGCCTTAATATGGATTCTCACAATTGTATAAAAAGCTTTAGGCCTTGGGGAGAGGAGCTAACAGAACTGGTGGTAACAGGTCCCCTCTAAGCACCCTCAGGACCTCCCTTTCCAAGGAGGTACCTGGGTAAGGTTCATGATGAAAAAAAACACTCCTAGCTAAACCGCTTGCAGTGACTGTATAGTGGCAGTGATAACACTAGGCAGCCTTACACAGTGGCAGTAAGACCATTAATAATGTGGTCATGATGGTAAAATTTATTAATGGGAAAGGACACATGAGGTTGCAGCAGTCTGCTTTTGCTCGGGTCTTCTGGCAACACTTCACCCCTCCTCTTCTTCTCCTCCTCCTGCTGAGTTAATCGAGTACAAACTGCTTTTGCACTCTAAACTCACCTTGCAAGCTAAGAATGAAGAGATAAGGGAGAAGTGGAAAGAGAGAGAGAAACTGAGACATTTTAAAAGCAGCTGAAAAAACGGGATGACAAAGGATTAATCAGGACTGTCTCTGCCAAACCAGGACAGTTGAAGGGTATGTTTTTTTTCTCTCCATAACTGTTACTTTGTTGATTCAACAAATCAGGAGAGCCAGAAAAAACATAAAAACCATCATTGTGGAATATCATATTAGATCAATGGATTTATAACACTCAACAAAGAAAGTCACCTATTTTGTGGCTCTGGGGTGGATGGCACTGATGGACAGCTGTTAGGAGTGGTTTAGGCGTCTCTCTCCAGCATGGTGTAGGGTTTGAGTGTTGGACTAGAATCCTGGAGATGAGGGTTCAGTTCCCCACTTGGCCATCAAAACCCACTGGGGTGACTACAGGCAAGTCACTCTCTCTCAGCCCCAGAAAAGCCCATGATAGGTTCACCTTAGGGTCGCCGTAAGTCAGAAGCAACTTGAAAGCTCTCAGCAGCAACAAGAGACTTCTCTCTGGTGCCTCCCCAATATTGTTTTTATATTCAAGGCATGTGTACATTGATCACTTGATAATTGCAGGAGCACTTGGCAACTAGTGCCTATAAATCAACCCACAACAGATGTGGTATAAATCATATACCCATTTATCTACTTGGGTGCAAGTTTCACTAAACTATGTCTGACTAGGCATGCATAGGATTGCATCGTGGGTCTTTAGCTTTACCTTTCTTTTTCCTTTATTATTTCTAAATTGGTCATTTCCTAATGATAATAGTACATAAAACAATACATAAAACAATTATCTGGAAAACATCCGAATGAGGAAATACAGGTTTTTAAATTTCTGTTTTAAATTTCTCTTTTTTGAATGAGTGGGAATCCTGCTGCCTGCAGGCATATACAACCTGTAGACATGTCTGTGCCTCTGTGTGTGTGTGTGTGTGTGTGTGTGTGTGTGCATGCGTGTCTACTGAGACCATTGTAAATTGGACCCTGGGAGGGTCCCTCTCTATAAAGAGAGGAAGGGCTGTTTCCAAAGTCTCTTTAGAAGCAGCACATTTGCTTTAAAAGTAGGTACAGGGCCCACATGTACCTTGTTTTCATTCCATAAATCCAAAAGATCTTAGGGTAATTCCCAGTCAATAGTAATAATGATTAAAAAGAACACACAAACCCAGAAATATTCTCAAAGTTTCACTGATAATTTTAAACTTGTTCCCATTTGCACAGCTTGTACTCTTTCACGTAACACAGTTTATTTATTAGTTGCTTCTCAGGGCAAGCCTTCACAAAGCAACACACACGTTTGCATATATACACAGAGATACAGTATATAATAGAAACTGTGGGATGTTACACCAATGCTTTGCAGGCATATGTCATACAGAGAATTGGCATGTTAATATATTTCTTGCTGTTATATCTTATCTGTGTTGCAAATGTAATCCTCTGCACCAGACAAGTGACCTCTCTCTTGCCCCTTGGAGGTCAGCTGACGATGCTCTAGGCATGAATATGGCTGTCTGTATGGAAATGTACTGCTGCACAGCTGGACCCATTTCAGACTGGAAGGGTGGCCTGCTGCAAGATGACCTGTGTGGATATTTTTTTTAAAAAAAACACTAAGCAAACAAAACTGGGATGTTTCCTGTTTGGATTTATTGATCAACATTGCAGACAGACTGACAACTGAGGCTACTGTTGCTGAAAGTCTCTTCTGCAAAGACTGCTCTATTTTTAAGGGTAAAAACTGTTGTTCACATTGGTGGTGGTGATGGTATTGCTGTTGTTACACCCCATTTTTTCCCAGTTTGGGATGGTTTATAACAATACAACAAACATAGTTAAAAATTAACAGCATACAAAAGTTGAAAATTAATTACAGTCCTCCCTCTACTTTTGGCAGTTTGACTTTTGTGAATTTGATTATTCCAAGACATGTGCGTGCCTCCCCTTGCCCATTCTCCTCCTTCCATTCCTTTCCATTTTGCCAGACACAGAGAAGGAAGACAAGAGCACCCGGACAAAAGGCAAGGGAATGGCAGGAGGGAAGGCATGCGTGTGCCTTCTTCCATCTGGAGCTCCCCCTCCCATTCCCATGCATGTGGCCCCAGCAAGAGAATGCACACCGAGGCAAAAGGCAACATAATTGTGAGAAGGCACATGTGCACCTACTTCTCCCTTCCAGAGGTCCCCTCTCCCATTCCCATGTACTTTGCCCTGGCGCAGAGAACACATGCGAGGCATAACACATGCCAAGGCAAAACATATGTGGATCATTTTGTGATCATAAGTCAACTTCCACATACACATACACAAAATAGTCAATCTGAGAACTCAAGTTGAAGAAAGCTTCTAGCAAGGTCTTCCTTTCCTAATCTTTCACCTTCAGTGCTGGTTCAAATTTGCTAGCGCATAAGACGGTTGACACACCATGCCCTTTTATGCTACGCAATTATAGTGTTATTCAACTTGAACCACAATTTTGGGAGATCAGCAGAAGACAAAATTAGGCTGTGTTTTACAAATCACAACAAATCCATTGACTCCGTACATCATAAGAAATTATGGTTCAGTCTAAAAGAAATTGGAGTGCTTCAACATGTGATTGTTGTAGTGCATAACCTACATTAGGAACAAGATGCCACTGTAAAGTCAGAATATGGAAATACAGAATGGTTTCTCACCGGAAGAGGAGTCAGATAAGGCTGCATTTTAGCACCATATCTCTTTCATTTATATGCAGAATATATTATACAGAAAACAGGATAGGACTTCAAAGGAAGCAGACTTGAAAACTGGTGAAAAGAACATCAACAATTTAAGATAGGCCAATGACACCAAATTCCTTGCAGGAAATAGCAAATTTTTGGAACATCTACTAGTGTAAGTTAAGGAAGAAAGTTCAAGACTTGGAAAGACAGCCATGAAGGATCTAGATCAGATCCTAAAGTATAAAGACATATCACTAAATATCAAAGTCAGAACCACCCAGGCCATAGTACCATATTTCTGATTTCTATATGTGGTTGTGAAAACTGGACAGTGAAGAAAGCTGACAGGAGAAAAATCAGGTCACTTGAAAGGTAGTTATGGGGACGAATTCTATGGATACTATGGACAGACAAAAAGACAAATAAATGGGTCCTTGTGTGAATTCAGCCTGAATTCTCACTAGAAGCCAAGATGACTAAACTGAGATTGTTGTTGACATATCATGAGATGATATAATTCATTGGAAGAGGCACCTGGTAAAAGGAAAGGCAGTAGGAAAAGAGGGAGACCACACTACAGGTGGATTGATTTTCAATCAAGGAACACACAGCCCTGGGTTTGCAAGACCTGAACAGGGCTGTTAATGACCCTTGGAGATCCTTCATTCATAGGACCATCATCAGTCAAAGTTATGACAAATATCAGTAACAAGTTGTTTAGTGTGAAAGCACCTTGTATTCCATAGTGAAACCCTCGTAGGGTGTCTGAAAGGAGCCCCCAAAGGCAATCCCACTTCTCTCTTGCTTATGAATTTTCCAGAGTTTCACCATGTTGCTGAAGAATTCTGGGAGTGGTATTCCCTCAAAAGAAAGCTTCCTGGGGGGTTCTTGGAGTTACAGATCAAAAAATAACCTTTTCTGGGAATGGAATGTTTTCCTTATATGCCCCACTGTATCATCACTTTATCCTTTTTGTCTGTGCAAACTCCCTCCCAACAGCCCAGTGAGAGGGGCACAAGAGCACATGATTTTTCCCACCATCAATTCTCTAAGGTAGGGCTTTCCAAATGGTGTGCCGCGGCATGTTAGTGTGTCACCTGAAGTGTGTGTGTCACCTACAATCTTGGAAATGTATGTTATTATTTATAAATCATATATGTTTTAAAATATATGAAAGGTTTTCATGAGATATGTTGTGTCCCCATACATTTTGTTATTACAATTAAGGTATGTGTCAGCATCTCTTATAAGGGGTTAATTTAACCTCCAGTTTGCTAGTAAAACTTTAGGAAGAACTTCCTGATAGTAAGAGCAGTTTGACAGTGGAATACACTGAGTCAAAGTGTGTTGGAGTCTCCTTCTTTGGAGACTTTTAAGCAGAAGCTGGATGGCCGTCTGTCAGGAGTGCTTTGATTGTGTATTACTGGATTGAGAGGGGTTGGATTGGATGGACCTTGTGGTTTCTTCCAATTCTATGATTCTATGAATAGATGCCTCCCTTTGAGCCTGCATTCTAATACCAAAAACTCTTCCCTACTGGGGTATAGCTGTGGGAGGGGAAGTACTGCCTGTCCATAAGAATATGAACCCCAGATGAAATTTCCAAAATTTCTAGCATTGCAGTAATTTAACACTTCACTGGAGCATTTAAAAATACATTTTAGTCATCCAAAGACAAGGAGATCCAAGGTATTAAAGGGAATGCAAACACAATAAATATAAAAGTTCTGGGTGTAAACAATTTTCAGTGCTTCACCATCTGCAAGGCTAGAAATTTAGAGTCTGAAGGATAATGGGGGGGGGCAGAATTCTTATTGGCAGGGCAGTGCCTTCACCCACACATCCCCAACAGCTACACACCTGGCTCCCTACATCTATGACTGCAACTAATTCAAAAGGAAATCATCTTGTATTCATACTGGGCACTGGAATGATTCAACCAATTAAACCTATTAGACCACAATTGATCCTTCCAAAACCCTGAACATGGAGGAACCTTCATCTATACGCTGTTGTCCTGTCCAGTAACTCTTCCCTTCTGTCAGGAAGTAATGGAAATTATGACCTTAGAGACAATGTTGGACTTTTTTGTGTATAATTTGTTATTTACATCTCTGTCATCTATACAGAACATGGAGAGTGGACATAGATTATGGATTTTACAAGCAGCCTGGTAAAACATTATTTTGCAGAGATTCAGCCAGTCTGTGCGCATGTACCTGTCATGTGACTGCCTTGTCTCTGAACATATGTGAGCAAATATGAATGAATTATATTTGGTAAAAAATAAAAGACTGTAGTTATGGTCTTCTATGTAGGATCACTGGGAAGGTTGTAGGAGAACAATATGAAGAAGATGTGAGTAGAGTTAACTAACAACCTGTTTCTTTTGTATTTAGAAACAACATTAAACCTTATAGAAATACACTAGGCCTCCATTTCCTAAATAGCTTCAGAGTAATGAGTGTCCTCTTCTCTTTCCACTCTTTCTGAATGCAGTACAGTCACATTCCCACCCACCCAGCCACCCAACTGTGACTTCTGCTGCCTTTGTTATGTAATCTCTAGTTCATGCTAGGAACCAGCAAACCATTTACCTCCAAGTACCAAAGTCCACATGGTGCTGACCTTTGCCTGTACAGAAACCATGTGGAACTGGGCGATGTGGCAACTGTCTCTCGTGCCTTGTCAGTACAAGGGTAAAAATAATGCTGTGCAATATTTGGGAAGTGTTGCTGACTGTCTGGCTGAAAGCAAAACTGGTCTATGAAGCAAACAGCCCTGCCTCCTGAGCGTTCATCAGCAATCAAACCATATGGGATGCACGAGGATAGTGGCAGTCGTAGCTGGCAATCCATCAAAGCAATATTCTCCAAGTCCCTGGATCTTCTTAAAAGTCACATACATGTTTTTATTTACCTAGATTGAAAGTCACATTGGTTTTAATAGTATTCCTATGCCTGCTTGTAGCATATAGAAGGAAACGTTCTCTTTTATTTGAACCCATGGCATCTATGTCATAGAGCTCTAATTACAGTTTCCCCTGCTGATCTTAAGATTGTATTAAAATCAGTCTAGGAAATTATGCTTAGATGGCCCTTTCATGGTCCACAGTTATCATGCCACAGTTATGTTCCATTTTAACTGTCATGGCAACATCCTATGGAATTTTGGGATTTGCAGTTTGGAGGGGTACTACAACTCTCTGGCTGCAAATTTAAAATACTCCTCCCAAAATTGAAGATATCAGGATTCTAGAAGATAAAACTACCAGTTAAAGTGGAATCATAGCACAATAACTGTGTAGTACGAAAAAGCCCAGAGTCTTAGCTCTGCATGCCAATATGGCAACATAAGAATTTTTTAAGTCTAGCTGAACTAGTAGTGGTTATTTTGGGGGATCACTCACCAGCAATGACAAAAACGAGAGACATGAAAAGCAGGAAAATAACCATCTATAAAATCAATGGGATTAAGAATTAGACCAGATGAACTTTGAGATTAGTTCCAACTTGATAAATCTAGACTCTATGATTTCTGTCACTGTTTGCTGTCAGTATAGCCCAGCTTCCACCAGCCCAATGATCTCCAGATGTTTTTGGTAAAAACTTCCATCAGTCTCAGTCAGTACGGCCAATCATCAGAGATTATGAAAGTTGTAGACCAAAAAAACACCTGAAAAATAGCTGTTGGAGGAAGACTGGAATGGATATACTTGGTCAGAAGGTTGGCTTTGTTAATAGTCCCAGCAAACTTGTCCACTGTCTTATTTTAATGAAAGTATAGCTCAATAGTGTTCAATGGCTCACTTTAACAGTCACTAAGGAAACATATGAAAGTGGAGAGACTTAATTCTTCCCTTCCCACTTGAGGAAGAAGAGGAGGAGGAAGAGGGAATGTCAAGGTGCAAAATAAGAACCCAAAAGATCACCCTATCATAAAATTAAAGCAAACAGAATACAGTCATAAAACAAAATGTCTTCTATAGTTACCATAAATGATTAGGCTTCTCCTTAAAAAAAAAAAAAAGCTTTTAAAATTAAGATTTTAATCTGTTCTCCAATTTCCCACACAGTACAAATTCCCAAGGTTACTTTTATAATTTGCATCCAAATAAAAAAACAAAATTCAGATAGTGATAGCGTGGAAACAACATCATCTCCTTCAAAAGCAACAGCACATTCTTGGAAAAACCTGCCCAACATTCCTTCCTGCTCACTTGCTAGAGAAAAAAGCAGATATCTTTCTCCTTCAGTGACTACATTCCAAATCTCAAACACTTTTTCACAACTCTCGGGTGGGGTATGCCCAGTAACCAGCAGCCCCTGACATCCAAAAGCCATTAGTGTCAATTAAAGGAAGAGCTTCTGTACTTAAGTGCCTTAAAATCTCAGAGCAAGGCATATTAAGCAAATAAATGACAGACAGACAGACAGACAGACTGCTTGCCTGCCTGCTTGCCTGGAGTCTGAAATCTACACGTTTCCTCCCCAAAGATCTTAGCATCTGTGCACATATTAGATATGTAGGTGCCTCATGCACCCTGGTATTAGATGTAATTATTTTCCAGAGTATTCCCTTTTCTCTCTCATCACCTCTATGATAATTTTCACTGCTGTTGGTGACACAAGACAAAGGACAAGACAATGCCCGTTTTCCATTTAATTTCAAAGTTTGCTGGACTGGCAGTGCAATATTGCTTCAACTCTTAGGATAGGATAGCATCTAATAAGCGAGAGGGTGCGCACATGCATGTGTGTGCACGCATGTGCGCACCTTCAAGTTACCTGTCACTTATGATGACCTCATGAATTTCATGGTTTCCTTAGGCACAGGGATCCTGGAACAAATTGAGAGGTAGAAAGAGAAGGCTGCCAAGTCACCAAAAGGCAAAAGAATTCCACTGCTGCCTCCAAAATCTGCTGCCTAAAGCAGTCATTCCATTGTGCCTAGTACTAAGGCTGTTCATATGTTCATTACATTGTTTGGGAGGAATGCCAATTCCAGTTTCTACTTGCTTGGGGACATATTTTTGCTTCTCACTCAGAAAATGGATTGTTTGTCAGGATAGAAAAGGAACACACATTGTTCCACCTTTATGTTTACACTGCAGCACAGATGCCTTTCTTTATTTTCAGAACAAAATAATAAACCAGCTCAGACTGAGAAATCAGGTTTTTACATAAGTTATATCTCATTCTTAGTTTTATCCCAGACCTTATTTCATTATATTGGATATACAGGTACAGACTGGTTTTCACAAGTATTACTATCAGTAGTAGGGCTGTGTAGCTCCTGTCAAAAATGATTGATGACTCATGATTGATTGATTGATGACCTGTCAAAAGTGATTGATTGATGACCTGTCAACCTCCCTCCCCCGGAAGTGCTAGGGCGGGACATCCGGAATGGGCCGCGTCCCCGCCCCTCCCACGTGGTCCCAGCCGTCCAATGGGGCGATTTCTAAATCGGGTTCTAATTGGGCCCCGGCGGAGCCACGTGACCCCCTCAGATCCACGCGGGCCAATCAGGGGTGATTCCCTAGGCGCGTTGCCGTTGGCCCAGCGGGGTCGTGTGGGCCCGCCCACCACACTCGACCAATAGGGGCGGATTTGGACCCCTCGGAATCACGTGCGTCAAACCGGCCAATAGGAAGACGCCGTTTGAGCGAGATAGCGTGGGGAGAGAAGCGGCCATTTTCGCATGCCCGGACAAGTCCTGCGGAGAGAACATGGAGGGTACTCCCCATAGACGTGGTCCTGCTCGCTATACTTGGCCTCTTTCACCTTTCAATATTCAACCTAGAAGGCGGTCACCGTTTGATGACCCCGAAAACGCACGCTCAACAGTCTGGAGTATGGATTCTGCTGACCAGGACCCATATCTTGAATGCGATTGCCGTTGTAATTTAAAAACAGCTATCCAGAGGATAGGGAAGATGGGAATTCCTGATACCCCACAGAGCCCAGTTGCAGTGGATGGTCCAGCCACTCAGACTGAACAGGCAATGGAGGTGGGAAACCCTGAGCCAACTCTACCTACGCTGGTTGAAGAGTTGATGAGCGAAAGCATGGATATTGATTCAGGCTATGAGAGCTCAAAGGTAAGAGCTTTTTATTATTTAATATTGATGGGCAGGTTACCAGTTGCCAAGAAGAACGGGGAATAGGTTGTTTTCTCAAAGCCACCCTCCACCAAATATGTATCTATATTATTTCTCTCTCCTTGTTTTCCACACAGGAGGCAGAAGACATGGACGTTGATATTGCTGAGAAACAACCTGACAAGAGTTGTGTGACTGTAAATGTTCCACCTGCTCCTGAGGAGTAAATATTTTTTTCTGCTCTTTCTAGCAATAAAAAGCAGTTTGTATTACATCTGTGTGTTCATACTTATTTAGCTGGGAAAATGGCAGGGCATGAAAAAATCCTAAGGGATATATATTATTCACCAGGGGAAGTTGGCAGCTTTGGCGGCGTGAACCCCCTCTTTCAGGAAGCCAAAAAACAGAACCAAAAACTAAGGAGAGGGGAGGTTACCCGGTGGCTTTCTGGGCAGGATGCTTATACGCTACACAGACCTGCGAAAACTCGTTTTAGGAAACAAGATTGTTGTATCTAAAGTGGATTCTCAGTGGCAGGCTGATCTAGTTGACATGCATCATTTTTCTAAATACAACAAAGGGTATAAGTATATTTTAACAGTCATAGATATTCTATCTAAATACGCCTGGGCCTTAGCTTTAAAGGAGAAAACTGGTAGAGAGGTGTCCAAAGCCTTTAACACCATTTTCATGCAAGATGGAAGAAAACCTGACAAATTACAGACTGATCGTGGCCGGGAATTTCTAAATAATGCCGTAAGTGGTCTGTTAAAAAAGCATGGTGTTCATCATTTTGTCACCAATAATGAAGTCAAGGCAGGGGTTGTGGAGCGATTTAATAGAACTTTAAAAACCAAAATGTGGAGGTATTTCACAGCTAATAATACTTTTACCTATATTGATGTGCTTCCCCTGTTTATAAAAAGTTATAATCAAAGTTTTCACCGAACAATCAAAGCAAGGCCCGCAGATATTAATGAGTCCAGTTCTCTAGCAGTGTGGAAAACAGTATATGGAAAGACTATCCAAACCAAAAAGGAGCTCCCACTACTCAGAAAAGGAGATCATGTGAGGATTTCTAAAAGCAAGGGCGTTTTTGCCAAGGGCTATGAACAGAACTTCACCACAGAAGTATTTATTGTGGACCAAATCATCAGAAGTACAAATAGACCCGTGTTCCTGCTGAAAGATTATCACGGGGAGGACATAGTCGGGAGCTTTTATCCTGAAGAGTTACAGAAGGTTAATGCAAAACAGGATCAAGTATACAGGATTGAAAAGATCCTAGCCACTAAAGGGCGGGGCAAGAGAAAACAGCACCTAGTGAAATGGTTAGGCTGGCCTAGCAAGTTCAACAGTTGGGTGCTTGCTTCTGAGGTGGGTGAACCTGTGTAGAAAGGAACAAAAAGAAAAATGGGGGAAAACGGATTTTATGTCACACTCCCCAGCAATGCCTGTGCAACAGTTTTTCCACAGAATACAACTTCAAACTTTACTATCGCTTTAGCCAGACCCCTGGAACTTCTGGGGGCCTGGGAAGTAGGTTTAGCTGAAATACAGTATCCACGCACTTGGAATGCTATCAATTCTGAGACAAAATTTGTGATTGCAAGTGAGAACAAGACATGGCCCTTCAATCTGCAACGTGGCTATTATTCCAGTGTTCCTCAACTGTTGGAAAACATGAATGACCTGATAACAGCGGGCCATGACCCTCCTGAAGTGCTTTTACATTATGATCCAGTGACCAGAAAGGTTAGGCTTAAATCAAATGGGCCATACAAAATCCTAACTGGAGGAAGACTAGCCCACATATTAGGACTGACTCCCAATCAGCCAGCCAAAAATCCACCTTTCACAGCAGACATCACTGGGGGTTTCAACACCTTATATATTTACACAGATATTGTGGAACATCAGATAGTCGGTGACTTCTATGTGCCTTTGCTGCGTTGCGTGCCTGTGCAAGGGCAGAACAACGAATGTGTCAATATTGGTTATGACAAACCTCACTACATCCCTGTAAGTAAGCATCACATAGACACCATCACCATTGAGATAAAGACAGACCAGAACCAAAAAGTGCCATTTCGCTTTGGTAAGGTGATTGTGAAGCTACACTTCCGTCCCAGGAGAATACTGAATCTTTAAAGATGGTGATCCTGAAACCATATGGTGACCTGGCCCTTTATAGAGATTATTACAGGGCCCAGGCAGGAAATGGGCTTCCTGGGTATCACTGGATCCCTGTTATGTATGGGTCTGGGCTTGGTGGGATTTTCAGAAGCCTTTTCAGAAAAGCAGTTCCGCTTTTGAGAAGAGGCCTGACCATCATTAAACCCCACGTTAAAACGGCTGTTCATAATATTGCTAAAGATGTGGCTGGGGAAGTGACTCAGGCCGTGATAAATAAAATGAACCCCACAGCTCCACAAGAAGGATCAGGCTTGATGTATGTCCAAAGGAAGAAGGGTCAAAAAAGAAAAGCATCACGGGTAAGGTTAATAGGTCCTCCCCGAGCCCTTAAAAGGAAGCGTGTGGGAAGAAAGAAAACTCAGAACCGGAGAGCTGTAAGAAAGAGGAGGAGAAGCGGGCAGCGGCGGAAACCAGCTGGGACAGATATATTTTAAACACAATCATGGCTTTTATCCACAGTGGCTCTGAAGAATGCACAAAATCTGAATTAGATCTATTTACTATTGGGCCCACACAGACAAGTATTGAGAGAAGCTTGTATATTGAGGTGCCCCCACTGACAGCTCTGTCAGAATCTGCACCGCTAGATTTTTTTATAGCAGGAAGTGGGGAGGACTATATGGATCTGAATGATATTCTTCTTTATATTTCTTTGAAAATTGTTAAGGAAGATAATACCAACATTCCCCGAGATGCTGAAGTAGGGCTTGTGAATTATCCAATAGCCTCTATCTTTAGCCAGCTGGATGTGACTTTGGGGGATCGTCTCATCAGTCAGAGCAACAACTGCTATCCTTACAGAGCCTTCATTGAATCTTTGCTGAACTATAGTGAAGACACCCTTGCAAGCCAATTTTCTGCAGGCTTATTTTACAAAGATACAGCTGGAGAACATGAATCGGCAGATCTGGAAGGGAATAATCAGGGCTTTATTAAAAGAGCAAACCTGACAGCTGAAAGTCGAAAGGTAGATCTGCTGGGGCCTCTCCACACCGACCTGTTTTTTCAAGAAAAAATGCTGCTAAATGGAGTTGACGTGAAAATTAAACTTACACGCAACAAAGATGCTTTCATCTTAATGACCGATGATGCAAACAGCCAGTATAAAGTACAAATTTTATCAGCTTCCCTTTTTGTGAAGAAGGTGAGAGTGGCACCAGGAGTCCGGCTAGGTCATGCAGAAGCTCTACTGACATGCAATGCTAAATACCCTGTGGATCGTGTAAGCATGAAAGTGTTCAGCATCCCGAGAGGAAGCCGTGTCTCCAATCAGGAAAATCTCTTTTTGGGCCAATTACCCAAACAGGTGGTAATAGGTCTGATTGATAATGATGCCTTCAGTGGAGTTTACAACAAAAACCCTTTTAACTTTAAACATTATCACATCAATTTTGCGGCCCTATACCTGGATGGAGAGCAGATCCCAACAAAACCATTTCAACCCAATTTTGAAGATGGAAACTGTGTCAGAGAATACATGAGTTTGGTGCAGATTGCTGGCAAGCATATGAAAGACCGGTCTCTTTTAATCAACCGTGAGGAATATGCGAGAGGTTATACCCTTTTTGCATTTGACCTTACTCCAGATCAGGAAGGTGGGGATCACTATTCTTTGATCAAAACTGGAAACCTAAGAGTGGAATTCCGGTTTGCCAGGCCCTTGCCCACTACAGTAAATATGATCGTATATGGCGTCTTCGACAATGTGATAGAGATAAATCACAGGAGAAACGTCCTTTTGGACTATATGTAAGATGGACAGCCTGCAATTAAGCCGCATCCTTTCTTCAAATCCGTACACGCGGAAGCTATTCTATGGAGTCTTCCCCTGTGACATGCTCCCTAGAGAGAAGCTGCTACAAAGGCCTATTTGCCTAGTCATCAACACCCACCCTCACAATCTCCCGGCTGGCCCCTCCCAAAACTGCAAACCCCAGGATTCCATAGGATGTTGAAAGTGGAATAATTACGCTATAAGACTGTAGTGCAAAAATGGCCTAAGACAGCTGACAGGATTGAAGTGCTAAAGCAGACTCTTAGCTGATTTTTTTCTGGAAATAGAACAAGGCAGTTTGGTGATGCTTGGGGGTGGGATAGCAGCTGGATAGCAATGATGTCATGAGGTAGCACGGACCAGAAACAACCTGCTGCTGTTGCGCTATAGCAAAATTGAGTGGAAATTGCCTAAAACGGTGACTGTGTATATCAGTAAAGCCTGCACTTACTCACTCACTTTCCTACCTTCATGTACAATCCATGTGTGGTTCTGTTACTTGGGTAGATTTGGGGTTAAACAGAATGGTGAGATCCATCCCATTATTTGGGGGTTTTTTTTCTTCCAAATGTGTGTGTCCTGTGAGCTTGTTTTAAATTGTATGCATGGCTTGAACACATTCACTGTGTTGCTTTGCACACATTTCCAACACTCACATTTTGCTATGCACATTTTTTCAATGTGCACGTTTGGGAGAGTGACATCAACAGCTGCCTAACAGCTTTAGATTCTCGATTTCTTACTCATCCCTTATGGGAACATATTCAGTGTGACCTTGTACTGACTTGGAAATGCCTTTATTTATTTATTCATTCATTCATCCATCCATCCATCCATTCATTTATTCATGTGCTTTATTTGTAGCCCATCTTTGTTCCAAGGATGGAATGCAAGGTGACTTACAACATCTTACTATGTCTAATAAAGCGCAATAAACTGGAAATATAAAATTATATGTGGATGCAAAACAATCATTAAAACATAAAAAGTCCAATGTGACCATTTAATGCCATTTAATTATTAAAGGCTCACCTGAATAATATAATAACTTAGTTATTAAAGGCCTAACAATGGGAGGACAAATAGATTTGTTCATTTTGCATGTGTAATTTCTTTGCTGTTTTTGCTCCAACAGGCTAACACAGGTACCCCTCTAAAGGACAACTGGTCCACCTGATGCAATTGTGAATGTTGGTAATGATGTGACACAGTTGATACATTTGTTAATGTCCTTTTAAGGTTGCTGATGGTTTAACAAGGATGCCCCACGTCATCTGGCTACACTGTAGGCCATGGAATGTTTACAAACACTAAAGATCAATACAAAGCTCAGCCGGGCCATATATCTTTATAACCTGAAATCCTTAATGAAACAAGAGATCAGCAGCCAGCTATGAGGTCACTGTCCACTGATGTGTCTGCAGGCATGAGCAGCTGTAGGTCCTATCACAGCTATAAAGATTACACAGGGACACTTTCCTCACCACAGGCCTTTGTTCACAACAGTGGCTGATAAGGGCTGTGCCATTTGACCCAATTCATCAGAGAGGAGGAGGCAACAGCTCCTGGGAATCTGTACTCAGCACGAGCCAACAGACTTCAAGCAGCCATGTTCATAAAAGGAGGAGAGGATGTTATCTAGTGACAGTATCATCTATCAAATAGCATTCCAAATTCAGGAGTCACCAACTTCATGTTCCCAATTTACCACTAAGGTGATGGGTGCTAATTAGGCACATAAGTGTCCCAAACAATAGGACCTCGGCTTTGACTGGTATGTATTGCTTTTGGTGAACCTGTAAAGCCTCTAATAATATAAGCAGTAATTGGGGTAGGGATTTTCCATGCAGTGTATTTCCAGCGATAAAGTACTGGCCTGATGTGTGCTTTTCCCTAAGAAATGAACTTTCATTCCTTAACCTCCATTCAGGTCATGTTAGAAATTCCCACTAGAGCACACTGATGGCCAAATTTCATGTCTGAAAAAAACTATCCTTTCAGTATGGCAAATCTAATATACAAATTTAACATGATGTCACCTGTCATACTTTCCTTCAGACACTGTCTTTTAACCTTTAGGCACAAACTATGGGCTGGCCCAAAACATTTTGCTGCCTGAGATGAAGGAATAAATGGCTCCCCTCACTCTATCACAGACAGAGACCAGCGGTCTGGCAGCTGAAATTTATTTCAAAATTATGAATGAGATAGTCTCTTTCAGTATACTTGAAGCAACAGGCTAACCCTGGGGCTCTGGAAAGGTTATGAAGCATGCATAGGTATGTATACCAACAGAGGGGAACAGCCAGGGAGTTAAAGAGGTGTAGATATGTGAAACATGGATTTATATTCTGATATTGTAAGCTGCCATAATTAGTTTGGGGTTGGCAACAGAATCCTAGGTATGCCTGCTTAGAAGTCCCACTGAGTGCAGTTGGGCATCACTTCTAGATACAGGTATACCACAGTTAACGAAGTAGATGTGTTCTTGGCCATTACTTCTTTAATAGAAAATTTGGTTCCAAGACAGAAACAAAATGGAAAGAATAAGGAGAGGTTGCTACACCACTAAAAGTGTATGTATATATGTATGTATGTATGTATCAATTCCACATGTTTCAGTAGACTTCTCATTCAAAATGAACAATATGCACATGTGAAATGGAACAATCAGGTCAGGCAAGTGTTGCATAAGAAAACAAAAACATTTTGAAGCTTCTAGAGATGAAATGGAGGCTTCTTCAAAAATGCATCCAGGGATAGCTTTTCATTCACAAACCTCTGCTTTTCTTCTCATTTCCTTTTTGGTGGTCAAACATATCAGTCTATGCATCTTTAACATACAGGGGGGGCGAAGGAGGAGGAGGTTCATCTGCTTTCCCCTTTTCTCTCTGCTTTGCTGTGCACACATTCTCAGCAAGCAGCTGCTGTTTACCTTGGCTTTTATCAGCAGGCACACAGGGCTACAGTAGAATCTTGCTGTTTCCCAGGTAAAGCTTTGTTTATTGTATTGTTTACTGCAGACAAGCTGCTGCAACCCAATACCAAATCAGATCTGTTTCTCCAGTGTTCCTTCACCATCTTTGTAATGCTTGGTGCTAAAAAATAAATAAATATATAAATGAATAAAAAACCTGGCAGCTATATAGAGGAGGTGGAGGAGAACGAGGAGAACGAGCTGGCTGGGCAGAGAAAGCCTTTATTTAAAAAAAAACAGCTTCACCACCAGAAGTTTTGTCAATCAAGGCATGTGTCTTCCCCCCTGCCATGCGTGTGTGCGCATGTGTGTGTGTGTTGCATTTAGGAAAGCAGCCCTAGGCCCTTTTCGCATGCATTTTTTTGCGCGAGCGCCCCTTGAGCATCACATGAATGGGAGCGTCGCTCCGTATGACGCACTCCCACTCGCTCACGAGGCTGTAAGCCGAAAATACTGTGCACTCATGCAATGCTCGTGACGCCCTCGCACATTTACCTGCATGCGGTGCTTCGGCGAGCCAGGCCGGTCACGCTTCCTTCCCCCAGTGCAGCCTACAGCTCCCAGACTGCAGTGCGGAAGGAAGGGGCGGGGCGCTAGTGTGACGGTTGTGCTACCAGGAAGCCAATGCGGGAGGCAGAAGGTTTGCCGTGAGCGGCTTGTGCGAGTGGCTGCTTGCACAAGCGCCGCTCCCCACTGCCGCAATGAAGGTAAAGTGTGAAAAGGTCCCTAGTTTCCTTGTTTTATAAATTGATATAATATGTAGCCACCTATACAAAGTTTTGGAGATGACACGCCCAGTGACCATCAATATCTGTCTGTCTGGAGGAAAAAAACCAGATAAGAAAACAAACATAGATTGTTCACTTCACTAAGTTTATCTCTATAGTTTCTCAGTTTGGGCCATCAAGCATTTTACTTGTGATTCTAAATAACAACTTTTACTTTGTTGGCCTATATGAGATAGGATTGTAGCACAACTGTATATGCAGCAACTACTTACAGTCTGTATGCATTGGCCACACCTACTACCAGTTCTAAAGTGTACTGAGAACCACTCGATTAGGCTCAACTATTCACTTAGGAAAATGCACAGCAGTCTTGATGTACTAGAGTTGCTCACCTCTTTATCAAAATGCTATTAATCTAATTAAACCAGCAGTCCCATATGTGTTTACATAAGAATTAGCCCTACTGAACTCAGTGGAACTTATTTCTAAGCAAACTTTTAGAAAATTAGACACAAGAAAACAAGAACGTGAACTTTGTTCTGTAAAGAATGCATTTTTAAATAAAGATCTTAAAAGAAAAAACATCAAGTTGAGAATTATATTCAAAAGAGATAAAGATCATCATTTTGGAAGATACGACCTGTGTCTGACACAGGGATCTTTTAAGTTGTCAGGTTTGAAGTTTGGGGAGTGTCTTATGAATGTGAATATCCATCAGATGATTCAAATGCATGCAGTTCTTACTACATCAGATTATCATCTCATTAGCAGTGACCCAGTTCCTTAAAGTTACAGTCCTGAACTCCCTTAGGAATAAGTAACAGCCTTACCCTATACACATGCTCACTCAGACATAATTCTCTCTGAATTCACTCCTATGGAATGTAGTGCAATTTACTTCTGAGAAACATGCTTAGGATTTGGATGTGATTGTGCAATTCAGTGGCCACTACATTGAAGAACACAATGTTCTTCTAATGAACGTTATACTGAGATCCTGCATCTGACTCATAGATTGTGCTCTTTTCTTTCTGCACTCAGGAAGTCCACATAGCCAGTTGCACCGATTTACCAGGAATACACACAAGGAACAGTCTGTTATTATCCAGATGTTTCCATCTGAGATAGACATAATATAAATGATGTAATATATTTTGTACATGGCTGACACAGGACATAATGCTGCACACAGCTGCTAGTCACAATGGTTACTAAGATAGCCATGTCTCCTACTTTAGTAAGGACAGCCTTCTCTTTGAAAAGCCATCAGAGCAGAGTCCTCTGTCTTAATGTTATTAAAATAAGCGGTCCAGAGACCAGTGCTGGTCCACAAGCCATCAGTTGCCAGACTGTGGCAACTTTTACAGAAAAGATGAATTACCTGGTAATAATATGAATCAAATACGGTATCAGTCCTTACACACTTGAGAAACAGAATTGCCATTCCTCACATAAGACAGCTTGAAAAGCACTGCTCTGTTTGAACCTCCCCCTCTGTTTGTAGGACTGTCTGATCCAAGCCCTGTTGAAAGATCTAGAACTGTAAGAAGAGAGAGCAGTTGATATGTTAAAGGTGTCCATCCACAGTTCACATCCAGAGAGCAGAATGAGTATAAGCCTGAACCATCTTGTTGTGGTCATCCTCAATATTCTGAGATAAACTGTCCAGCTATCTAAATTGCAACAATATTTTATTTTAAAATTAGCAGATGCTAACGTTATTGGCACTTGTGCCCCCTTTTGTCCTCTTTTCATGTGGAGTGTAGGGATGTGACAATAAATAGGAGAGTGCGACACTATTCATATTCTGCTTGTGAGCTTCCCAAAGATTTCTGCCTGTCCACTGAGAAACAGAATAGTAGGATACTGGCCTTTCGTCTAATCCACCAAGGTTCTTCTTACATGGTAACAGGTGTAACATTATCAATTCTGCTTTTCAGAATAAAATACCAGTACTTTAAATATCCCACAGCTGGACACATGGTGCCAGCTCCCAAGCATGTGAAAACTAATTAGTCACAATTGTCTGAAGCAGAGGGTTGGGAAATATCCTCCAAGTCTATTATGCAGAACATGAGAAACCTTAGTCTCCCCATAGAATGGTCTTCACCAGATGAAGCACTAGTAGTAAGCTAATGAAGTGGAAATGCAAGCAGGAGAGTTGTGCTTTGCTGCTAAAATTAATGTGGAAGTATAGGGTTTGGGGTGCAGAAACCTCATGAAAGTGGAAAAACTGTGAATCACTCTCCTCTGTGCTCTCCCTCCCATTCCTTTCTGGGGCTCCTCTCTCCCATTCCCCTGCCTTTCTCCTAGGCATGCCTGCCTTCATACTCCTTCTCCACACCCAAGCAAAAGGCAAGGGGCAGGGAGGAGATATACATACATCCCCCCTCCCTTGCCTTCTGGATGGGCATGCTTGCCTTCCTTCTCTGTGCCAGGCAAAATACAACAGAACTAGGGAAGGCATGCATGCAACAATCAATAGTCACCAACAATCTTCCCTATTGAAATCGCACCAATAAGCCCTTTGTCACCTGAGACCATTACTCCATTCTGGACCCCATTGTCCATTCTACAGACTCCATTGTTTACGCTTCCAGAGAGCCATTAGCACCCTCACCCTCCAGGTAGAAAAGGAGTATTGAAACCACAATTTTGGGCTAGCCAACTTGCAGTGCACTGGTTGCCGGTAGCCACTCTGCCACTCCAATTCCCAGTTGTGTACTGTTCTTGGGCTCCTGGTCTAAGCCACATTACTTCTTCGCTTCTCTGCTGAATTGGTAAATATCACCCACTTTGCCCTGAAAATCTCGCTATCCAAAACTTGCCTCCCTTTTCTGTCAGTTAGCCTTGTGTGACTGTGTAATTGCTTGGATATTGTGTGTGTTTCAATTCTCCCAATAAAATAAATAAGCTTACGTTTGGATCACCAGCTGGTTCTTCCTTGTGCTAGTACAGGTAGACATAGGTATAAAAGATCTCATAAGGTTACACTAGCAGCCCTCCTCCTTGAGCTAGTATTTCCCACCATTTCACGCAGATACTGGACCTCTGAGTCACCCGCATGTTCGGGTAGCAACCCCGCTCTAAGACCTTTCAGAACAGAAGATATCAATATTTTAGGAAAAGAAAGAAAAAAAGATTTGCAATTAGTTACTACTGTTCTCTTCAAAGAACGCAGTACATGCGGAAGAAAGAAGGCTTATCTAAACCTTTTCCTGCTCCCAAAATGTCCCTGACAGAGATAAATCCCTCTAGTAAAAACCTGGACCCATTGGTGCCGGCTTCATTTCTTTGTTACTTTCCTATGCTCATAACATTTCTGCAATGCCTCTACATTTCAATCTTTTTCAGAGCACTTTCTGTAATTGTTTATAGCAGCCTCTCAACAAGGACAATTAGGAAGTGTACTGAAACCAAAGAACAGTGTCAGCTCTGACAGAGTCTGAAGAAGCAGAGCTTCACTGGAAGAAATGGCAAGCTTTCAATGAACCTGAAGGCAAGTGAATGAAAGCACTTGGACAGCAGTACTAAGATTTATATAATTTATGCAACATAGCAATGTACCTAAATATCTCCCTTGCTTCTGCTGTTCTTCACAGTGTCAGGCCAAAAGTTGTATGTGTGGTACATTAGCTGCAACTTTTCTTACTCAGTGTGAACTCCTCTTTCATGCCAAGTAGCAATTGTGTCATCTGCTTCTCTAGCAACCGTTCTGGCATCTAAGAAAATACCACAGCACTTCAACAATCAAAGTAAAACTGCTGAGCTTCTCATTTGTGAAGATTCTCTAAGAAAATCAGTGATCCATAAACACCACTGCTGACTCTGCCAATGAGATTTAATAGACTGACAGTGGAACTCCATACAAGTTTACTAAACATATTGGATGGCCAATGTATAGGTTATTGAATTTTTAGACACATCCCTCTAAAAGAATTTTACAACAATTAGACAAAACTTAAAAGCCAAAGCCTGCATTTATAACATATTAAAACTACATTTCCCCTCCCACAATAATTACAAAGCATAAGAAATTATTAATTGCTGTTAACATCTCAGTCCATCAAATCCCTGGGAATACAAGTGGCCCTCTACTTTGTCCCTGTTCTCCCCAGCCCTCTTGCAGAATAGGTCCCCTTTGTTCAATCTCATCTCCCTCACAGAGCTGTTGTGAACATAAAATGGTAGGTGAATTACCATATATCCTCACTTCAAGTTCTTGAAGAATGGGATAAGTTAAAAATGATTATTCGGTCTGCTGAATATCTTTTACTCTTGCTGCTGGGAAATTCTGCAACAGATACACCACAGTAGCTAACCCTATTCAGATACATTAAAACCAGATAAGTTAAACATGCTAACCTTGCTGCCTCCAAAAGGCACTCTTTTAACAGTGCCCAGAGGTACAAAAAAGGCCAGCGCAGGCTGCATATCATATATATAACCTGGCCTATTTTTTCAGGAACTACAAGTTTCCAAGTTCCTTGTGAACAAGAACGAGGGATGGATGCTGGAGAGAAAAGGGGAAAAACATCGTAGGACTGTGGAAGCACATGTTGCTTCTGTTTTTAGTCCAAGTTGCAGGAGTTTGAGCAGGCATCTAATTAGTTCACAGTCACAGGATTTTGTTTTGTTTTTTACAAAAATATAAACAATTCTTTCTTTAACACACTGTCAAGGTAAAAGGTAGTTGGCAAATTAAGGATTAGCAACAAGCACAACACTTGTATCTGGAGACCAGCAAACACCTTCTTTTTCTCTCACACACACACTGTCAGATGTATTTCTTTCTCTCCCCACTCCAAACATACTCTACTGAACCTCAACACTGTTTTTCAGTTGAATCTCAGTTACTCACCTCCCCCATCTAGCCCCTCCCTCTGGCTAGCCTGGGTTCCATTTCCAATAGCCAATCAATTTAAAGCTCCAGGGTTGCTAGGGTACTCTGCTGCTAACCCCCCCGTCAGAGTTCATCACAGACCTACCCCCATACTCTCTCATTGTGTTGCTGAGACAGTCAAAGTTTCAATGCAACTTTGGACACTATCACCTGCACATTGTACCACAGATTCAAAGCAGTGAACACGTTTCTTTCACATGCCATGCCATCCTTAAATGGCACCAGAGTCTTGAGAATTGGAAGAAGCTCCAAAATGTCAGCTTTACAAGGTTTCCAGAGATCTTTCTGAGAATTTTTCTTGTGGAATGTTGCATATGAAAGATGGGAAGGAGTCACAGTTAAAAGTTTGTACGAGGACCCCCCAAAATGACGCTTCAGTCCTGCCCCTCTATCATTGTTTCGATCACTCTCCACACATGGAAATCAACTTTCGCGAAAGAATAACTTCACCTATCAATGCAAGCCTCTCTATAAGCAGGAGCTTTGATTTTCTAACATTCTTGACTGAATGGAGAGTTACCACAGATAAGAGGCTCTCTTCCTCAAAAAGTCACCCTCTGTGTGTTTCTATGTGTGAGAGGGTTGGGGGGATGTAACCATAAAGGACTAGTACACTCTCCTCTTTACTCATTTGGGTTACACTGAATAGGATTCCTGTGACTATGCCATTTCTGCACTATACTCTTACAGTGCTATTACTCCACTTTCAACATCCTATGGAATGCTGGGGTTTGCAGTTTAGGGAGTGGCATTCAGAATTCTCAGCCTGAATGCTTTTTGGCCTCAGAAAACTACAAACCCCAGAATTCCATTGGATGTTGAAAGTGGAATAATAGCACTATAAGAGTGTAGGGCGGAATGGCCAATGTTATTTATATTCATTTATACTTGTGAATCTACATATACATATTCTTTTCCCAGTTGAAATTTTTCCCTTTCTATTTGTTTTTTTAAAAGAATCCTCTGTCTTCAATAGCTATATAGTCTCCTTGTTTTCTAAAGGTTTTTAGCTGGGGAGGGTAGGTCCACTAAAAATCATGAGAAATGTCTACCTAATACCACATTTCACAAGATATAAATAAGGACCAGGAAACACTGCCATTCTTAATATCTTTTCATCTTTTAATGTCTGTTCACAATCATCTTTATAAATGCTGAAAGGAGTAAATCAGTATCTAAGTCCTAGAAAGTGATTTGCTAAACATGCATATTGTGGAAGTCCAGCAAGACCACTGCATATAATCATCCATTCACCATCTGGAGAGTGAGGTCCAGTTTATTCCTAAACCAAAGACTCTTCAAGTGAGCAGACTAAATGGCTGGCATCTAAGTCACTTTAGTTTGAAAGGGAAGAAACCCCTTTGATTTCATCTGCAGTTTTGAGTTAGCAGCATTAACGGATTAAAGGATTAGCGTATTAAAAGTATATCTTGCCCCCAGCTCTTCTAGCTGTCAAATAGAGATAACGGCCAACATACATTGTGGGGGAAATGTATTAAATATTGATCAAAGACAATCAGAACCAAAGCTTAAAGATGGATAATAGATTATCAGATAGATGGATGGATGGATGAATAGATAGATAGATGACAGATAGACAGAGGTCAATTATCTACTATTTATCTGAATCAATAGAGCATGAGTGGGAAAAATGTTATATATGAGCTGCATTCAGCCCCGCTAACCACTTTGCACCCCCAAGACCCCTGATACCCCTGAAGTACCTGGCACACCTGCAAAATTAAGGGGGGACGGGTCTGGAAATGTTTATCACAATTCATGGAACAGAAGTTTGCCTTTTACCCCATCCACTCTCCAAATCCCACAAACAGTCCTCAATTGGCCAAAAATCCAGGAAATGCAAAGCAGAGGTGCAAACTGCTTTGCATTTTTGGTCAGTTATTGTACTAGTGAAGCCCAGCATGAATGCACAAAAATGAAAACCAGTCATTGCACGCAGTGAAGATGCCCACCCCTGCTGTAGGATAACACCAAAGACATACAGTGAATTCTAATTCATTTTCAGGAAGGCAAGCTTTGGGTATAATTAAAGATGATGTTTCTATATTCCGTGTAGCAGTAACACACTTTCACTACACCATGTGTTATGATTTCCAGCCTTCTCAGCCACCAGTCAGGAATTACCTTCCTTTTCCCACACAGTGGGCAATAATTCTCCATGATAGGTTCCTTTAAAAGTTTTACTGAATTTAAAAGCAGTGTTGTCAAATACAGGCTCTAAACTTTTATCAGTACAGTTTATCCAGTTTAGAATCTACATGTGGTTATGATTAGTAGAAGTAATGAGGGGAAGAACAAAATGAATTACTCTGAGATGTTCCTTTACTTGGAGGCTTTTTAAAGAGCATAGCTTTCCCTGATCAGAGAGCATTTTCACATAAAAAAGACAGAGCAAACACATGTAGATTACCATAGATTGGTGTACAGCAACATGTCTGTCTCTCTAAATGCACTAGAGGGAGTGTGTTTGAGCTGAGAGGGATTTTCACCATTTCCTCTGTATGCAGAGGAGTTTGACAGGTTACGCACAAAAACATTGCAAGATCAGTGTATTATCTTTCCCTCGACTTCTAATTCTTGCCAAATTCTGAGTCACTCATACTCTATGCGCCCAAACAGCACGTAGCCAAAGGAGTTTTTACTTTCTCACTGGCGTGTTCACCACATGCTCACTAGTGGGCATTTTTCAGGATGAGTGTAGAGAAATCATTTACAAGTTTTTAAAAAAGAAGGTAGAGAAGTTGGGGGGAGAATTGTGGCAGCTCCTTTAAGACTGCTTTTTAAAAAATATTTTAGCAAAATCTTTCATAAATATAAACCCACTTCTTCCTATGCAGTACCAAGTGACTTTAAGACCCCAGATATAAAGCATATTTATACAGCTGTGAGAGTGGGATAGAATATAATAGGATCCATAAAGATGCAAATCATGTCTGGTGCCTTAAATGTTCAAAAGGATGGCAAACTGACATAAGTCTTTCAGATCTTTTCAGTGTTAATGTGTGAAAGTAATAAATCTGCTTACCAAAAGTCAGTTTCCCTGGGTTCAAAACTCTCTCTGAGAAGATTCCTTTTGTAATATATGCAGTAGTGAGGACTGTTGTATTAATATATGTCGTATGCAATGAAGTCATTGTCTTTGTTCATACCTCTGCTAATGGACTGGAATTTGTGAATATAATTCAGTTCATCTGTTTTTAGTCTTCCTTTGTAATTTCCTTGTTCAAGGACTATAACTTGCAAATCCTTTACTGTATGTCTGGGAAGGTTGAAAAGTTATGCCACTGGTTTTTAGGTACTGCCATGTCTAATGTCAGATTTGTGTCCATTAATTCTCTTGCATAGAGACTATCCAGTTTGTGCAATGTAGAGTGTAGACGGGCTGGCATAGGACGGCATATATCACACTGGAGGTAGAACAAGTAAATGCCCCTCTGATGTTGTGGGTGATGTTATTGGCCCCTGTAATATTGCTCCTGGGAGCCAGCATGATGTAGCGATTTGAGCGCTGGACTACAACTCCGGAGAGCAGAGCTGGATTTCCCATTCAGCCATGGAAACCCAGTGGGTGACCTTGGGTGCATCACACACTCTCAGCCCCAGAAAATCCCAGGATAGGTTCAACTTAGAGTTGGAAATGACTTGATAACAAAAACAACAATACTGCTCCCAGAGCAGATGTGGGGATAGAGTTGGCCTTTGAGTTTGTAGCAGGGTTTTATCCTTGTGATACCATCTACATTACATATCTTGTTGTAAGTAAGTAGTTTTTAAGATCTGCAGACTGTCTGTAGACAAATAGAGTCTGCCTTCCAGAGCCTGTGAGAGGGCTGTGTTATTCTCCAGTGCTGATTACAGATAATTGATTATTCATTTGTGTGGTCTCAGCTGAGAACTGTAGGTGACCACTAGAGTGTTCTGTCATTTTGTGGTTTTCATTTGTCTTGTAGTAGATGATTCCTAAGTATTAATCTTGCCTTGCTGATTTGTTTCTTCACCTCTTTAGGTGGCTATTGTAGCTTAAGAAATGCCTTTTGTAAATCCAAGAATACTGAATGTCTGTCTTGTTGGTCTGAACAGATGCAGTTGTATTGGAGGGCTTGGCTGAAAACAATAGATTTGGGGATGTTTTTGGATGGAAACTGCTGGCATGTAAGTGTGGATAGTGATCAGTGGGTTTTTGATAGAGGGCGATGCTTAGAAGTCCATTGTGCAATTTCACCATGGTTTCAAGAAGATGAATTTGCTGTGTAATTGTTCTGGGCTCAGGCTGATGATACAGTGGAAGTTGTTAAGATCCTGGTGGATCTTCTCAAGGGATTGTTCTCCATGTTGCCAAATACACAGATGTCATCAAAAATTGTAGATAGATGAGAGATTTTGGGGTGTACATGTTGAGGAAGCATTGTTCCAGGTCAGCTGTGAAGGTGTTTGCATACTTTGGTGCCACATGGGTGTCCATGGCAATACACCAACTTGGAGGTACATATTATTCCCCATAATGGTTATGAGTAAGTACAAAGTAGAAGAGTTTGTTGTCTGGGACTGCTGTAGTCTCATTCAGAGTTATGGCTATTCTTGATTACTTGTGTGGGATGTTCGTGTATAGGGATGTTGGTGACATCTTGGTGTGGGATGTTGGTGACATCCTGGTGTGGGATGTTGGTGTATAGGGATTCCACGTCCATAGGGATTAGGATAATGTTTCCTGGGAGGTTGTGGATAGACTGTATTTTCCTCAGGAAATCAGTTGTATTCTTCATGTATCTTGGAGTGTTGATGACACATGACCTAAGAATTAACTCCATAAATCCAATAGTCAGGGTTCTAATGCTTGAGACAATTGGTCTTCCTGGATTGCCTCATTTGTGTATTTTGTACAGAAGATGCCCAATCTGGGCTCCTGAGGTGTGTCTATTTGAATTCAGTCCTGTACATAGGTGGAGAATTCTCTGACTAATTTGCACAATTCCTTCAGATATTCATCAGTGGGATCTTTAGGAAGTGTTCTGTGAAATGTGGTTATGGACAGTTGTCTTTCAGCCTCCTATATATAGTCTTACTTCTTCATTATGACGACAGAATTGTTTCCGAGACAGAGGATGGCATCTCGTTCTATATGGTTGAGACTGTGTGATTATTTCAGTCAGGGCACAACAACAAAAACATTTTAAGCTGAAATCCAATATCACCTTTTTAGTAATTAACTACAGATTCTAGAGAATTCTGATAATCCTTCAGCGTAGTTTCTCCTCCCAATTGTCAAATTTGCATGAACATGCTAAATGAATTTACAAACTAATGACAAACTTCACAATTAGGGCCATTGTTGTGTTTAAAGAGACTACTACATTGTACAGACATGATGCTACACCAGAGCATATAGCAGGTAGAGACCATTTTAACGACCATGTCTCAATCTTTCCAAATCCTGGGATGTGTTGTTTGGTAAAATTCTTAGGAATCTCTGCTAAAGAGCTCTAATGTAATTTAGAGAGGGGACAAGAGATCTCCAAGCAGAGAATTCTAAGAATTTCCCAAATTACAAATGATAGGGTTCCTTAGGATGAAGCCATGGTAGTTAAACTTTGAAACAGTACGAATTACTTAAAGGTTCCTTCTGTCTCTGGTCAGGATTGTTTGAATTGCCAAGTACTCTAAAATATTCGCCCAAGTGTTTTCCTATCCATAGAAAGCTGTCAAGGGCCTATGGCTGCTAATATCCTTGCCTTAAGTCCTATTTTCCCTTGCTCATCTGATATGCCCAGATAGATGTGTATGGCCAGGAATATCTTTGCCCTGTTTAGTCTGGTGTACTGGTTGCACATAGATTCAAGAGAAGATTTGAGCTTGCCATACTAACACGTCTCATTTATAATCAGGCTGGATTACTGCAAAGCACTCTACATGCAGATACCTTTTGGATATTCTTTAGAAACATCTATTGGTTCAGAATGGTGCAGCAAGGATGTTAACAGGAACCTCAATCATGATTATTCTGCAACAGGAGTGTGAAGAACATATGTGGAATTGCTACTTTGTCTTGCATTTAGGCTTCTATCATTTGCACAAAACTCCACAAAACTACTGTCTTTTTCCTTTGAGAAGCAAAGCAGACACAAAGCAAGCAAAGAAAGACAGATTGGCTGATAAAAAAGACACAACCTAGCCAATGTGTCTAATTTTTAAAAGTCCATGCACCAAAGCAGCAGCTACTGTAATTTAGCTACCCAGTTTGGGCAAAAATCATTCTTGCAAATGCAAAAACCAACAGAAGACCAACAGAAAAGACCAACAGAAAAGATCTGACCCATCTCACTTGCAAGGAGAAAAATGCTGTTTGTACTTTTTGTTCTCACATGGAAGAATGAGGCGAGCAAGGATTTCCACATTCTTCAGCAGTTGCCCTGGATGTTGATTTGTTTCTTGGCCCAATTCAAGCTGTTGATATTTTAAAACACAAAACTGGGCAACTGAGAAAGCATCTCATTCTATACCATCCTTCCCATTCCCTTTTCCACGATCTGTCCATGGCTAAGACACAAATAGTTAGGCATAGCTGAGATGAGAAAGAAAGCCTTCTCAGTAGTTGCACCCAGGAAAACTTATGCTCTGCTCAACTCCCTTTCACTGCTCACTGATTTCAATGTGGTGACTTTTCATTTGTTTGGGAGAATGTGACAATTAAAGGACCCTTAGCAGCATGGGTTCATTTATGTCTCTTGGTGGTTGGCATCCACTTAAAGATGTATTTCAGCATAACCTTGGTGTCTTGATTCTGCTCCTGGTCTTGTTTTCTTTTGTTTTTGATCACCAGTGAGATAGGAGCTCACTATCTCCTTCATTCAGTGATCCCCAGCCCCCTGTCTATCCCTTTCCTAACTCTGCACAACCATTTAGTGGCCAGTAAAGAGTGGGAGGTCACAAAGAAATGACTGGTCATTGATTCTGGAGGTTCCAGAGGATGACATCATCATTGCACATCTGGCTATAGCCATGTACCAAGGCACGTCTTCACCCCAGCCTGCTCTTCACTAGTCACTAAATGGCCAAGGAAGAAGGCCTCCATAAGAGGAAGGGAAGTTCTATAGGAAGGCAAAGGGGACATGGGGTTAGTTTCACTTCGGCACAATTCTACCTTATGTCTCTCCATCCTAGGTTTGCTGAGCAAGCTATGCATTACATATTTTAGATCCTAAATTTTAATATGTTACGAATTTAAACAATCAGGACCACTGGGTGATAATCACATAGGATGGACATTTCATACATTCCAGTGCTTAAGATGGATCAACAGAGTTTGTTGGGACACAAATAAACCATATACTTTGCAAACTTATGTGTATCTCAAATGCAGAATTGACTTTAGCCTGCCCTATATACACTTGATTGCAAACCCAGATTTCCTTCCAGACTCCACATCAGAGTTGGCTGCAGTTCTTTAAAGTCTGTGTTGCATATATTGATTCTCAGACAGAGTTGCAAAGTCTGTAAAGCTATGTCCTTTGACTGACTGCTTTTCTTCAAAAAAAAAAAAAAATCTTATCTCAGCCTCCAACTTGGCACCAAAGGTTACAGCCAGTTAATATGTTTAAAACATATTTCCTGTTCCATGTTTTGAAAAGTGAGCATTAACACAGAAGAAAAGTACCAAGGCATTTGAAATTAGACAGAGAAAGTTCAAGGGCAGTGTAATTAGTGTCACACAGGTGTTTGAGAAATTGCACAGACAGCAAAGCCATACTAATTCTTTAAGAAGGTCTGTTCAAGGAGAAAAAATGTGTTTGGTATGCCTATTTCTCAGGAAGCCCAGTGCGCTGTTATCTAGAGAACTGCAGGGTAGAAATTGCTCCCACAGTTAGAAAGATAAGGTGCAAATCCCAAGTATAGCTTTTCTGGGTATCCAAATTGGCAGAGTTAGAATGCTAAATTATATCTTCAGTAGTTAATGAAACTTCTGAGATTTTCAGGAAAATCTTGATGTGTGTGTGGTATGTTTAATTGGCTATTTTTCTGGCTCCTTTGTTATCTGTCTGGACCTTTCAGGGCTCAGGATTTTAAATGCTGAACCTATTTATGCGAAAGAGGTGGTGGTCCTGCTGGTCTTTTTACAATATGATATTTCCTTTAACATCTATTTGACTAATAGATGAAAGCTGCTTGGAAAGTCCTCCAAATGTAAGCCTATGTAATTAACTAGCAATTTTTTAAAAGCCAGGAAATGAGAAAATGAATTGAAGACAAATAGCAAGCTTTTTTCTGTTCAGCCCAATGCAAAACAGATTGAGGAAAAGGGAAGGCTGAGTGGAAAACAAGTGCAGGTTTGTGTTCTCTGTCATGCATCATATCTTCACATTGTCCATTCATCTTCCCTTCTTTCTCTGAATTTAACATTGCTCATTACCTCTCACCCATTTGATCTATCACAGAAACCTGTTAGATGGTTTGCTAAAGGTGTGTAATGGGTGACAGGGAGAAAGATATATCTTTACTAACAACCACAGGGAGACCATAGTTGGAGCAAGAAAAATTACTCACCAGCAACCTCCCACACATGGGTCTTTGTAGGGGACAGTGGCAGTTTCCTCAACATCATATCCACCATGGCCCCAGTAAATACTCTGGGTGGCCCTGCTGACAAACTGAACTAAAAAGCTGATGCCACACTACATTTACTAGTCTTTAAGGTCCTTGTCATTTTTACTCTTAACTAGTTATGCCACAGGCACAACACTTTCAATCAAACTATAGACAAATCATATACTCTTGTGATGTGGTCTTACGAATGCTCCTATAGTAAAAAGAGAAATCCAGACAAACTTATCACTTTGGGAGCTCTGAACATGTAAAGAAACAAAATTGATGGTGGAAGCACCATCTGAATCAGGACTAGAGCAGTGAACAAAAGGTTAAAGCCATCCTCCTTTTAAGTTATCCTGGGTACAATCAGACCCAATCTAGATCTGCCCTGGCTACTTCCTTTTTGCTAACAGCATCAATAACGTCCTCTTGAATTTGGCTAACACACTATTGGCCATTACTAGAGAAGTGAATTTTGATCTAATCCCTTATGTCAGCATTAGACTTGACTGTGGATTGCTCCCATCGTTCAGAGGTATGACCTTTCAAAGAATAGAATGTATTTACTATTTATGTGAAGAAGGTTAATAGCAGCTTGAGGTTAAAAGAGGTGTTACTGAAGCTGATTTAATCAGCTTTACCTAGCTGATGAAATACTCATCTAGGCAAAGGAGTGTGAAAGGGATGGAGAAACCTACAGCCAACTTCACAGAATGTTCTGTACCTTCCAGCAGCAAACTTAAGGAACAATTAATATGCAGCTGACTTCTCCGTGATTTCATGATCAGTGAAAGAAAGTCCATTGCATAAAGAAGGGCTGCAAGAGCAAGAAAGGAAATCCCGTAACTGAACATTATTTTAGTTGTTACGAAATTCAATTAGTAATTTCTTCTCTATGTTCTTCTGTTGATGTAATATCTGTGCTAGGGGAAAACACAGAATATATTATTGCGTTTGTCTATGTCCAGGGTGGTTTATTTGAAACCAGAGGTGGGGAACATGTGAGCACTCAGATGCCGTTAGGATTTCAGTTTCTGTCAGCCCAGCCAGCAGCCAAAGGGCCATACTGACCAGTTGGAAGTAACAACAAACACAATTGGACTATGCCAGGTTGGAAAAGGCTGTGCCATACCTTCAGCTGATGAAACTCTGTAAGTTTTTTGGACCACTCTGGTAAAAATCGTGGCAAAAGCAAATGATTAAAAATCAGTTTTGATTTCAGCCAGAATGCTATCTGCATCTGTCCAACGGAGGAGATGTGGAGAATGCAACACAGAGTAATACACCAAAGTAATTCTCTTTGGGGATTGCTATAAACATAAACCTCTACACACATACAATAAGTACTTAGCTCTGCTGTGCCCCCCACCACCACCAATGAGAACACTGGGCAATAACAAGAGCAACTAAAGATTTCATTAAACCTGGGATATGTCTGGACCTATGGAATGTCACTTTCTTCCATTTAAGGCAGCAGTGGGCAAAGTGTGGCCATGGGGTCCTGTGTGCCCCTCAGGGCTATCTTGGAGGCCCTTAACCTACCCATACAACAATTTTTCTGTCTTCAACTTGCAAAAAAAGAGGGTGAATGGCCTGTCCTAGAATCCGCCAGAAGTGGAAATTTAAGTTCATCATTTTAAACTTGGGGGCAGGTTGTACTATTCAACATCAAAAAATGTTTCAAAATTAGAAGTGGACTTCTAGCCCATGTTCAGGCACTTAAAAGTCAGAACTTGGAAAAATGACCTACTTTTTAAAAAACCTCTAGAATTCCCCTCAGCCAGAATGGTAATTTAAAATATGTTTTAAAAGTAACTTTTCCAAACTCTGTTTAACAGGAATGCTTCCAGGAGATCACTCATACCTGGTGACACACACATCCATTATTCTCCATGCACTTCTGTGCTCCTTGGCTTCAGAAAAACAGAGGTTATGCCGAGGATCAGATGCGAGACACGTCCTAGAGTATGCACACTGGAGTGTAGAAGCTGGGGGCTGGAGGCACAACCTTGACCTCTGTGCTTTCTTCTGCCTGCTCATTTTGAAAGTTATTTTAACTGTTTTGGCCCTTATCTGAATGAAGCCACAACGTCTCCGTTGCAATGAGTGGCCACATTTGCAACAGATGAACAAGCAGCACGTGGAATCACAATCCCTTATTGTCCGAATAGACAACACAGCCAGTGGGTGAGAGGTGAGAGGGAGGCACACAGGCTTGCGCAAGGTTGCACTGTAGCTTCATGGACAGAAATAGAATACGTATCCCAGGAGTAACATCCTTCATGCCCTATGTACTGGAAGGGAGCTGTCTCTTAACTGCTCTGAAAGCTGGCAAGGACCGAGTTACACTAAAATGGGTTACTTGCCTTTCACCTGAAAAAAAGGGTCAAGAGCTAGAAATTGAGAACTCTGTTTAGAGGTGGCTAGTCTCCATCTTTACTAGGAGCCTGCATGTGGTGATTCCATCAAAATAAATGGCCCCGAGCACAACAGACCTATGTAGGACCTAGTGTGGTATAGTGGTTAGAGTGTTAGACTAGGGCTGGGGAGCTCTGGATTCAAATTCCAAGTACAGCTCACTGAATGACCTTGGACCAAATTACCTACCTGTGGTTCTCCGTCTTTGGAGTTCCAATCAGATGTTGGACTTCATTTCTAGAACTCCTGACCACTTGCCCTTCTACTTGGGGTTTCTAGAACCTGTGGTTCATGATATCTGGCGGGTGTCAAAACTGAATAAAAAATCACCTGCCTCACAGGATGGCTATGGGGGGGGGGGAAATGGGGTGGAGGCACGAGTCCTTGAACGGAAGGTTTGATAAAGATGCAGTGTTTGTCTGGGTGTGTACAACCTGGTTAAAAAGCCTCAGAATCTAAGAACAGTCTGAACAGATTTTGTGAATACAGATGGGTTACAAAATCATATAAAGTCATGCCACTGAGCTGCGGTACAGCGGGGCTAAAGAATCGAGTTCGGCAGCGCAAAAGTTGGGATTCAAAGCTCTGCCTATCCATGAAGCTACCAGGCGAATCTGTCATAACTCACAAGATGGCTGTGAAGGCAAAATGGGAACGGTTCAATGAACGTTACTATGCAAGGTTTTCATTCTTGCATCTGTTTATCTGGAGTCAAAGGCCATTTCCACACTAAACTGGTATAGCGCTATTATTCACTTTCAACATCCCGAGGCCCCTCCCCCAAACTGCAGACCCCAGGATTCCATAGGATGTTGAAAGTGGAATAATAGAACTATGGCCATTCCCGCACTAGGGTGTTATAGCGCAATGATTCCACTTTCAACATCCTCTGGAATCCTGGGGTTTGCAGTTTCGGGAGGGGCCCGTCGGCAAACCCCAGGATTCCAGAGGATGTTGAAAGTGGAATCATCGCGCTATAACACCCTAGAGCGGGAATATCCAAGGTCCTCCGGACACGGGCCCTGGCGCAGCCCCGCCGCTCCCTCCTTGAGCCGAGCCGACCCCCTTAACCCTTGCAAAGCGACGTTTCCTACGTGCCGGCCGCCTTCACCACCCCCAGCCCGCGACTGAGGCACGAGACTGAGGGATCGATCGCTCCGCGCCGCCGACGTGCCTCCCCTTCCCCCGGCAGCCTCCCCGGATCCCGCGGTCTGCCAACCTCCCGACGGCGCGCGAGGGTCCAGCCGCCGGCCAATGGCTGCCCGTTTGCGGCGTGCTCGGCGCATGGAGCCACCCGATTGGTCCGCAGCCCGGCCGAGAGGCCAGGTCGAGCTGGCTGGCTGGCCGGCTGCCTCTGGCAAAGGGCTGAGGGCGGGCCTTTCAGCGAGGCCGGGGCTATAAAGCGCAGAGGCCGGGCGGCGGGCAGAGGAGCGCTCGGCTGCGGTACTCCGAGCTCCTTCTTTGGGGGCGAAGAGCGGAGAGAAACGGAGTGCTCGCTCGCTCGCGCTAACGCCGCGACTGAGGCGACGGACGGGGTCTTTCTGGTACGTACGGGCGATGCCCCAGTGGGCTAAATGTATGGCAACTCAGTTGCCGAATTACATTTCTTAGACTGCAGCTGTTCTTGAATTTTGGATGTGGCCCTCTGGTGAGGGCGCCTAGAAGGCTGCTAGTCGAGGATGGATTTATTTAGAAAGAGGGCTTTTAGGCTATTTTTAAAAAGGCTTTAGTAAGTGAGGCGTGGCAGGAATTCTCTTGGCAAAACGTGTCATTATTTATAGAAAATTTAATGTTTTGCATCGGTACTGAAGTCCTGTCTGTCTTTGCGCTTTTGTGCCTGTCAGGCCATGCGGGAGGTGAGGGTTATACCTGAATGACTTTGTGGCGCTATAGTGCTGCTATTCCGCTTTCAGTATCCTACGGAATGCTGGGGTTTGCAGTTTAGGGAGGGGCATTTAAAATTCTCAGCCGGAGAGCTCTTTGGCCGCAGTCAACTACAAGCCCCAGAGTTCCACAGGATAGTGAAAGTGGGACTGTAGCACTCTGACAGTGCAGTGTGGAAATGGCCTATGAGCGCACATGTGAGACGATAATGTAGCACATCATCTAGTGAGACCACCGTGTGGCAGTCCTGCGGTGTGGCACCTGGCATGGTGAGCCTTTTGTCAAGAGCGCTTCGGAGTGAGGCTGGCTGAGGCTGAGGCAAGCAGCATGCTCTGAGCTTGTCACTCATGTGCTTCTTCTCCCACATTGTGTTCTCCAGGTCATTGCTGTTGTGACTTGCCTGCCTGCTTCTCTAGCTGAGCCATGGAGACGATGCAAGAGCTGATCCCCTTTGCCAAAGAGATGATGAGCCAGAAGCCCAACGGGAAAATGGTCAAGCTGTACATGTTGGGGAGCGTCCTGGCATTCTTTGGGGTGGTTATCGGCCTGGTGGAGACGGTTTGCAGCCCTTTCACCTCTGAGGGGAGGCCAGAGGATGAGGAAGAAGAGGAGGAAGAAAAGAAACCTGCTCTTCCCCTGACAAAAGAGGAGGCTGTTCCTCAGAAACCAGAGGAGGTGATGTTGGAAAAGAGCAAACAAGCGTTGGCAGCGAGGAATTCGGTGAACAGGCAGCGTGCATCGTAGAAGAACTTTCAGCCTTGAGTGAACAAGAGCACGTTGGCCTGTGGAGCACAGAGGTGCTGCCCTTTTTGTTCTGAAGCAGCAGATATCCAGACACCCTGAGAACTGTTTCTGTGCAACTGCCAATGAAAGGGACTCTCTATAAATGAGAATGTTTTTATTTTGCTGCTGTGCAGCAGTTTTACTATGCAGGCATTTAAATCTAACATACCTGTTCTGTTGGTATGACTGTGCAAGGCTGGTAGCATCTTGTACCTACTTATGTGAGGGGTTATTTTTTATTATGACTATACATACATTTTACAAATATTTTGCATTTTAAATAAACTATTTTATACCTGATACTCATGGATTCCAGTCTGGCTGTCTTGCCTGGGGAAGGGGAGCTTTTCCAGGTGTAGTGTAAGTCTCTTCATGTTTTTGGTAGAGACTACAAAATGAAAAACATGCCTAGAGTTGGGATATTGGTTTACTCTCCTGTTATGGGCTTACACTTAGTAGCAAATGTTTCCACTGAAATAACAGGATTTATGCTAAGGAAAGATGTTAAAGTTGTGGTTGCATGTTGGTGCAAATATCAAGACAGACTCTGAATAAGCACTTGCAAGAGGAACACTGGGTTCACACTATTCAGTTTTCATATACTAAGGGAGCTGGCATATTGAGAAGAAAGAGGAGGTGGAGAAATTGGGAGGACAGCTTAACAACCTGCCTTTTTCTAAAGTCAGATGAAATGCATTAAACCTTGGAACTACAGTTCCCTTAATTCCCCAAGACAGTATTATCAGTGCTGTCCTAAATAACTTTTCTACACTCTGAAATGTATATGGAGTGGGGGAAGTGACAACCTATGAGCTTACTGAATAAGCCACAGTATATAGTGGTGCTAGTATGTCTCATCCATAGCTAGGAAGGAAGTTTCTATGACCAAGCTGAAAAACCCTTATTGTGACTAATGTTTTCAGAGTCAGCCTTGAATTTAGGCTTTGGAATTTTCTTAATTTTTTCTACTACACCATGTGCATAGCTTTCATAATCTCATTGACAGTTATTGCTTTTGACAGTCTGGTATGGAGTTCTATCACTACAGTGAGTTCACAAAAAAAAACCCAAATCTTACTGGCATCATGCAGCAAAATGTGCAAGTCTTCATCTTTATCATGATCTTTAGGTTCTTTTAAGAGGGGAAAGAGGCAACCTTCCAGATGTTTTTTGGGTTGCAGCTTCCAGTAGTCCTTGCCAGTATAACCAAATATGGGATTTGTAGCCCAAGAACATCTGGTTGTAGTGATGTTCCTTCAAGCTGAATCTACATAGAGCAAAATTTATTCAGAGGAAGCTTGTCATTGCATTTCTCTGCGGCTGAAAGAGTGTGACTTGCCCAAAATCACCCAGTGGGCTTCCACAGCTGAGTTGGACAGGGGTTCTAGTCCAATATGCAAACCACTACACCATTTATAACTCTGCAATAACTGGAGGGCTGTATAATTCCCACCTCTTGAGTTAGAACTTCAAATAGTATTAAATGTTAGAAGGCAGAGGTTATGAAACAATTGGGTTTTCCAGATACTTCAATCTTTTATTTCCCAGCCCTAGGCAGCATGACCAGTAGTAAGGGATTCAGAGCTGATGTCCAGCAATATCTGGAGGGCCAGATTTAAGAAACACTGTTTGGAGAGGGGGAATATCTAAGCACTTGTACATTGTTGAAAAATCTGAACTATTAGCTGGCTACTATAGTATTTCAAAGCAACTGCCTTTCCCAATGTAGCAACCTCATTAACTGATTCCTCTGTTGCTCATACCTTTCTAATGTGCACTCCAGCTTTGTGTCCTGCTAGCTGCCAGGAATTTGCAAGCCCATCCTTCCCTTGCAAAGATCTCAGGGGAGACTGTGACCTTCCTGTCAGATAGCCCACTGATTTTACGAGCCTATAATCAATAGCATGGTATAGCAATTCCTCACCCCTTCCTTATTTCACACATTACCAACTAAATTAGTTGGAAGGAATATTTGCTTTCTGTTAATTACAAGCTATTTGATAAGGTCCCCCATAATGTTTTGATTAGCAAGTTGATTAAATGTGGAATAGATGGGAAAACTCTCATAATTGGTTGGACAGCTATGCTCAAAGAGTTGTCATCAGTGGCTGCACTTCAGACTGGAAGGATTCATGTGGAGTGCCTCAGGATTCTGTCCTAAGGCCACTGCTCTTCAATATTATTATCAGTAACTTAGATGATGGGGTGAGGGGAATCCTTACTAAGTATGCAGGTAACACAAAACTGGGAGGGGTGGCTAACACAGTGAAAGATAGAAACAGTATTCAAAAGGACCTAAAACTAGAAGATTGTTTGCAGAAATTAATAAAATGAAATGCAATGGAGATAAATGCTAAATTCTACATTTAGGCCACAAAAACCAAATGTACAGGTATAGGATGGGGGATACATGGCTCAGCAGTACTGCATGTGGAATGGACCTTGAGATTATTGTTGATCATAAATTGAACATGAGCCAGCAGTGTAATGCTACAGCAAAAAGGACAAATGCTATTTTAGCCTGCCTTAATAGAAACATAGTTTCCAAGTCAAGGGAAATAATAGTCCCACGATATTCTGTGCTGGTCAAGCTTCGTCCAGAGTACTGTGATCAGTACTGGGAGTCTCATTTCAAGAAGAACATAGGCAAGTTGGAGCAGCTTCAGAGAAGGGCGACAAAGAAAATAAGATGTGTGGAGAACAAAACATGAGGAAAGGTTGAAGGAGCTGGGCTTGTTCAACTTGATGAAGAGAATACTGAGGAGTGACAAAATTATACCTTTTAAATACATCAAAACATTTAACTCTTTAAAAGCCAGTGTAGTGTAGTGGTTTGAGCATTGGACTATGATGCTGGAGACCAGAGTTTGATTCCTTGCTTGGCCATGGAAACCCACTGGGTGACCTTGGGTGCATCACACACTCAGCCCCCAGAAACCCCATGATAGGTTCACCTTAGGGTCACCATAAGTTGGAAGCAATTTGAAGGCATATAACAACAACCATAACATTTCACTCTTGTACTCTTTAAAGATTGCACTCTTTAAATACCTCAATGACTGTCATAGAGAGGAGGGGTCACAGCTGTCATGGATCATCTCCAGTTGGAAGAGGAGAGTGAAAATTATCTAAGTTTGGTGGGCTCAGCTCCACACAAAAGGAAAGGGCTGTGTGCAAATCTCCAGCTTAGCCAGTAGAACAGCAGCTTGTTATGATTTGCAAGGATTAATTAATTTATTACTGCAAATTGCAAAGATTCTCCAGGGCAGGTCTCAATTACCTTCCTCCTTTCCTTCCAGTGTATGTGGAGCCAGAGGTTCTTTCTGCTGTTGTGCTCTGTTCGCTTTCTGTCTAAAAGCAAATACAGGAAGCCCCAGTCTTTCAACATTCTGTTATCTGACAACTTGCTGTTTTGACACTCCCAAATTGAGGACAAGTTCCATTAATTCAACACAGGGTCCACTCTTTCATCAGTTCTTCTTGTCTCCAGAAGCTTGCTTAGGACTGCTTGCACACACTCACAGAACGACCAGACCTCTTGGTTGAATGAATGGAACACGTCTATACTGCAAGCATTGAAACAGTGGGCTTCCATCAATTCTTCCTGTCTACAGAGGTTCGCTTGCGACTGTCCGTGAGCTGTTGCGAAATGAATTCAGAGGAAAGGGGAAGTCACCAAGTCAGTTGAGAGACTTTGCAAGCAACGTGCACATGAAATCAGGCCCAAGCAAACCTCCTAAGTCCTTCACGTTCCTCGCAGTAGACGGTTTCAGCTTTTTGACAATTTCCACTTTCTGACAGTGGAAATGGTCCTAAGCTGTCAGATAACTGCGGAAAGCCTAATATCCCTTAGCCTATCCTTCTTAACAGGTGAGAAAGAATAAGCCCCTCATTTCACCTTGATCTGTGAACAGCCCTTTTAATTAAGATTTCTGTCTTAATTTTCAAATAGCAATGTAGGTTTTGTGTGTGTGTCTCAATGACAGGCTGAGAGCAACTGTGACTGGTACTTAATGCAGAATGCTAAACGGTATCACCAGGAGCTGTCAGTAAGAGTCAGGCTATGGCCTGGAAACCTCACAATCTGGGACAATCCTGAACTGACAACCCTAGTTTATTTAGACTATTGGAAAGTAGACATGAAATCTGTCGTTCTTCTAAAGTAATTGTAAAGGAATTATTGTACCATCTAATTTGTAATTTAAAAGTTAACTGCCTGATAACAGTATTTGTTTCTTATATCATTCTTGTTTTTACAGTATTCATATAAAGTGTGATCTCAGAAGTTGGTGCCTTCTTGCCTAAAAGGAAATAGAAATTGTTTCATACAGATCTACTGAATAACATGTTCAGTCAATAGACAATATATAAACAGCCTATTGACTGAACATTTTATTCAATAATTCCTTCCAGATCACCAGCTTCTGGTGAATCCCTAGCCAGCATAGCTAGTGGTATATAATGCATTATTATGATTTATCAGAAATATCTGTGAACTGGCTGCACGTAATATTCTCATAGCCTCTTGAGAGTGTTATGTGTAACCAGTTCACAAACACCTGCCATAAATCATAACAATATATTACGTACACATATGTTAGAAACCAAGCTCTTTTGAAAACGATGATAAAACATCCAATGTAAAAGAGGCTATGGCAATAATAACATATTAGACACTGGAAACAATGAAGTGATCTAAAGCAAGAGTGGAAAACCCACGGCCTCTCCAAAGTTGCTGAACTGTTGCATTGAAATGATACATAAGTCATCAACCACAGTTGTACTAAATTGCACCATTCAAATGAAAAACACCAAGTCTAGCAAATGAAGAAAATAATAGATGGCACACATATTCCTTTTTTTTAAATTTATTTTTATTAAAAATTTTCATTCTTACAAGCATAAGTTCAAAAGACTTGTTAATGTTTACAATATAAAATATACTATAACATACCATAATATACCACATATAATATACTCTTTTGACAAGTTCATAAGACATGTTCGTAAGACATGTTATTGTTTACAATATATAATATACTATAATATACTACATATAATAATTATCAACAATTAATAACAATATAATAATAATTAATATATAATAACATATAATATACTCTTTTGTATGATGTAAATTAAATTAACATATCTCTATATAAATCATTAAATCCATACATTCCAAATTTCTTACTTTCCTTTTTCACATTTATTTCTTATATTATTATTGTCACATGTTTATTAATATTTCAATATTCTTATTCTTATCTTATTATGTGGTGGCTACTATCTACCTATTGTTAAACTTCCATCTTTACTTATCTTTACAGCCTTATTCCTCTCCTTTCCATAGGTTTGACCAGTTATTATCTATAAATTTTTTCACTGTTTCCATTTCTCTGTTTTTCTTATTATTCTTTTCTCTTCTCATTAATCTAGTTAAAGCGTCACAATTTATCAATTCTCTAATTTTATTTAACCATTCTTCCAAATCAGGTATTTTATCTCTCTTCCAATGTTTAGCAAATATAATTCTCGCTGCTGTCACCATATATAATATTATATCTTTGTATTTGTTGTAATCTTTATCTATTTGATGATTCATGTTTAATAGAAATATCTCTGGTGAGAATGGAATGGGTATTTGTAAGATCTCCATCATTTTTTTATGAATATTATTCCAATATTTCTTTGTTTCTGGACACATCCACCACATGTGATAAAATGTTCCAGTTTCTTTTTTACACTTCCAACAATGTTTTGATTTTGTTTTATACATTTTAGTTAGTTTATTTGGGTCTAAATACCATCTGTAGAAAATTTTTAAATAGTTTTCCTTTAGACTCTGCGCCAAAGTAAATTTTTGAGTATCTCTCCAACTTTTTTCCCAATTTTCCAGCATTATCTCATGGCCTACGTCACGTGCCCACACGACCATTGTATCTTTTACTATTTCTGTTTCTAATTCTCTATCTAGCATGTATTTATAAAAATGAGATGTATGATATTCTTTTTTCTCAAATATTATTTTCTCAAATTCGTTTGAGTGTTTTTCTCAAAACCTTCTATTTTTAAGTCCATTTTAAATCTTATTTTCATTTGTATATATAAGAACCACTGGCAATTCCAACCATTATTTGCTAATTCATCTCTTGTTTTTATTTTTAGGTCTTCCTTTTCATCCCTTATTATTATATCGTTATATGTAATCCAATTTTCTCTCGTATCTTTCCATTTCGTAAATAATGCTTCCTGCGGAGACACATACATACATATGCACACATATTTCAAGGCAGGACAGATTTCTTCTCCTCTTCCTGAGGATCACAGAAGAAGGATCAGGCTCTGAGAGCTGGCAGTCCTAACCCCTGCTATTGTATGATAATAACCATTGTTTAGGTTACTCTCTCTCAATTTTGTTTCCATTTCTGTTTCCTCTGACCCCATTGATTATTCCTCGCTTACATGAACTCTCCGGGAGGTCCAATTCTGCCTTTGGAGACCTGAGTAGGGCAATCACTATGCATGTGCAAAGCAGCTCATCTTTTCTCTCAACCAAGTATTGTTTGTTAATGAGAGTTAAGATAAGGATAAATATTTGTACTTTTTTTTATGATCATTCCCTGAAACCTTGGCCATTTTCATTAATATCTGCCAACTGAGGCAAGATTCCACATATCTGATGAAATGGGCTAGAATCCACAAAAGTTTGTGCCAAATATAATTTGTTAGCTTTTAAGGTGTGGGGACATTCTTTTTTTTTCTTTTTTTGAATTCCTCCCTTATTCTTTCCTAAAGAACCAGTAAGGTGTAGTGGTTTGAGCACTGGACCACAACTCTGGATCCTTATAGAAATCCACCTTAGGCAAGTCAAAAGGAGGCAAAGGCAAATCCCCCCTGAACAAATCTTCCCAAGAAAACCCCATGATAAGCAAACTTTAGTGTTGCCGTAAAGCAGAAACAATTATTCTCTCCTTTTGGCTGGTGTAATTCTAATATGAAAGGTGATAGTTACATTATTGCATCATAATTGATCTAGCAAATTGACTACAAATGTGTCATAATCAAAAATTGGATTCAGACAGGTTTGGGTGTTTCTGAAGTTTTTATCTCTACAGGTAGATATAATGGTTAGCCATCTCAAAAGACGGCTGAGAGTCACACTTTGTCAGTAGCAGGCTTCTATAGTATATCCGTATTAGCCTGGCTAATCAGGACACAGTCATGATGCTAATGTAGTATTAAAAGGTGAGTTAATGGCTAAGACTAATGGCTAATGTTTATTTTCCTAATACAAACAGATTAGCTCTGTTCATCGATCCCTTTGGGGTCAAACTGATCTTTCCAGTGTTTTTGACTCACATAAAGTTCCAGATAGCAAAGAAAAGAGAGGATGAATGGAAACAATTTGGTAGCAAGATAAAAAACAGGCCATCCAGAAAATTATTTCCTAAGTTTACCAAGTTTTTTCCTAATGACACCCCAAACAGATAACCCATCTGGATATATTTGATTTGCAATCCAGTATATAGGTACCTCAGTTAATAAAGTAGGTCTGTTCCAGAACATTAGTTCTTTTACATAAAATTTGGTACTAGAGGCAGAAATAACATGGAAAAGATAGGGATAGGTTCTTACACCACACAAAAAAAGAGCAGTTTAAAATGTTTCAACATTTTCTTATGTCATTTTGGCAAAGCCAAAACCAGGCACATGTGAAATGAAACAACCAGGTCAAGTGCAGTAAAACATTTTGAACAACTTGCATGTCTTTTCCAGAATACATTAAAGGAAAGGGTCCCCTGCCCTGCCCTTTCACTTTTGTTGTGTGCCTCCAAGTGTGTTTCTGACTTATGGTGATCCTAAGGTGAACGTATCAAGGAATTGTCTGTGGCTGAGTGTGTGTGACATGCTCAAGGTCACCCAGTGGGTTTCCATGGCTGAGCAGGCAATCAAACTCTGGTCTCCAGGGACATAGTCCAATGCTCCAACTATTACACCGCCTCCCACTTTTCTTACAATTTCCATTTTCGTGGCCAAACTTACAAAGCTATACTTCTTTAACATGCTGCAGGAAACTGACGAGACAAAGTTATTTCCCTTCCACTGTCCTCTTTGTTTTGCTGTTGACTCAGGCACAAAAGGGATTTTTGAGGCAACTACTGTTTACTTTGTTGTTGGCAAGCAGATGCTGCTACAGTAGGATCAGCTAGAACAGAATTCTGTTCTTTCCCAGTTCACGTTTTATTTCATTGTTTTCTGCAGACCCACTGCTGCAACACAACACTGAAAATGTATGTTTCTCCAGCGCTTCTTCATCATCCTTCCTACCCAGAAGGTGCTAAGCCTTCCAACTAGACAGAAGATGAGAAGGAAAAAGGGAGAAGGTGGGCATAAAAAGACTTCTTAAAAAAAGAGCTTTTTTATCAGAGGCTTTGGTTACTGAGATATGCCTGCAATTAGTAGAGAATGGTATTGTATCCTTTAACTGCTGTTTCCTCCTGTACTACAATTTAACTTCTGTTTTCTTCCTTACCAAGGATTTATTTGACTTTTATTCTAACATTTGACACAAAAGAAACCCCAAGACAAATACACAATATACTCAGTAACATGGAGGCTCTTTTGGTTCCTGCTGACACCTATTGTTCTGGGCCAGTATACCATCTCTTCTCACCACCACCCATCAACCCCAGGGCTGCAATTCTCTCTCTGTCCAAGGCCAAAGAGGAGAGAACTAATTTCAGTGATAAAGCAGTAGAAAAATTGAAAAGAGATGCCAGACAGATCTTCTGTTGCCTGGCTGAGTGGTCTCTACTCCTTTCCCCTCCAAAAGCTTACAGAAAAAAAAATTCTTGTGCAATTACTTTCATTCATCTACAGAATTTTGTTCCTCTTGTTGTTTGCCCCCAAGTCAGCTCTCACTTATTGTGACCCTACCTTAAGGATTTCTTGGCAAGATTTATTCAGAATTGGTTTGCCATCACCTTCCTCTAAGGCTGAGAGTGTGAGATAATCCCAGTGGGTCTCCAGGGCTGAGTGGAAATTGAAATCATGGTCTCCTGGAATCCAGCACTAAAACTGCTATACCACATTGGCTCCAGAGCACCTTTTGCCAAAATAATGATAGTGAGCCATTCCAGTCATTTTGGCACAAGGCCGAAGTTCCCATTAGTACCACCAGACCTCCCAGTAGTAAAAAAAAAAAAAAAATGTAATTGCCACAGATGAAATAACTTTTCATGACACAGCAAATCTGCTTGGGGAGAAAAAATGGGAAGCCTACTGTTTCCATTGTCTCTGATCCTGCAAGGAAAAAATGTATTAAATGGCCCTTTTGCACTATATGGTCATAGCACTATGATTCCACTTTAACTGCCATGACCTATGGAATCCTGAGATTTGTGGTTTAAGAAGAGGTATATAAAATTCTCAGCCACAGAACTCTAGTGTTTCATCAAACTACAAAACCCATGACTCTGTAGGATCCTACCATGACAGGTAAAGTGGAATCATAGTGCTATAACTGGGTAGTGTGAAAGGGTCCAAAATCTTTGGCCAGCAATAGAATGAGTTTTCATGTCTAAATGTTAAAGGAAATTATAGGTGGCTATAATTCCTATTTATTGCCTTCAGTGATACACAGTAAGTTTGCCTGACTTTCAGGGTTCCTGGTCAGCTGTCTCACCCTCTCCATTTCTTCAGCAAATACTTGCCCTGTATTCTCTTGTGTGCGGGACATCGCTGCTGCATGCTATGGAATGAGCAAGGACTGTTTGACCAATGTACAGTTTCCCCATGTTCTGGGGAGTCAAAGCACACATTATACTAATCATGTGGTTTGTGCTTGACAAATCCATGGTTTGTGCTTTATATCGTTTCCCTCCTGACAGATAGCCACTGCTGGATTGAGACCCTGGCATGTGGGGTATAGGAGCTTTAACTCCTTGTCCACAAACTACAGTCCAAACCCTGTATATGTCTGCTGTCTGCATAGAGGGATGGAAAGCTCTGATAAGCTCCAATGGGAGCTTCCCACATCCCCATGCAAATAGCCAGAAAAAGCACACCTTCCAACTGTCCCAGTTTGGCAGGGCCAGTCTCAATTAATCTTATGTTTCTCTCTCTCTCTCTTTTTTTCCAGTTGCTTTTCAAATGCCCCAGTTTCTCTTTCCTCTTCCCATTTCATCTAAGCTTGCTTCCATTGCTGCAAACGAGTTCATAGTGAAAAACTAGTTTGCATTAACTCATCAGGGGATAAAAGAGAAGAAAGGGGAAAATCTTGCTCTTTCCAGTAATCTCAGGTAAAAGCAAACTGCTTCAGTTTCTCCAAACTTGTATGTTTTCCCTCATTAATAATTTTTGCCATCTTAACCACACTAAGATGTTGCTTGGCCACACATGTTCCAGTTTTCATCTGTCAAATGCTTGAGGGTATGGGAAAAGTTACTGGCTGGACATTTAGGAGATTTATAGTCCAAAGATGAACTGGCAAGGGTCTTGATTTGGACTGGGACTACATTGGAAGACAAAGCGAGAGAGAGAGAGAGAGAGAGGTGCACTTCAGGGGTCTTGAACTGGATTTTTGCCCCTAGTGGCAGCTATTGGTCAAAGAAAAATACAATCAAGAGCAAACAACAACAATAACAATTGCAATAGTTCTTGTTCTCGCTGCTACTTTTAATATTCTTCCTTTTATTTCCCCAATCTGGGACTCAAGGTAGTTTACAAAACTGTCTAACTCCTCTGAGAAGGGAGTTCCAGAGCCTGGAAGCAGCCACCAAGAAAGCTTTCTCCTGTATTCTTACTAGATGTACCCATGAAGGTAGTGAGACAAAGAGAAGGGCCTCTCTAGAAGATCTCGAAACAGAGGCAGGCTTATAGGGGAGAATATGATCCATCAGATAACCTGAAATGTCTCCTCCTGCTTTTTTTTTTTTTTTCAGAGCAGAGATTGAGAAGAAGAATGTTGTTTGATCCTGGGAATGGTCAAGAGAATGTGAAGCATGTAAAGAAACCATACTTCTAAGACAAACCGTTTCCATTCCTGGTCTCCTCTCCCTTTGTTAATCCATGTTGGGTGCAATCTCATTGCACCTGCAACTGTGGAAGCAGATTTGACTTTCCACTTGAGCCGGTGCAGCCTTTAGATAGAACCCATAAAAATAATAAATTTTATTGAAAAAGTTGGCACATTCCATTCCATTCACCAAAAAGTAGCAGTGATGAAACTGCTAAGTTTTTTATTTGTTTTTCATGGAAGGGCAATAGTCTATTTTTTGCTCTGGCCGCTGAATGGTTTTCTGCATCAAGGGATTACTGCATTATTTTTTAAATGCCAGACAGAAAGGGGAAAGGATGCTTTATCACAAAAGAATGCTGTATAGGAGCTCTGGACTTCTCAGCTCCTGTAATGGCATGGACCACACAAGTTTCTCTGTTTTGGGAAATCTAGGATGCCAGCCAGCAGCTTCCTCTGAGAAAACACTCTGTTCCCACCAAGCCTTTATAATACTTCTTTCCCCAGGCAGTCAGGAGCCAACATAATTAAATTCCCTTGCAGCTAGCATACAAATAAGGAAGAATAAAAGCATAATTGCTTTCCTCTGAGAAAGTTGAGAGCAGCAAGGTTTGAGTTCAGTTGGCTTTGGAGCACTTGAAAAGCGTTGCTTTCTGTGCTTGATGCCAGTGTTTGGAATGTTATTTTATTAAAAGTAATTTGTGGTTTGTTAGCATTTTTTCACCAACAAAATCTGTTAATATTGCTTGATGTTTGAAGAGCTGCACATTAATACCATGTTAGTCACATATTAGGTTTGAGTTGTCTCTTTTTTAAAAAAAATACACATAAAAATGTAAAAGTGGCTTCAAATCTCCCAAGACAGTCTCTTCCAAAACCAGTGTCTTTTGAAAAAATAGCACAAAAGTAATGACATCGCCCATTTGTCATGTTTCTTTAAAAAAAAAACTATTGTTACCCTGCCTGTTACCCCAAAATATAATATGTTACAGAATTTACTTATGATGCATTATTTTCAGGCTCTTCTTCTTGGTATATCCTTGCTGTTATCAACATTCTTTGTCAGCATACAATAAATAAAAATAACAGAAAAATGCAAGCTGATGAAAGTTACCAATTCCATCTCTTCTAACTGCCTAGCCCACCCATGCTCGTGGAGTCAATGTACATAGATCCAGAAAACCACTCTGCCTACTGGCTTTAATTATGACTCTGTTTTTTATAAGAGCAGCACTGATTCAATATATCACTTCTACACTTCTGAGATGACCCTCAGAGAAGCCTTGGCTGCCCCCCCCCATCCATCTGTACAATAAACAAGACTGCTGGGGTGTTCATAGGAATTTGATATCTGCATGGCTCAGGATAGAAGGTTGGTATTGGCTTCTCCCCTGTCACTTCAACAACCCTCTTATGCCTTTCTGGTTTAGCCCTGAAGCACCAACTCAGGTACAAAGAAGGCTGCCATTCAGACAGTCCTCAAGGCCCTATAAACCACATTAGGACAACGTGCAGCCCAAGGGCTGTGCATATTCCTCAGATTTTTTTCTGTGTGGCCCACCATGGGTGCCACTACTACCAGTGATGCTTCCTCATGCTGCCACCATGGTTGCAATTGTTCTGGAGAAGATCATGCACTGAGAAAATCATTGCAAGGCACTCTAATCCCCAGTGAAATTGTCTCTCAAACAGCTGTGTGGCAGGCTATCAGGAATATTCTATAAATAGGGGAAATGGTGCAGGGAGAGAGATACGCTTGCACAAACAACATTCCTCCTACTGCTCTGCCCTGCTTGGCACTGCAAGGAGGCACAGAGTGATTTCGGCATACAAAGACGGAAGGCCTGTAAATAGATATGTGAAGAAGAAGGGTTGTATAATTGCATGTGTATAATTACCCACATATGTATTCTTGTGGACGTGCACACTTACAGCCTCTGACCCAATGCCCTACAGTAGACAAACAGCTCGTCATTTATCTGTACTAGAGCTCTTCTTGACTGGACCTGCATGACCAAATTCTCCCCCATGGAGTTGAAACTCACACTTGAAAAATTACAATAAACCCTTACCTATATCTCTTGGTAAAACCCAAATCCTGCCCTTGATGAAAACATCTGAATTTTTTTTTTTAATGTAAGCAAATGTTTGTAAACTGGTAAAGATTTCCGCAATGCAAAAACCCTTTAAAAAAAAGTTAAGTCTTTCAGATTATGAGAAAATTAACTGTCACAGTAACATACCCAGGGCTACACAACTGTGTTAGAACAGGATGGGGCATAACTCAGCAGAAGAACAAGAATCTGAAAAAATCTTACCCCTGCCAAGATTTCAATCCAGACTGGACCTCTTCCTGCAGCAAGCAGTGGTGGCTGCTGACTTCCATATCAGTGGAGTGGTAAATCTGGTCTGGATTTTAGTCTAAACTGTAAAGGAGGTATCCAAGGTGCTGAACCCTATTCCCTAAATAGTTTGGCACTTTGGAGGATTCCTTTAAAAATATTTAAATTATGATCATATTCCCTAATCCACTGACATGGGAGACACAAGTGACCACTGCTGACAAAATAGCATCTTGAGGGCTTTCCCCTTTTGAGATCTTGAATTCAGAATGAGAAGAAGATGTCAAATGGTGGGGATTTTTGATATGGCTTCTACAATATGTATCAACTATATTTCACACGAGGGGACTGTTGGGTCTGCAGGGAACACTGAGATACCACTGTCTCTTGACCCCCTCCCAAAAAAACCCAAATTTTGCTCCAAAAAGCCCCCAATGTATCTCTGGGAGCTGGAGAGGGACTACTTCACCACATTTAGGAAGTAGGATAGACTTTTAAAAAAACAAGAAGTGATTGGGGAAGTTAATTTCTGGGTCATTTTCTGGTTGAAAAAAGGACTTTCATTGGCCTAAAATGACCCAAGGAAGCAAAATGGGAAATTGCTCCCTATACCCACAGATGGCATTGGATGGTATTTGGGGTATAAAAATACTGAAACTATGCTGGTCCTTGAAGCCACATAAATAGCCTTAGAAGACATATGATTTTCCTTATTCCTGTTTGACATGAAACTCCTGCCTTTTCAGCCTCTTTTGTCCTTTCTGAAGCTGAGCACACACATTTACTCCAGGGCATTAAGTAAATTGTTACTGGGTGTCCATTCTTCCATTCAAAAGATTCCTAAGTGGAAGCTACTCCACAAAATCCAATCTTGACATTCAGATTATGTTGAAAGTGATTTCAACACAAGGCAGGATGCAACAATATTCTAGCAATTTTTATTATGCTATCCACCACCAGAAAATTAAATTAAAGAGGAGAAAAAAATCCCTAGAAGTCTTACTGAAGCTTAGAAAAATTAATAAGAAAACACAGGAGGCACTGAAAGAGGGTGGGAATCACATAGGTAACTGATTAAATTGTACGGGCCAATTTGTCTCCACTGGGTGTCCAAAAACCAGGACTGGGTATCCATTTGGACACATAAATGTAGGACAGGCTGATTGAACACAAGGCCAGAAATAACCCATCCAGTATTACTGTTTTTCCTACAAGGCAAAAAATACTCTATTTCCCAACATGGCACAATTTACAGAAATACACAAAACTACTTACAAAAATGCACAAATTTTCTCAGAGACCAACTCCCCTCCACCACACACAAACCATTGCCTCACAGTGACTTGCACTGAGGAGAAGAAAGGTTTTAAGTTGTCTCAGTTCTCACACAAAGATAAAACTACATTTATATTCTCAAGCAAATCACATGCCTTGAATGCAGATGCAAGTCCCAATTCTGTCCCTAGACATGTCCAAAATGGGCTAGGAAGAAACTATGCCTGATGCCCTGAAGACCCACTAGTAGTCAGTCTCAGCACTACTGGGCTAGATGGAACATAGCTGTGACTTAGTATAAGGCACCTTACCATCACACTTTGGAAAAAGTTACTTTTTGGAATAAAACTCCCAGAATCCCTCAGCCAGCATGATAGCCAGAGGATTCTGGCAAGAAGAGTAACTTCTCCTACATGCTTCCTTCACATCAAATAATAAAGCCATGATAAAAGTTCATGAAGACATTTTACAGGGTGAGTTGCCAGTAAAAGAGCTGTGAAGGAAAGAGTTATGAGGTCATGGTGACTTCTAAACAAACATGGGAAAACTAAAGCCTGGCCTCCCTCTTGCAGCACCCAGGGGTTGACATTTCACGTGTACTTCAACTGAGAGGAAAAATACCCTTCCATCAAATGTACGGACAGCCTGCCAACATTTTGTCCATGTTTCTAGACACCAAGAAACTGATCTTCAGCAGATATGATAAGAATTATTTATGCCAGCACTCCAAGTTTTTTATGGCTAACAAACTTGCCTGGCTTCATTTTTATTTTTGATACCACGCGTTACAACAGGCAGTTCTAATTTGGCTGTCATTCCCACCAGCTCTGTGGGGAAAAGGTCTTCCAATGACTCTATTAATAGGCTTTTTAATAAGTCCTATCAATGCAGGAAGGAATGCAATGAGGAGAACAGGCTGTGGCCCAGTCAGGAGAGGAAACACAGGCTGAACATCCCTCTTTATCTAAGCAGCTTTCCTCTCACATTCATGCATTTTTCATTTTCATAGGTATCTTCATCCCCTTCTCACTGTCACAAGTTCAAATTGTGTTTTAAGTTGAATTCTGCAACCTTTTATAAAATGAAAATCATACACATGTCTCATTCTTTGTAGTTTATACTGCTTCTAGTAATCATGAAGGACAAATCACTGTGAGTAGTACAGAAGTTTCACTTATAGTCCCAAATGTGATCCCTAGCTCTGGAGTTCCTTTTCTAGGAAAACTAGATGGGCTCCCTCTTTATAGTTCTGTCAGCAGGTCAAGACTTTGTAAAGCAGACCTTGGGGAACTAAATGATTACAAGAAAAGGGCTTTTAGTAGCATGTTGTACTGTTTTCATATCTTGCCTTTCAAATAGATACGTTTTAAATTACTCTTAATTCCAAAGGTGGTTTAATTACATTTTAACAATAACTTTTCATTATGTTTTTACCTGTATGCCTTTTTAAACTCTGTTTTAATTGTTATGAGCCACCTTGAGCTCTGTTCTGGCCAAAAGGCAAAATATAAAAAATTAAGACACCAATGACAGTGATTTTACGCAGTCCTACCCATCCATCTGGTGTTTGGGATATCCCCATTTTTCCCTCATCAGAAGGGTGGCACACTCTGATTTCTACTATCTGACAGACTGATTGGCCTTATTAGAAGACTGCCCACCCATGACTTCCCAAGAATAACATCTAGGCAAGGGGAAAAGCAACCTGACTCCATTTATGAACAAGAGATAGAAGAGCTGCAGAGGACTTTCTTCAATGGCCTTGGCTTAAATCCATTTGGTAGTGCTAACCAGAGCTGACCCACTGACTGACTTGCTAAATAGTAAGTCAGAACTCAGGTAAATTCGACTGATTTGAATGTGTTTGTTCCAGTGAGAAATAGCAACTTAAATTTTAGCAAGGGAATCCCATTCTTGGAAGAAATGCAGGCTATAAATCAGAAAAAAAAACAGTCAGGTGCCATTGATGGTTGGAGCTCCAACTGCAGAACTAATTAGCTGCTGCCATCAACCAGAAGATGGAGGATCAGTGTTCAGAGTAGGAGCAGCTATAGAGAACTTGATTCTCCCTTCTCTGTCAGGAGAAAGAACAGATTTAACTTTCTTTTGTAATGTTGTAACTAAATGTTGTAATTAAAAATTTGTAACTAAAAACTGTTACCTGGATTTGCTTTTTTCCCCTCCTCTCCTTCAAACCCCTTTTCCTTCTGAATTGTGTCTTTCAGATCAACGCTACTCAAAGTAGTAGTCCCCGGACACATGCTGGTTGGCAAGCCATCAGTTGCTGGTCCCTGCTGAGTTTCCAGAAGAAGAAGAAAGAGCTGTAGCCAATGGATACCAATATGGTACTGGTTTCTGGCACATTGGGGGAAAAAATAATTGCCAGTCTTCCAAAACAGATAGCCTAGAAAGCATTGTTTTAGTGGTTCTCAACCTGTGGGTCCCCAGATGTTTGTGGACTTCAGCTCCCAGAAGCCCCAGCCACTATGGTCAATGCTCAGGGCTTCTGGGCTTCTGGGAGCTGAAGTCCACAAACATCTGGGGACCCATAGGTTGAGAACCACTGCCCAAGAGGAGGAACAGTCTTATTATTAAGCTTTGTAAACCAAGCTTATTTTCATTGCACAAGGTTATGATTACAATAATAAAAATCCAACAGATAAAGAAGGCCCAGTTCCTCCAAACCCACTTACCATTTGAAGGCAAAGGGTCTTGAACCATTGTGTGGGCTAATAGTACACTAAACTCAGCCAAATCTGAGATTATAATATTTTTAACCTCAGACTTTTAAAATGGCATTTTGGTTCTCAGAGATAAATGGAATAAAACTGTTTTATTGTTGCTTGAACCTTTTTGGAAACAGTTGTGCAATGTCACGGTTTATAAGCTTAAAGCAAAGAGATATGTATAACTGTTGAAATAGCCATGTCTTAAGTAACCAAATGGATTAAGCAGTTAGAACAGACAGGATTATGCTAGTCCTTCCGTCCAGTACAGTTTCTGTCTTCTGACCTGCTGTAATCCTGGAGGTCAACACTTTCAAAGTATTACCCAAAGATATCAACAAATCAATCATACGTTGTCAAAAAGGCTTTTAAAAAGCAGATGAAGAGGGTGTTAGAAAGTAAATTGTAATGATGAACTCAATGGTATGATCATGATGAGCACAATGTTTTCAAGCATTCTCCCAGTTTTCCCATTTGAAAGCTAATTAAAATACGTGTCTATAGCTTCAGATAGCATAAGCTGTTGTTCAGCATGAACACAAGACATTTTTTTTTCATGTAACCTGTTTGGAAAATGAGCGCTGGGATGTGAGATACTCAAATTTGAACATATGCAGCCTTTCAGTTTCTGACAGTGTGACCCAAGGATTCCAATAATTCTGGATCTGTGATGTGCACATCGTATTCCAACTGTGTCAAATCTTGAAGTAATATGGCACTTTCCATTGTTTAGATCATGACTTTGAGATATCGTTATGACATTGTGATATAATTATGTATGGATCTGTGATATTCATATTATCTCTTCTGTTAAAGAAGTGTTCTATTAAAACAGAGAGTGTGGTGTAGTAGGATGAGTGTTGGACTATGACCTCTGCAGACCAGGGTTTAATTTCCTGCTCCACCATGGAAACCCACTGGGTGACCTTGAGCATGTCACACAGTCTCAGCCCCCAGAAAACCCTGTGATAGGTTCATCTTATAGTCACCATAAGTTGGAAATGACTTGAAAGCACAGAGCAACATAACAATTAAAACAGAGGTAGTAATAACTATGGCACTCCAAATGGTGTCAGATTGCAAATCTCATCAGTCCTTTCCAGCAGTGAGTGTGAGAGACCATGGGGGAGTGTAATTTTAGTTTTAATGTTTTGTTGTTGTTGTTGTTGTTTTGTATATTTTAACAGTAATCATTTTAATGTGTAAGTCACCTTGAGTTCCAGTCTTGGGGAAAAGGCAGAATACAAATAAAAGCAGCGGGGGTGGGAGAAGGAGGAGGGTAATAGTAGTAGTAGTGGTGGTGGTGGTGGTGGTGGTGGTGGTGTAAGCCAAAACCTGGATTTGGAAAAGCAAACATGCTCCAATAAGAAGGAGGAGGAGGAGGAGGAGGAGGAGGAGGAGTAGGTGTGAAATAATAGAACATGCAACAAAACATAGTGTGGAGTGCTCTCAGTCAGAATCCCAGCCAGCCAGTCAGCTGTACCTTTTTCCAGGATACTCCATTCTATTTTTTTTTCTCCTTGGTTTTGCCCCTTCCCAAGCAGACACACTCCATTCTGTGGCCAATGAGAAAGCACAGTTCCCCCTTGGCCTGCTTTGGGTTCCCTTCCTTTTAGGATCCTCCCCTACCCAAACCCCAAAAAGAAGTATGGTCTATCTACAAATCATTCCTATCTTCTTCTTGTGCTGGATGATAGCACTTGGGGAACATGAGTCTAATCACAGAGAAGAAAACAGCTGCTAGAATTATAATTGTAGTTGTCTAAATCATAATTTAAGCAAAGGTAAAGAGGTGATAATGAGTTGCAGAGCTTCTAGAATTCTGACATTTTTTTCAGTCCTATCTCAAGGACAAGATGTACAGGCATAAATCCAATTGCCATGTCTAAGTAAAGTAGATTCATTGAATCAACTGCTGTATGGTAAGTTATATAAATATCATTGATTCTAGGAATTAACTTTAGTTGAGATTAGCAATTTAATTAGGCCACTGTTTATAGAAAGGCATTTAACAGACTTAACAGTATTTAACACTATAGTGTAGTGATTTTAGTGTTGGACTAGGATTCTGGGACACCAGAGTTTTAATCCTCACCAAGACATGAAAACCAACTGACCTTGGGTAAGTCCCACTGTCTCAGCCTCAAATCCCCTCTGAACAAATCTTACTGTGAAAACCTGGTCACAGTAAGTTAGAAGTTACAATAACAGATTTAAAGTATTGGGTTTAAAATGCCAGCAGTGGGGTATAAAATAAAAGAGGAGCAATAAACACTGTCTGGGAGTTCTTGGGGTGTTAAGAACGGCAGCTGTCAGGCAATGTCTGGGAAACACCTGCACTTATACATGCTCATAAATTCACATCATGGGAAATCAGGAAAACAGAAACAATTTGAGATTAGGACACTGGCCATAACATGAACTTCACTGGCAAACTACTACAAATTATACAACTATACAAGCTATACAAACTACTGTTGTATGGAGAATAGCAAAAACCAATTTCTTATGAACTAATCTGATCTACAAAATATTCACATGATGAAATTTTTGAAAATGATCAAATACTTAGCCATTTTAGAACTATATGTAAAAGAATTCAGGAGAATTTATAAGCAAATTCTTGTGTTGCCACAGATCAGGAAAATGTGTGGTCCTCCAGCTCTTGTTAGGTTGCAGTTCCCATTATGCCTCAGCATTGGATATGCTGGTTAGGGCTGATGGGAGTTTAGGCCATTTCCGTACCAGACTGTTATAGTGCTATTATTCCACTTTCAATATCCTATGGAATCCTGGGGACTGAGGCCCCTCCCTAAACTGCAAACCCCAGGATTCCATAGGATGTTGAAAGTGCAATAATAGCACTATAACAGTCTAGTGTGGAAGTGGCCCTAGGCAACATTCAGAGAATTTCTAAAGGGTCACATGTTCCCCAACTCTGCTTTTCATAGATGTTCTGTGAAACCAGACAGTCTATGAAACCAGAAGCATTCATGTGCCAGAGCATCTTCCACAGGATGCATGTCAAGGTCCTTCACAAATCTGAAAAAGTGGGCTGCCCCATCCAAAATCTTAAGCAAACATAAATCAACATAGCCTTTAAGATGGCATGGAGCTCTCAGTTTTTTTCTTTCAGTAAGTGGCTATTGATCCAGAAGCTGACTAGGTTCAGTCCTATAAACCAGAATGGGACTTGTGTTCCTCCAGATATTGTTGAACTGCAATGCTCAGCATTTCTCAACAGTGGATGTTATCAAGCGCTGCGAAGCTTTGTATAATTCTCATTCTGTTATACATATTTACCTGAGGAAAAGGTCTACTGAGCCTAACAGGACTTATTTGTGATCTTACTCACATAGGATTGCAATGGTTAGGGTGCTTTCAAGATTCCTAGCACTGCAAGGCTAAACAGGTTGTGCAACTATTCCATGATTCCATCCTTACTAGATTTTTTTTTCTCTGTAAGAAAAGAAGCAGGAAGCATTGAGAAAGTACAGGAAGGCTAGAATTGATGAGAATGTTGTCTGGGCCACCTTTTAAAATGCACAAATGAGGCAGGCTGATTATGCAATAACAATCTTTTCTGGAAAAATCCTTAATTCGCATGGACTGCATACTAGTGTGAACATAATATATCCCACACACAGTTTACTTAGCAACAATTATCTGATTGTTGAGAGACTCCTTCCTCTGAAAATAAATTGGGAAATTAATGAGCCCTTCAAGAGATGTGAATGCATGAAAGATGAACAAAGAAAAACTAATATATTTTTTTTATCAGAAAGGTATAGCCTAGAGCATTGGTTCTCTATCTCTGATTGTATAGATATTTTGAATTTCAGCTCCCAGAAGCCCCAGCCACCATGTTTGATCTTAGGATAACAAGTAGAACTTAAAGCATGGGAAAATAATGCCAACAGTAGTTCAAGCAGCAGAGGAGGTCTGCTGGGAAATCTGTTCTTCAGAATAGAAGAACAAATCTTTGCCCTGCATTGTTGGCAAGGTTTTAGGAATAGGAAATCTTTTTTACAACAAAGTGTTTGACTAAATTATATATGAGATTCCTTCCAGCTCTGTGATTAATTTTGTATGAAAGAAGGCATCCCTTCGATATGTTGATTAACTTTTAAAAGGAGTACACATTTCTTTGAACTAAGAAAATGTTGGACTTAAGTAAGCTAGGAGCATATTTATGACTCCAACATAAGCAGTGTGCAGGAAAAATGCCAGACTCTGTAGAAGAAAATGTCAGAGTGGTATAATGATTTTAATGTCAGACTAGGACTCTGGGAGAGCAGGGTGCTTAGCCATGGTAACCCACTGGTTATCCTTGGGCAAGTCATAGGCCATTTCTGCATGGCATTGCAGTCCCAAAATGGTGATACAATGGCAGTTTTCACATGACGTCATTGTGGTCCTGCTACCAACTCGTCCCCACTCATTGTGATTGTGGGATATTCACTTAACAGAAAAAAACCCATTCAGTGCCTGTGATTGTGCGAAGCTCCTGTCACCCCCAATCATGCAGAAGGGACAGAAGTGTGATCTTGCAGAAGTGTGTTCCCTATCGCAGCACAAGAAAGAGGCCGGCTGCACTGTGGAAGGCAGGTGTATGTCTCTGCACTCCCTTCTACAGGGAGCTGGCTGTGAAGGGGAGCATTCCTGTCGCATTCCCATCCAACAAAGGCACTGCTGGGATCACAACAGGACATCCACAGGAACTGGTAAGGTGGGGAAATGGCCATACTCTCTCAAAAGAAGGCCATGGCAAAACCTCTCTGAATAAATCTTGCCAAGAGAATCCTGTGACAGATTCACCATAGGGTTGTTATAAGCTGGAAACAACTACAAGTCACAACAACAACCACAACTATGGAAGATCTAGCTTCCACCACAAGCTACCGTAATTGCCAACTATAGTTGCACACGACCTAATTTCGTTGCACATGACCTAATGATCTAGAAGCTCAACTACAGTTTAAACATTTAACCACTTCTGTTTCTAGACACCAAATGTCTAGAAGTCAAACTCTAGAATGTAGTAGCTCCTTCATTGACATATTAATTTGGGTACATAAGCAGGGAGGGCAGTCCATGGACCACATGTGACTCCAAGACCATTTATTCAACCTGGAGCTTCTCCATACAAAGAACTGTGCTGCTGAAATGTGTCCCTAAACCACTTGAAAACACTAAAACAAGCACTTCCTGCTTGCTTTGAAATGCTTTCCTGCCAAATTTTGGTGGTCCAGCAGTGACACATCCAACCATCAGTGTAGGTCCTACAGGAAGAAGATTGTCTCTAGCTGCACCAAAGTTGTTTATCTCTTTCTGTGATTAAGCTTTCAGTCTTTTGGCTCAAGCTTCCCTTTCCTTGCTCATACCTCTTATTCATTGACAATAGGAGAGCTAAATCAACTCCCTCATACTTTGAAAGGGGACATGAAGAGGGCAGACGGAGAGCCACCCAAAAGCTGCCTGGGCTAAAGATGGCTCCCCTTTCTGCTCAGTGTATAAAGGGCTGCTGGACAAGGAGCTGATTATAAACGCTGGTAGTGAGACACCACCCTGTTACATATAAAAGCATCAGGTTAGCTTATGGGCAGTGGGCAAGCTGTGGTTCATACAGTTTGTTCCTCTTACACTTTGCTGTTTCATACAGTCCAATTATTCCAGTTCAGTAGGTCCCAATTAATTCTCTGTCATCCCACTTTCCAATTGTTTTTAAAATGTCCCAGTTTCTCTGTCTTCCTCCTGCTTCCCCCTTTTCCTTTGTACTCAACTTATTTCAGTTGCTCCAAACTGAGTTCGAAATGCAAAAGTAGTTTGCACTCAATTAACTCCGGGGGCGGGGGGGAGAGAAAAGAGGGGAGGAGGAGGAGCAAGAATCTGCCCTTCCCAAGACGCTGAAACAAAAGCAAACACAGCAGTCTCTCTTAGCTTGTATGTTGTTCCTCCAGAATAACTTTTGCCATTTTGACCACACTCTGATGTTGCATGGCCACATATGTCCCAGTTTTCATTTGTGCAATGTTGGAAGGTATGCTGCTATCTCTAGAATCTGCCACCTGAAGTATGACCAGCCCTTTTCACAGAGTCACATTAAGTATTTTTCTACATATGTAGAAGCCATCCTGCACATATTTGCCCCCCCCCACAAAAAGGGCCTGCCAGAATGTGGGTGCAACCCACATTCCCTATTCCAAAATTCATAATGAGTGTTTATTTAATCACTCCTAGATTCCCCATTCATGGTGAATAAGAATGGTGTTGACTTTATTACTTCTCTGTCTTTTGTTCATCTTATTTCCTCCATTGCCTAGCCATGTCATTTTCCCCTTTACAAAAACACAGCCCTCTCTCTTTGCTTCCTTGCAAAAATTGTGGCTCATATCTTAATCATTTATTTCCTGGACCACTACAAAATTTTTCTTTCTGGATTTCCTTTTTCCCACTTTAAGCACCTGGTCCCTGTCCAGTGTTCTGTAGTCAAATTTACCCACCTTTCCTGCAGTTTTGATCCCGTGACACTCTAGTTTCTGTTGTGGTTCTAATCATGCAATGATTCTTTTATTGGCTTATGTGGTAGTTTCATATATTGTAAGTGCCCACAACAGTCCTTCTCATCTGGTTGTAATAAAAAAATTAGAGGAAAAAATGAAATTAAATATAATCAATGCTTGAGTAGAAGTTTAGCAGGCAAAGAAAAGGTGGCTTTTGAAATAATTAATTTTATAGACACAAAAAGTGAAATGCATGTTTTTTGTGTTACAAATTGCAAGAAGTTTTCTCCAGCAATCAGATTTTAAGAAGTGGGATGTAAATTCCATGTCCTGTAATGGAATCTTATACAAAGACCATTGGAGGGCAGCTTGTTTTTTTTAAATGCCTACAGTACTATTGCATGATGTCAACTGAACTTTTCACATAAACTTCCCAATAGCATTTGGCAGCTTAAGCAAGGACCAGATTGTTGCCTGTGGTCTCAGAAACGTATGCACTTGACAAAGCATAATCATGTGCAAAAGATGGAACACAGCTGTCATGTTTTCGTGAGGGTCACAGCAGAAATATAGAAAGATATGGATACCAGGACTTACTCCGTGGGCAGTGTCACTATATAGATTAGTCCTAGTTGGCACTCTCAGTCAAGAGTTTCATATCTTGTTTCCTGTTCTGTTCTGCCTTTTCTGCTCTGTTCCTGTAACAAGATTGACTCTCCATCTGCCTCAGAGCATGAGGGGTGAAGAATTGCACATGACTGCTTGCTGAGAGGGTCAGTGGCCACTTTCAAGATGTAGCACATGGAAGTGGCTAGTCTGTCTCTACACAGCAAAGCTTTTTCAAGCTCTAGAGAAATAAATCAGCTGTTTTCTTTCTGTGGCTCTGCCTTTTCTGGAATGCCTGGCTCTAAGAAAAGACATCCCACCCACCCCTGATATTGTTGGGATGAGGGAAACCATAAATTGCCACACAGGCCATTTCCGCAGTTTATCTGATCCCATTGTTCTCCCATTGTGATCCTGGCAGCGCCTTTGCCAGGAAGAGAGTGCGATGGGAAAGCTCTCCTCCACACCTAGCTGGCTTCCTGTGGTAGGGAGAGCAGGCCCATGCGCCTGTCTTCCACAATGCAGCTGGGCTCTTTCCCATGCTGTGCTGGGGAAGGAAGCGCTTCCATCACACTTCCTGCCCTTCCACATGGCTGGGAAGGATGGGAGCGTCACACGATCATGGGTGCTTAACAGATTTATTCTCTTAAGCGAATATTCTGTGATCACGACAGGTGGGGACAGGATGCCAGTAGGACTGCAACAATGTCATGCAAAAGTATGACCCGCAGACTACTGCCATTGCGTCCCTAACCCGGGACTGCAACGCCACGCAGAAATGTCCTCAGTCCAAAGATACAAATGATGGTTTGTTTGCACTTGCTCTGAAAACTGGAATTGGAAACTGAGATTTTTTAAAAAAATATCCTGTGGTTTGTTTCAAACTACAAAAGAAAAGAGGGGATCATGATGTGCAAAAGGAGATGGAGGAGAGAGAGTCGGTCATAGCTGCATTTTGTTTGAAACAAGCTGCCTAGTATTACGGTATCATAACAGGTTTGTGTGAGAAGTCACATGGAAGGGTGAACCTCCTTTTTTTAGATCCTTGGAAACCTGGAGCTGATATTTAGTAAAACCTTACAGACTCCTAAATGCTCAAATGGTCATCTCTCAGGACTGAACAGTTGTATCCTGCATTGAAGATCATGCATTGACTAAGTGATGGGATTAGTTGACTTCTAAAATAGCCTACAACTCAATAATCCCATGCAATCTAAAAGAAAGAGCACAAGTGTGCTCTTTAGTTGTCCTTGTGATGACAAAGGCCATTTCTGCATTAGGCTGTTATAGTGCTATTATTCCACTTTCAACATCCCAGGGAATCCTGGGGTTTGCAGTTTAGGGAGGGGCCTTTGAGGATTCCATAGGATTGTTCTTTGGGCACTGTGTCCAGAGAGCATCAGCTTTGGAGATAATTTTGTGTTGGTGCTGTAAATCATCTCCCATCATGTGTCACCCTACTCCACTCCTGAAGTAAACACCACTGAAATTATTAAGACATATTTATGATTATGTATAAAGTTACACTGTCAGTCATCTCCAAGGCCACTCAGTGAGCTCTTGGCTCAACTGTGATTTTAACCCAGGCTCAGACATTTTGCACGCTACAGTAAGCCAGACTGACTGCTTCTGTCCATTTATGTAACTCTTTCTTAAGTCAGCTGCACTGGCTCAGAGGTAAGAGAAACAAATCCATACTCTATGTCTAGGTTGAATTAAAATGTATTTCTTAATGCAGCTAGGAAAAAGCTCTTCCCTCTTCTCCAAAAAGTAGAATGTTCATCTCAGTCTCATCCTTTAAGAAAAAGATCCCTGGATTGCTTCACTGCTAATCATCTAGTCTGGAATGGATATTGTTTGTTCACTCAACTTTTACAGTGAATCAAGATTATGCTGCTTCCATTCTGTTGCCATTTTCTGTACTGTCCAACTAATTTCCACTTTGCTGGCAGAGCAGCATACCTGCCACATCCTCAACTCCTCTCCTATGAAGCATAGGATCACTCCTCTGTCTCAGACAGGCATATAGTAGTGTTTTCCCCATGGGTACTACCAGATCTGTATGTTGAAAATAGCGCTGTACACAGGTCCATGTATGAGTGATATTATGATTCTACTAGGAAGCCATGCTCCTGACACTATCAAGGACCCTAGTGTGGAAGCAACACTCAAAATTCAGCATTGTAAATATTTCAAGTTTCTATAGTTCTATAGACCCTGTAAAAGATTGTGTTCTATAGGTTAGTTCTTTTGCCAGTTGAAACAGAACACAAAAGCAGCATTTCCTTCAGGCTGTTCAAAAACAGAATTGTCATTCACCTCCTTAGTATACCAAAGCTTTCTATTAATTAACCTAAGACAGAGGTACAAAAACTTTTGGGTCCCAAGAGATGCATGTTATGGTGACTGGTGGATTCCTCTCTCTCTCTCTCTCTCTCTCTCTCTCTTTCTCTTATACACACATGAACCATCTTATTTCCCTACTTGAAGGAATTTGGGGGCCTTCTTTCTATACTCCCTCCTCAGCAATCCTGATACAGATTTCTCTTTCAAAATGCTAGCAGTGGTAAGGGGGAGTGATCCATATAAATTTGGCAGGAAATGGCCTGTGGGTAGGAAATTTAGCAGCAGGAACTCAAAGAACCCATGAGGATTGTGCTTAAGGTCAAGGCAGAACTGACTGTATTTCTCTTACAACAAAGAAAAAAGGAGGGCAAGACTGTGCTCTAAAAGAAGGAAATGGCATCCAGGCAAAGGCCCATCAGGGCAAATGACACTGAAGTACTTGAGGAAACATGAGACAGAAGACAGCTTAATGCCTCTTTTCACACAGCCTATAGGTATAAGAAGAACTGGTTGCATCTGGATGCAGTGATAAGCTGATATTGTTGAAACTAACTGACTAGAAACTTACAAATAGAACCGGAGAGCAATGAAGCCACAGTTCCAGTACAAACTTGAATTAATCGGTCGTTACTCTTCTAGCCAAGCTTGGAACTTGGCTTCTCATTCCTAAGGGCATATAATTCTATAGCTGGGGTGCCTCATAACTTAATTCCTGGCTGACAGTCTTCAGACCTAAGATAATCAATTTTCTTGCTATTGACCAGAGTTACATTGCCGAGACCAGCGTACTTGTACATGGTGACACCCAAGAGGTTGGTACTGGTTTGAGTCAGTTTTCTCAAGCTTTTCTGCATGGTTCAGCCAACATTATCAAGTCTCCATGCTAGTCTGCCTGGAGAATAAAACAACCTTTTCCACACAAATAACACAACACTTAAGTGAGCTGTCTTAAGCTTTGTGGGGCTCTGCAGCTTGTCTGAAGGATGTGTGTTTTATCTCAGGATGAGGCTCCTATAGCAAACAATAAATTGTATTAGCATTTGTGTCTTTGTATTCTAGTGTTATGTGGGTAAATAAGGTAAGAGCCAACATGGTGTAATGGTTTGAGCGTTGAACTATGACCATTTCTGCACTAGAGTGCTATAGCACTATTATTCCACTTTCAACTTCCTATGGAATACTGGGGTTTGCAGTTTAGGGAGGGGCCAATTGTAAACCCTAGGATTGCATAGGATGTTGAAAGTGAAATAATAGCACTATAACAGTCTAGTGCAGAAATGGCCTATGACTCTGGAGACCAGGGTTCGATTCCCTGCTTGCCCATGGAAAGCCACTGGATGGCCTTTGGCACATCATGCACTCTCAGCCTCCAGAAAACCCCATGATGAGTTCTCCTTAGGATTGCCATAAGTTGGAAGCAACTTGAAGGCACACCATCACCAGCACCACAACAACAGTGTAAAATTGAGTGACAGGTATGAAATGTTTTATGGAGAGTGAGGTAATGATTGGTGAAGAGAGAGATCGCACATAGCTACAGATTGGTTGAGAGAGTGGAAGGAGAGGGTGACATCGTGACAGTATGGAAGAGAGCATCAGTTCAGAACTAGGATTTGAAAAGATCAGTTGTAGAGCCAGGGACTGAGTTTTGTGGAGAGTGTGGAACTCTAGCACTATAACACTGTAGTGCAGAAATGGCCATAGTGAAGCAGAGCATGAAAGACTGAAACAGAAGTAGACAATTGTGACAGAATGAGAGATAATTTTTACTGCCACGCCCGCATGGCAGGCTATACCAACACACAAATAAAGGTAAAACAAAATCTCCATTGCTTCTACTTCTTTTACTTTCGGGGCACTTTTCTGCTTTTTTTTTTTCCTCCTCAGTTGGAAGGTAGAAGTTGTGGAGAGGGAGTGATACTCCAGTGCTTATTTGCAGTGGTTTGGGCAATTTGGGGATGATTTTTCATCTACTTAAAAAAAAGGGGGGGAGATCTGGGGGCTTTGGGGATGTCCTAGGGGTGGAAGACCACAAAAGTTGGATGGGACCTCATGGATCCCACTGGCTGCAGTTTCCAAAATCTTGATCTGAAAAAACATCTGTTCGATATAGACAATAGGAGAAGTAGATCTAGTACCCTAGGAAGAGTGAAGGAAAGTATTTTTGCCACTGTGATGGGCAAGGGTAAGTCTAGGATGATGATTCAAGATGGGATTACCACAGTGCCCCTCCTTCCCTGTTTGGGCCGCAGACCACTAGCACTGCCAAGACAAAAGCAATTATGTTTGAAAATGTGCTTTGGGTTGTGATAGAAATCAGTTCTTCTTAAATGGAAGAGCTTTCATGATGTGTTCAACATATTGGGAAAGGCAATGAACAAAGCTTCGGAAATGAACATCCGCCAAGGAATGGTGTCAGTCACACATTTGTGTCAAAGATTCAAATGAGTAGACATCTATGAGTTGCCATAGCAACTTTTTTTGTTAATCATTTTTCTTGCCACCCTCTTTTCTTAAAAAAAAAAAGATAAATTACAGTGAATAGACAAACATCTAATATAGCAAAAGTAGACAGCAGTAAATTGGCATGTTTCATATTGAAAACTGACATCACTCATTACTTCTGGATAGTTCAACTTTAAAAAAATTCAGGGGGATACATGAATGCACTTGTTTCAAGTAGAATGTTGTTTTATATGAAGGTTTATCACTGAAAGTTCATGTTTCAGTCACTTTAGGCTAGACTACCTTAAACATACTCTGTAAAGCACTACCCTTGATAACAGTCCAGGAACTTCAATGGGTTCAAAATGCAACTACCAGGTTCTGACTTGGGCTGATCAATCAGGTCAAATTACACTGATCTTGTATAAGTTTCACAAGTTGTTAGTGTGTTTCTGGGCTTAATTCAAGGTAATGGCATTGACTTTTAACATCTAAATGACTTTGACAGAAGAACATTGCAAGAACTGTCATCCCCCATTATGAGTCTACCCAACAATTTCACACTTCTGAGCCATTCAGTGGGTATATTCCTGAAACAAGGCATTTTAAGTTGTAGGATCCAGCCTTTGCAACAAAATCCCAAAATAAATCACATAAGCCTTATGAGTTCTCACTTGTAGCTGGGTAGAAAAATCATTTATCCCAGGAAACTTTGAAGAGTTTCTTGAAGTCTTTTTGCTGCCACAACTCTTTTATTAGATTTTATAGATTTTTATTTTTTTTAAAAAAAAAATGAAATAAAATAATGAATTTGCAGTTATTCCCACTTCAAACCATTCTGAGTATTGTACAAAAAAAAAAGTTTGACAATAGATTCAATGGATACTGGAAAAATTTGTTACCTTATAATTGAAGCCTATTGCATAGCAAATAAAGGCACAGAGCCATGAAAAAACACAGCAGCCAACATTCTAGAAGATGTTTCAGATTAGTTGTGATCTAGAAAGGTGTGAGAGATTGACAAATCATCAGACATAAATAACCCAGGATGGTGGATTCTGTGACTATGCATCAACAAAAGTAACAACTAGAGCATAGGAAAGTTACTTTTCCAGGCTATGGATCTTCCCACACTACACTGTTATAATGCTAGTATTCTACTTTCAACATCCTGTGAAGTCTGGGGTTTGTAGTTTACTGAGGCCAAAGAGCTCTGTGACCCAGAATTCAAAATGCCCCTCCCTAAACTGCAAATCCCAGGTTTCCATAGGATGTTGAAACTGGAATAATTGCACTACAACAGTGTAGGGCAGAAATGACCGAACTGCTCAAGCCAGTATTTGCATGCTATGGTAGCTACATTTAATACTGTGCTGGATTTGGGGCACTGAAATCATAGAGCTGGAAGAAATTAAGCATTGGTTCTAGGTTTTTCAAACATCTGGAACTCAAAACCATCCACAGATGAATCTCCATCAAGTTATCTTACAAAATCCAACCCACAATGTGCCCAAATATCTACATTGCCAAAATATTACTTCAAAAGGACCACGTAAATGTGGCATTAAATGCTTTATTGTGTTTAACTTGAAAGTTGTTATTCAAAACAACTGGACAGGGCTACTGTCAGGTGGATTTGTAACTGGTTGACTGACCGTACCCAAAGGGTGGTCACCAATGGCAGATTCTCATCCTGGAGAGAAGTGACTAGTGGGGTGCCACAGGGTTCTGTCCTGGGCCCGGTGCTGTTCAATATCTTCATTAATGACTTGGATGAAGGAATAGAGGGCATGCTGATCAAATTTGCAGATGACACCAAATTGGGAGGGGTTGCTAATACGCCTGATGACAGGATCAAAATTCAAAAGGACCTGGACAGATTGGAGAGCTGGGCCAAGGCTAACAAAATGAATTTCAACAGAGAGAAATGTAAGGTCCTACACTTAGGCAGAAAAAATGGTATGCAAAAATATAGAATGGGGGACACGCGGCTGGCTAACAGTACGTGTGAAAGGGATCTAGGAGTCTTAATAGACCACAAGCTGAACATGAGTCAGCAGTATGATGCAGCAGCCAAGAAAGCCAACGCAATTCTTGGTTGCATCAATAGGAGTATGGTGTCTAGATCGAGAGAGGTATTGGTACCACTTTATTCTGCTTTGGTTAGACCTCATCTGGAATACTGTGTCCAGTTCTGGGCACCCCAATTCAAGAAGGATATGGATAACTGGAGCAGGTCCAGAGGAGGGCAACCAAAATGGTGAGGGGCCTGGAAGCCATGCCCTATGAGGACAGACTTAGAGAGCTGAGTATGTTTAGTCTACAGGAGAGAAGGTTGAGAGGGGACATGATAGCCATGTTTAAATATTTGAAGGGATGTCATGTCGAGGAGGGAGTGCTCTTGAGACCAGGACAAGGAGCAATGGATACAAGCTGCAGGAAGGGATATTCCACCTGAACCTCAGGAAGAATTTCCTGATGGTCAGGGCAGTCCGGCAATGGAATGTGCTGCCACGGAGTGTGGTGGAGTCTCCTTCTTTGGAAGTTTTTAAGCCGAGGCTGGATGGCCACTTGACGGGAGGGCTTTGAGGGTTTTCCTGCATGGCAGGGGGTTGGACTGGATGGCCCTTGTGGTCTCTTCCAACTCTACATTTCTATGATTTTATGATTCTATGATTCTATGAAAAAAAACATAGATGGGAGGAGAAGGGGTGGTAATTATCAGGATTTCAGCTGACAAGAAGGATTTAACCCTGTCTTCTCTTGCTGTGGTACTCATGAAAAGTATTTCACTAGTTGTCTTGGAAAGATATACTCCACTGGTACTAACGGCAGGCTTCCCAATGCAAATAGTAGCACTTGAAAAGAAATTGTTGTTATGAGTAAAGCAGGGAGGATGGAAGGAGTTTATGTTTCCCCTTCCAGATCTGCTTGCATTAGGTGTAGTGACTAGCATCACCTCTCAGTGGTTGCTATTTGCACATGACATATAAAGACAAACAAATTTAATATCCCATGTAGTTGGTATAAAGCAAACACTTCTAAAGTTGTTGTGCAAGTGCATCAAACCTAACAGAAACCTGAGATTAATATTCTAAATTAAATGTTCATAAGTCCCTTGAATTTCAGAATGTTGATTCAGAGTGGATGAGCAGCTCTCGGAACAGCTACTTTTTTCCAATTAAAATTCCCCAGTTCCCCTTGTCAGCTTGGCCACTGGCTGTAGTCCAAAAATCAACGTTCCCAAGTTCAGTGAATTAGATTTTTTTTTGTTTTTTCAATGGCATCTCAAAATGTCCAAGGAAGGCTGCCCCATTTTGAGTTGTTTTGACATTTATTTTAAGGTGTGCTTTCAGAGTTCAACTATTGTAGTTAATTCCTATTATTATTCTGACTAGAGTAGAACCATTCAGTAAGTTTGATTTTACTGTTAGGTCACTATTCAGGAACTGAATGAATTAGTTTATATACTCTTCAACATTTCACAGATGAAAACCTTGACACCTGCAGCCAAGCAACTTCAGAGAGTGGTCAAGATAGCAAGTTTGTTAATGAAGAAAGACATACTTGCTAGAAAAGGCTGCAGCAGTTTGCTTTTGTCAGAACCTACTGAGAAGACCAGCATGGTATAATGGAGACCAGGGTTCACTTCCTGCTTGGCCGTGGAAACCCACTGGCTGACCTTGGGCACATTACACATTCTCAGCCCCAGAAAATTCCATGATAGGTTCATCTTAGGGTTGCCACAAGTCAGAAATGACTTGAAGGCACACAACAATAACAACAGTTGAGAAGGCTGAGATTCAGCCTCTCCTCCCCCACCCCCACCCCGGTCCTGACCTAACTACAGTAGAGTCTCGGTTATCCGACCTTCGTTCATCCGACATTCCGGATTATCCGACGTTGTGGCTGCCTGGGGGCATGGCTGTAGGTATTTCCACGCCCCCAGACACGCCCCCAGACACGCCCCCAAAATGGTAGCCGCCACGGGCCTCCAGATTATCCGACATTTTCGGGTATCCGACGATCAGCCCGCCCGTTTATGTCGGATAACTGAGACTCTACTGTAAGTGCAAACTACTTGTGTACTTTGAACTCTATTTACAGTCACTGAAGTAAGCTGAGGGCAAAAGGGGAAAGTGGGAGAGGAAGAGATTAACTGAGAATTTTTTAAAGCAGTGGAGAAAGTGGAACAGCAGAGGATTAATCAGCACTGTCTCTGCCAGACTGGAACAGTTGGCAGGTATAGGTTTATGCTAGCTGAGACTAAACAATAGGATTTCAGCTGTTGCACATAAGACATGCCTTGAAATTCCGAAACAAGCCACAAATGAAACACAGATAGTATGGCAAATTGAAGGAGGAGTCAAATTTGGGCATTTGTTCACATGAAACAGTTCAGTTGATTTATATCAAGTTTGCAAGTTTTAAAACATCCCTTTATATAATGTGATTCCCTTGTTTGTCCCTTACCACACCTCTGCAGTACATACGTATTAGAGTGACAGCTGTTAATCCCCCGTTTATTCACTTATTTAGGTCAAGTTTCTCAGTCTGTGACCTCAAGGTTCGGATTTCTTTTAAAAAAAGACCTAGAAGAAAGTTGAGAATTTCCCTGCAAAACAAGGACTCATTATACCTCTGAAACAAACACAAAGGGTTGCTTTGTTTGCAAGAGTATCTTACTTCAGCAGAACTTCAAGTTCAGAGTATCACGATGGGATGTACTGAAAGTAGGCATTTTAAACATCCAGCTCTGTTAAAATGTGTCTGGGGGAGCTGTTTTTCCCCCTCAAATCTTTCCTTCACAAACAATGGGATAGTTGGCAAGTAAACAGAATGGCAATCAACGTATTAATGTCTGCATTGCAACCACCTGGGCAGAAGTGGGAAGAAAAAATTACTTCTGTTTCTAATTTGGGTGGGTGCCAAAGGGTGGGATCGTGCAATTGAACGTGATCGTGCTGGCTATTTAAAAATTAACTATGTACAGCAGTTGTATCCTCTGACCATCTGGTGAGCCAAGAATGAACAAACTCCTGCTCTAATAAGGGAAAGATAAAGTCATCAACTGTAGAGAAGAACAAGTCTTGCTGAAGAAGAGTAATCATGGCTTCTGCAAAGAGACACCCTATATTACTAAACTTTTAGGGTAGCATCCTACATTGTATCATGACATTCCACTTGCGCAGTTCTGCATCCCTCTTGCCCCCAAAGGCAGCTATAAAATGCCTGCACTGCTATGGCCCTTTAGTGGCCGAAGAAAGAAAGAGCTTGATGTCAGCTTTTCTCTTAGCTGCAAAACTCTTGAATACTATCTAGTTTCCTTCTCTCCCTTCAGCCAGTAATTGTAGTGGCAGTGTGATTTGGGTGCTTGGAAGCAGCCGGAGGAGTGGATATCGCACAAAGAGGTATTGACTCTCCCCTCCTGCAACATCCAAAATAGGACATACACACATAATCCAACAGGATTCTGGGCCTAGTGTTCTCTGACGATGTGAACAAACATGTGGATAGGTACATACAAAATACTAAAACTTTTAGAGAATTCTAGCCTATTGCCCATGGTGCTCAATCATTTTCAACTGTTTCCTCCTTACAGTAGAAATGGTAAAAATAACCAAAAAAACACCTCAAAGAAAAAGTAGCATGCCCAAACCATGATTCAGTGGCCAGGAATGGAAAACCAGCTCCAAATCCTCAGACCCTGTCTTCTTAAGACATATTCAGGAGGCATACTCTCCAGCATGGTGTACTGGTTTGAGCATTGGACTATGCCCTTGGACACCAGGGTTTGATTCCCTACTCAGCCATGGAAATCCACTGGGTGACCTTGGGCATGTCATACATTCTCAGCTCCAGAAAACCCCATGACAGGTTTGCCTTAAGGTTGCTGTAAGCTGGAAATGACTTAAAGGTACACAGCAACAACAACAATCCTCCAACATAGAGTGAATTACTAGAAACAATCATTCAATACAGTTGTTGCATGGCTTAAAGTCATTTTTGACTCACAGCAACCCTAAGGTGAACATATCATGGGTTTTTCTGGGGCTAAGTATACATGATGTTTGCAAGGTCATCCAGTGGGGAATCGAACCCTGGTCTACAGGGTTGTAAGCCAACACTCAAACCCCACAACACAGTGGCTTCTTATTTAATACAGTACTAGTCTGGAATACTGATGTGAAACAGGTATACCCCTACAAACACACCCACCCACCATCAGAGGATAAATTGATTTTGGATTCTGTGGATTAAAGAACTATGTTCAATGCATAGTGCGCATATCTCTACGCACACACCAGACAAGTTCACTTGAGCACAGTTTACACTGAGGCCCTTTTTGCACGGGGGGGGTGAAACGGGGCGGCACACGCAGGGGCGGAGCTTACCTGCTTGCGTTTTGCTCCGTCCCTGTGAGGACGCGGTTCCTCTGCTTCACACAGCGCCGAATTTCGGCGGCGTTTGGCAGCGCCCAAAATGGCATTCGGCGGCTTCCGGCGGCGCTCCGCCAATCAAGGCAGTGCGCCAGCCGGAAGCCCGCCCCCGGGCAGATCTGCAGAGACGTGCTAACGTGTCTCTGCAGATTCTCACTGGGAGCTGCCACAGATTAGTGCGGGCGAGTTTCATAAAAACCACCTGGGAAGGTGGTTTTTCAAAATCTTGCAGCACCACCCCTGCAGCTGCGCTAGAGCGGTTGGAGGTGTGGCGCCTCACCATTTCCAACCACGCTAGCGCCCCTCACGTTGTGAATGACCTCTGTCTCCGGTCGTCACACCGCGGGTTTTACCCCCGTGTGAAAATGTCCTGAGCCTACCTTACTGTCAGCAAGGGAAGTCTAATACATACACCAAACTTGCAATTTAATTCAGGTGACTGTACAGGGACTAGTGGAGGGGGGAACCTCTATTGTTTCTCTTTACAGGAGAGCTAAATTACCTGGCTTGCTTGCTCTAACCTAGAGTAGAGCACTGCAGTTCAGAATAACCTTGTGGTTGTTGTTCTGTGCTTTCAAGTCATTTCCAGTTTATGGAGACTCAAAGGGAAGCCTTTAACAGAGTTTTCTCAGCAAGACTTGTTCAGAGGAGGATTCCCATTCCCTTTCTGTGAAGTTGAGATAGCTTGACTTGCCCCATGGTTACTCAGTGGGTTTCCTTGGCCAAATGGCAATTCATTCCCAGAGTCCTAGACCAACATTCAAACCATGACACCATGCTGGCTCTCGAGAATTAATTTTTGAATGCAAACATATGCTTTGCATTGTTTGCAGTATTATGAATAACAAACACAGGATTCCATCTGTCTCTACTTCTCTGAGATTATAGTATTACTTTGAAGCCTTAAAGCATTAGAATTCTGTGCAAAGATCAGATATGTAGTGTTAATTTCTCACGAGCTTATTTTTCCGTGTGTAGGAGGATATGCTCCTCCTTTCTTAATTGCTTTTTAAATGGATTCTGGCACACAGAATATGTGTGTAGACTGTGGGAAAGATGCCATTATAGCAGGACACATCTATACCATCGCATTGCTGCCAACAATGTTTCCTGTGCAATACTGGCTTTAATCTTGTGGTGTTCCTCCAAACACAGTTGTTCAGGATCCTGTTAGGTAATTCTTAGACTAACTGGGGTCATGGTCAATCTATAAGTACTATGGCATTGTTCCAGTATGACACGTAATGAGATGTCCTGTCCTGTATCATCAAGGAAGATTCTAAGCAGCGGATAATTTCAAATAGCCCCTATTATATAAGTACTATATTATCTTTACAAATGCCTAGCGTATAAAGACCTTAGATTTAGAGTGTACCTTTTAAGCCTGGTTCAACATTGCTGACCTTTTCCCCACTGGCATGAATGACAATAGGATTGCATTCAGCAATATTTAAGGGGCAGGTGATTAAACGTACTGCTTTCCCCTAGTAACCCTAGGAGCCCATACTATTATGAATCAGACCTATTTCTATAGGTATCACTCTGCCCAAAGCAGGAAAAAAATCCTTTCTGGGTTAAAGTTCCCAGAGTTTCCCAGCCAGCATAACCAGTGGGAAATACAGTCCAAAAATAATTTTACCAAGTTCTCACTTTCCCACCTCCACCTCCTTCCATATGTTAGCATGTGACTCCACTTCCTTCCTTATGTTAGCATGAGACAGGCCTCTGGAACTGATTTTATTTTCTTTTAATATAGAAGACAGAGATTTTGTATGGGCCCATGATGTTTTAGAACAGTGGTTCTCAACCTGTGGGTCCCCAGATGTTTGTGAACTTCAGCTCCCAGAAGCCCTGAGCATTGACCATAGTGGCTGGGGCTTCTGGGAGCTGAAGTTCACAAACATCTGGGGACCCACAGGTTGAGAACTACTGTTTTTAGAAGAACTGCCTGAACATAACCAGACTTTCCTGTTGCAAATTAAAGCTTTGGCCTACTTAACCAGTAAACCATTTGCTCCAAACTTCTCCAATCTTGTATCCATCAGATGTACTGGATTGTAATTCCCATCACAGCCAGCATGGCTATTGGCTATGCTTTCTTCCAGTGATGAGAATAGCAGTCCAAAACATCTTGAGAGTACAAGATGAATGAATACTGATGTTTCTGTCTGGCAGTGACACTCAAAGTTCTCAGTTAAAGATCTCTCCCACAGAAGCATGAGACAAGACCCAGGGCTTCCCCCTTAATAAGTATATACTTTAATAATAAACAAATAGGATCCATCCCCACAGGTTTTCATCCATATCTTTCACCAGTCCTGATTTTTCCTCGCTCCTGGTGTAGTCAGCTGTCGACAAGTACTCATGACTGAGAAAGTTAATAGTGAAAATAGTTCCTTTCAGTGGCCACAATCCAACATCCTAGAGGAAAAAAATGCAGTACTTTGCCCAGGCAGTTCTGTCTGGCTACTGCATTCCCATGTATGCAAGCCTGTTTGAAAAGCCAGGCACACATTCCCTAGACCACTTAGGGGCTGGGAAAGGGTACGGGGTATATAGCAATCATCCAGCTCCTCTTCTGCAGCTGACAGCAAACAGAAGCTGTTTTCCTCCTGAGGTACACTGGAAATCCAGGAGGGAGACAGCTTCTCTTTTCTCTGTCAGATGCTGCCCAAGAACCCTGACAATGGAGGAGCTTGGAGTGTGTGGAGTGTGGGCTACAGCATGAGGAGCATGGCCACTGTGTGTGGGGGGCATGGCTAGGGTGCGTGGGGGCATGGCTACAGGCCAGGACACCCCAAAAATATTGCTGCCCGGAGCAAATCGCTCCCCTGCCCCGTCCCTATGCTACTGAACCCCTAACCTCTCCAGGCCACTAAATACCAGAGGGAGCAGAGACCTGCCTTTGCAACAGGCTTGTGGTAGGAGAAGGCACCGCACAGAAAGCTACCTGATAGCTCCTTGTGCAATAATTTTAAAAGGACTTGTGCATACATAAAGCATGTACATATCATTGACAGGATTCCAGCCATTATGTTTTTTAGTCTCATTATGTATATAAAACAAACTGAGGATCTGAAAGAACTTCTCCACAACTTTTGATGTTCAGAGGCTGAAATCCTACTGGTTAGTTCCAAGTAGAGTTATCTACTGAATCAATTGTTCAATAGTGAACCAACACATAAGCAAAAGCCATAGATTTTAACAGTCTACCTAATAGGATTTAGCTCAGAATATTAAGAAATAAGAGCAACACGAAGGAGAATCATCTCATTGAAAGTAAGATATCAGTAAGGCCTGTTATAGTCACTTGAGCCATTCAAGTCCTTATTTCCATCACTACTTGGACATCAGCATTTTGACTTGGTGCAGCTATGCCTGGTTAAACTGGTCTGAAGTCCAATGTTGTTTCTTTCTTAAGAAAATCAAGATCTGCCTGGTACATGTTTCCTACCAACCATCTTTGGTTTTATTAAATGGCTAGAAGATGGTGATGATGTGAAAGCAATCATGGGAGGAAAGCGAAAGAAAATGTAGGGGAAGTCATTGTTTTGTGGAACCATTGCTATGGGAGAAAGCCAGAGCTCAGGAAGTTGCTTTTTTTGATAACAGCTCCCAGAATTCCCAGATAACATGGCCATGGTCAGTTGGAGTTTTTGTGTTCCAAGAAGAGTTTGGAAAATTTTCTTTGGCTGGGTAAAAATTACCATATGTTGTTAAAAGCAGTGCTTGGGGAAATGTGAAAAACGAAGCCAGGAAATGTTTGTTTTTCTCTATTCAAAGGACAGCCTGGAAAGTTTTCTTTGGCTAGATTACATCTCCCATGTAATCTTAAAAGCAGTGTTTACAAAGGCACTAAAACACTGTTGGGAAAAGTTTTGTTTCTTCAATGCAGAAGTTGGAAATTTCCAAACAGATAAATATTTTATTGTTCGATTTCTTGTACTTTTTAAAATGATACAGTTGTGGTTGATGCTTAATATATCATGCTTAATGACTTTATCAGGGGCTGCCTGCTGTTACATCACAGGGGTCTATCCTATGACACCCTATATCTCAGGTTTTGGTCCTGCAATGACAGGCCTGGGAGGTTCCGAACATGGCAACCCTACATCACTTTGATGTAATTTGTTTTTTGCTACAGTGCTCAGTGAGCACTCATCAGCTACATATGGTTTATCAGCATGCCGATGGAACCTCTCAAATATTTATAACGTACTTATAGTTCTTGAATTTGCATTAAGACAAATATGTTCAGCATCTGCAGGAATAAGCATGTCTTAGAAAGGCTCATTCCATTATATGCATGCAACGGCACGTCATGTTTTCAGATCCTCTCCTATCCAACACAATTGTGGGAAACTGCTAGGGGTGGGGCCAGTTTTTGCCACTGAGACTCACCCACACAGGCTACACTGACACCTAGAAGCAACATCATGTCATTTGCATTCAGCGTTTTGCCTGTTTTTTAGCCCATTTTCCATCTTTCTTCCCCCTGTTTTTTTGTTTGTTTTGTTTTTTGGAGGGTTGTAGGGCTCTGGAAAACTGCGAGATAGGGCCAGCTTGAGGTGATTTTGGTCGTTTTGGGATTGTCTTTTCACAAAGAAAAAGGCTAGAAATTGTTCTTTTCCCCTGGGGTTTGGGGCTGTCAGCAGGCTTCAAGGAAATGAAGCCTATGGGCCATACTCCCCCCCCCCGAAATGTGAGGGCATCAGAGTATTCTAGAGATTGGCAAGTCAGCAGGACTCTCAAGAATTCCCAAAAAGGAAGTAAAAGAACAAGACAACCAACCCAGGCTTGTTGACTCAGTCTCTTAATATCTGCTAATTAATTTTTTTCCCCTCATCCAAATGGCTCCAAATTCCTGATGCATTACTGTATCCTCCTCTGCTGCAATCAGAGTGCTGCTACGCTGCATTCTGACTGAAAGCTTCTTGAGGTGGGAGATGTGCTCTTCCTGTTAACAGGAGCATCTACTGTGCAGTGTGTGTGTGGAGGAGTCTGTCCCTGGCAGACAGGAACAATGCCTTTGAAAAACATGAGCCCACCTGGAGCAGGCAGCCCGGGATCTTCTCTGAAGTGAAACTTGATGCTTCTGAGCAAAGACACACCTCTTCCAGGGTGGTGTTGTGCAAATTCTTCTATTTTAAACCTAGGGACAGGAAACATGAAATGGGACCAGCCAGGATCTGAAGTGACACTCTCCCACAGGCCAAAGTTTATCAGCACTTGACTGAAGGAGAATCAGATCTCTTGTCACAAATGGAGCTCTTGTCACAAATATCCTGAATTCTCAGGAGCCTGGACATTTGAGGAGGTTGCTGCAGTTTTTTTAAAAAAAAAAGAAAGCAGTTTTTAAAAAACAAAAGCAGCATTGACTGTCTGGAACAGCTTTACAAGACTTTTTTGTTTGCTTCCCCTTTTTTGCTTCTCATGCTTTTATCATTTCCTGACTCTCGAGTGAGATGGGTCTCCTTCAAAAGATTCTGATTCCTTTGGTAGCATTGGTCCTGGCTGTCTGCTTTTATTCAAGAAAGGAAGACTTTAAACCGGGTAAGTTATTGAAAGCAAAGGCATTTTAAAAGAAAAGCAGAGAGGAGGGAAGAAGAGAAGGGACAATGCTGGAATGGCTTTTAAAAACAAAAATAAAAACAGAGACTGGTGTGAAGCCTAAAATGAAACATGTCTAGGCATTTCTTGCACTGCTGGGAATAGATGGCTTGGCTTGGCAAGGCTCAGAAATACATTAAGTTATAGGCAACATTGTTGTCCTCCCCTCTCCCTCAGTAAACAGGTGAGGTGGAAGATTTCTCAGTTTCTCTGTTTTGGAGAAGGGGAAAGGTTTTGAAAGAGTTAAAAGCAAGCAGGAATGTTGTTTCATTGTACGGCTGCTTCAAAACATCCATAACATCCAATATGCACAATGGCTAAGAAAGGAATGCACGCTCTATGTTCAATGAGAGGTTTTTTTAAAAAAATACAGGCATCTCTCTTGGCGTGCTTCTATGTCCTGATGGAATGTTAGCGATTCTTATTCCTGGTGCTTTCTTGGGAGGAGAATGTGGGCTCAATCAGATGACTGTTGGGACCAAGGCAGTTCATTTGCAGGCTGAAACATTTGGTTATCCTTTTGAGTTTCGTGCCCTTTAGAGAATTACTTAGGATGGGGGAGCGATGGAATAGGATATTTGTAAGTAGCTATCCTTGTCCCTTACTTTCCAGAAATGCTGAAAGGGAAGCATGTGATTGTTACTGGGGCAAGCACTGGAATTGGTGAGCAGATGGCATACCACCTGGCACGCATGGGTTCCCACATACTGATCACTGCACGGACAGAAGCTAAGCTTCAAAAGGTAAATTTCAAATGTTTATATATACATCCTTCCCTAGGGTCATTCCTTTACAGGCACTCATCCAACCATATGTGTAAGCATGTGAGCACAGAATTCAAATTATTATAAATCAGGATAAATTGAGAGGGAAAGAAATCAGTGTTGCATACTTTGTAAATATCCATACTGAGGCAGATGGAATATATTGGGTGATCAATTTTACAATGCATCCCCAATAGCAAATGGATTTTTTGTTTCTACCAATTTACATATACCTGGAAAGATGTAAATATGTGTGACAGTATGGGTGCATGCAGGTGCTTCTAACTGGAGTGTAACTATTGAAACCAATGCAGTGCCAATCCCCTTTCTAAAACCTATTTGATTTTCTACTGTCTATGTAAAAAGCTTTGCAAAGCAGTGGATAAAACCATGTGGCAGTTTCAAGTAGGAGAAATTCACAATACAGGAGCATCCTCAAAATGTTAGCACATCATACATGTGACATCTTTATGTACATATGGGGGTGGAGCTATGTATATCTGTGCCATATTGTGCATCCATCAAAAAAATAATCTCAGATAATTTCACACTAAGGCCATTTCCACACCAGACTGTTATAGTGCTATTATTGCACTTTCAACATCCTATGGAATCCTGGGGTTTGCAGTTTAGGGAGGGGCCTCAGGATTCAGTAGGATGTTGAAAGGGCAATAATAGCACTATAGCAGTCTTGTGCGGAAATGGCCTAACAGCCGTATCCAGCTTCCAGGGGCAGATGTGGAGGTCCGCATGGGGAGCATGTACTGCTGTGATCAAATGAGGTTATGCAACCTCCAATGGGCCTCCATTCATTTTATAACTGAGCCTGAGGCCTTGCTGTGGAACATGGAAAGGCCCATGCAGCACATGTACTGATGCAGATCGCATTGTGCCTTGAAACTGTGTAACAGGGTGTCAACTACAGGCATTTAACAGTGGTCCACCCACCTTGTGCTACCATGGTATCCAGTATAAGGATTGCATACTGCAAGTAGAAGAGAACTCTTACAGCAGATTTGCACTACACTGTGCCAATATGTTCTGTGCCTTTTGACAACATAATAAAAGCCACTGCTGTAGACAGAGGCAACATTTTTTTTAGTGCCAGTTCTGAAAACCAGTTTTAGGTTTAGCAATGCACACTGTGACTTGGACCAATTAATAATCAGCTTCATCCATTTGTGCATCTGGCAAACACTGGGATTTACCGCACAGTTTCAGATATTCCCATTAGTGAATGGGAATGTCTGAAACTGAAGTCTTTTGAAATGAGGTATATGCTTTATCCATTATAATTACAAGGCTCCAGCTTCTCTTGGCTATCCAGATTTTTCACAGTGAGAGGCAATGAATCAGAAGCATCCATCAATTATCAGTCTGGTAATATGCAATCTGCTTGGTGGGAGTACTTATGAGTCCAGGATTCTGGCTGTCTGAGCAATGAATTAATTTTACAGGGACAATAACTAACAGATATGATATGGGTAGCTACCATAACAAAACAAAACAAAACAAAACAAAAGCAAATTGTATTCATTTTGCATGCTCAGATTTGCATATTACTTTTATTTTATATTATTATAAATGGGATAGAAAAATCTAGATGCAAACTAGCCATGATCATGTACAAAAATGAAGCCTATAAGTGTGGCAAGTGGCATCTCGTTCCTCTACTCTAGATAATTTTTTGAAAAATCCCACTGGGCCCTAAGTGGGGGGCACCTGTTTGTCAATATAAAATATGATCACAATAGTGAACATTTTCAAAGGTCATAATCCTTTTGTGGCTTTCTACTGGTATACAGGGGTTACTCTGGCATCTCTAGATTGTGTAAGCAGGTATCCAATACCCAATTATGCAACAGTTTTGCCAATGTTGCACAATGGCTTCTGGATGGTACCCATGTGCAGCTGTACCACCCACCCCAAATGGCTACTGAAGAGGTGCACCAAGAAAGCTCCTTTGCACTGTCACCCAAGCTCAATGCCTTTGCCTTCCCTCCATAGCATCCAGACTTCCACATATATTCATTGGTAGGACTCTGCACTAGCTTCAATCAAGTTCTCAGCCATAGTTTACATAATTTTATGAAAGTTTCAAGTCTTGTAGATCACTCACAGGAGGTGATGCTGCAGTGACAACAGGAATGATGCCACATCCTGAAAATAGAAGACTTCAACATTCACCTTTTAGAAAAAGCATTGAAACTATCTGTATGTTCTGGGTTTTTTTTTCAAAGAAGCTCCATGATCTTTCAGCTGTACATTTTTTAAAAAGCTGCCTTTTTCCAGTTATTCTACTGATAACACTGATCCATTAAGCAGACAGACCAAAAATGTGCTGTCCAGAGAATACTTTTAAAAGTGAATTACCCAGCTGTTTCTTTGCAGGAATGTACAGGGATTTAATCTGGTAGGCAGAGAAAGGGACTACAAGGGCAATGAACTTCCAGAAATCTCCTTTTCTCTTTGTATCAGGTGGTCTCTCGGTGCTTGGAACTGGGGGCAGCCTCTGCCAGGTATATGAATGGCAGCATGGAAGATATAATATTTGCTCAGTTGGTGGTCAAGAAAGCAGAGGAATTATGGGGTAAGCTGGCTTTGTGAGCACATTAAAAGAGCCCTTCTAAATCAGACCCCAAGTCTTTCACTGCTAACTAGGGATGAAAATCTTAATTTATTTCATCTCCACATTGTAAATAAGAATGCACCCAAGATTTTCTCCCCAATATGAGGTGACAAGGAGCTATATGAGTATCATCATCATCATCATCATTATTGTTATTATTATCATTATTTTTAGTAGGTGTGTGTGCATTTGCAAGACTGATTTTTGCTGAAAATGTTCAAATTTGAAAACTAGCAACTGCTGCCTTGTTGTATTATTAAAAGGTAGAGATATTGGAAGAAATGTTTGTTTCTTTGAGAGCAATCAGCCTGTTTTCTTTTCTTAATCAGTATGTGCTTAGTTTCAAAAATACGAAAAAATGCTAAGAGACATTTTTGTACAAAGTATAACAAGGAACAAGAAAGCATTCAGTGTCACACTCACAAAATGGAGGTGGGAACTCATGCATGAATTGGAGACTTTACAGCATCATCATTGTTATCATCCGTCTTCTGTCTGCCTGCCTGCCTGCCTGCCTGCCTGCCTGCCTTTCTTTCTTTCTCTTTCTTTCCTTCTCTTTCCTGTCGTTTTCCCAATTTGACTTGAGACTCAAGTTTGCTTATAACAGTTAAAAAAAACATAGCTAAAAATTAACAACATGAACAAGTTAAAGATATAATTAAGCTCTTAAAAAATAAAATAAAGCCTGTGGAAAAAAAATAAACTGTTAAAAAGAAAACAGCAACTGGAAAATCCAGCAAATTATGCAAGACTCATTCCACTTGAGCAATCAGTGTTCCAAGACCTGCCAAAAACCACACACTACTCCCACTCCCACTTTACCAGCCTGAGGAAAGATAGCAAGGAGTGCACCAGTCTTACCTCTCTGGCAAGTGAGTCACAGAGCCTGGGGGCAGCCACTGAGAAGGCCCACCAGAAATACCTGTGAGGGTGGTGGGACAAAGAGAGAGGCCTCCCCAGAAGATCTCAAAACACAACCAGGTTTGAGTGGAAGAATATTGTCTGGCATCTCTCAATTATAGATAACATATTGACAAAAATTCATCACATTCTCAAGTGGTGGGGGCTGTGGCTTCTACATCAGTAAGGCTGTGGATCTGCTGCTGACTATAGCTACCTGAAGAGTTTGTTTAAGGTTCAAACTAAAACCCAGGATTGATTTCCCACCCAAGGGACATGGGACCCACCAGCCACCACTAAGGCTGGGGTTCAGTTTCCCACAATGGCCAAGCAGGTATCTTGCAGGAGCTCACAAACCAGACATTTGAGGAAACAGCCCTTTCCCACTGTTGCTGTTCAGCAACATGGACTCAACAACATATTGCCTCTAAGCCTACGGGTTTCTCAAATAGTCATCCTGCTCAACAGTCATATGAGGTGAGCAGTCCCGTGAGTAGCTGTCTGTGGATTTGTCTAAGCCCAACCGTTGTCAGCATGGTACCTTTATCTGTGTTGGACTAAAACTCTCAAGACTCTACAGATACCTTTGTTATTGGTCTGGGGATGACAGGAGTTTTAGTCCTATCATCTGGATGATGCTGGATTGGGAGAAAGTTGGTTCAAAAGCCAACTAAGCCACAATGGACCGCATAAGCTTCTGTTCCACACTATGTTTCTTTTTGCATGACTAAATCATTGCTCTTTCACTACCAGCTGGAAGTTGAATTATTATAATGGCTCCAGGGTGGCAATTAAGGGAGCACTTTATTCTCCACAACCATTTCACAATTCTTGTCCCTGCAGGCAAGATCTTAAGTATGTTTGTTCATGCTCCTTACCAAGCGTGCTTAGGACTGCAGTCTTTTTCCAGTCAAAGTCCTCTCACCCACTAGATGTATTTGTGCCTTTGCACTTTGCTACTCCAATGGAAAATAAAATAAACAAATATTTTTATTGCCACATTTTCTGACCCCCAGGGAAGCAGGAGAGCCTTCCTCTTCCTTTGTAGGTCGTGGGCACTCTCACTGCTATGGGCTTTCATTCTGCTGGAGGCAACACTATTAAGAGATGTACATGTTAATAATAATAATAATAAAATTTATTTCTATCCCGCCTCTCCCAAATGGATCGAGGCGGCATTACAAAACATATAAATATTAAAACATCAAAATGTAGCCCACCCTCCCCACCCACCGACCATCCCCCCAACACACCAACTATTAAAACAGATTAAAATAAAATTAAAACTAAACATTAAAACAAAACAATTAAAAACAAAGGGACAATTGATGAGAGGCAGTGGAACACTAGTCTGGGAAGGCCTGTCAGAAGAGAACAGTCTTGACTGCTTTTTTAAAGCAGTCGAGACTGGTAATGTGCTGGGTCTCCTCCGGCAGGCCATTCCATAACTTGGGAGCGACTGAAGAAAAGGTCCTCTGGGTAACCGCAGCCAACCTAGTTCTGATTGGCTGCAGTAGATTCCTCCCAGAGGACCTTAATGTGCGGGGCGGATTATATGGGAGAAGGTGATCCCGCAAGTAGGCTGGCCCCAAGCCATGAAGGGCTTTAAAGGTAAAAACCAACACCTTGTACTGTGCCCGGAAACTAATAGGCAGCCAGTGTAAAGACTTCAATATAGGTGTTATGTGGTCAGTTTTAGATTTTCCGGTGACCAACCTGGCTGCCATATTCTGAATTAATTGAAGTTTCCGGACTAAGCACATGGGTAGCCCTATGTAGAGCGCATTGCAGAAGTCAAGCCGTGAAGTTACCAGCGCATGTACCACTGTTTTTAGGTGTTCCAAGTCCAGGAAGGGGCGCAGCTGGCGTATCAGCCGAAGCTGATAGCAGGCACTCCTGGCTGCCGCATCAATTTGAGCTGTCATCTGAAGCGGTGAGTCCAAGAGCACCCCCAAGCTGCGGACACAGTCTTTCAGGGGAAGTGTGACCCCGTCTAGAACTGGTTGACAAACCTCCATACCTGGGCTAGGGCCCTTGACAGCAAGCACCTCCGTCTTATCTGGATTCAGCTTCAGTCTGTTTTTCCTCATCCAGTCCATTACTGCTTCAAGGCATTCATTTAGAGTCGATGCTATTATGCGAGGCATGGAGAGATATATCTGGGTGTCATCAGCGTACTGATAGCACCTTGCTCCATGCCTCCTGATGATCTCTCCCAGCGGTCTCATGTAGATGTTAAATAGCATTGGGGACAGGACAGACCTTGAGGGACGCCAAATTTAAGCTTCTTTTTCGAGGAGCAGCTGTCCCCAAGCATCACCATCTGTTCACCTAAAGATCCTTTCTACTTGAGGAAGCTCTTACTCCTTTGTCTGGATTTCTGCCCAACTCAATTGTTCAAGCCAGATTAAGTAGAAATGTGCCTCTCGACTTATGGTGACCTCATGAAATTCACAGGATTTTCTTAGGCAAGGAATACTCTGAGGTGGTTTTGCCAGTTCCTTTCTTCGAAATACAAGTAACAAAGCCTCCTCTAAGCAGGCCTGTTCTGTTTGAGTACAGAAAGAATCCCACTCCACTTAACTGTCCTTTTGTGCCTACAGTAAGTTGGATAAAGTAATCTTGTTTTGTAACATGATGCTGAGCGTGTACTAAACAGGGTAACTTGCGTCTATATCTCCCCCTCCCCATAAACATCTATCCTTTCTGTTGCCTCTTTGGCAGACATACAAACACTCCAAATCCCAAACAGTTTATTAACAAATTAAAGATCTTATAACTTCCTTGCTTTCAGTGTGAGACCCCTTCCATTTACTCCACTTATTTCAACTCTTAACAAACCATAAGATGAAGGTGTGCCTCTCCCCATGTATGCCAATCCAAGGGCTAAGATCTGCTGGAGAGGCCGTCCTCTGTACTCCACCAGTAGCTAGGCAATGCAAAAGAGAAGGACACAAGAGAGGGCCTTGTCTGTTGTGGCCCCAATTGTGGAATGACTAATTTACTTTTAAGCATATACATATTTTTAAAACTCTTTTAACACTTAATTCATTTAGCATTTTTAGGCTGTTTTAACTTTTTAGACCTGTTTAATATACTTTGTTTAAATTGCATCCTAGTTTTAATTTAGAATTGTTTCAACGGTTCATATTGTTTTATATCTTTGGCATCCTGAGATCTCCTGATCAGAGGATGAGATACAAATATTTAAATTAAATTAAATTAAATTAAGTTAAATTAAATTGGAGTCCCTCTGCTCCTCCCTGCTATGTTTATTCAAGCAGCTTGTGGGTGAAGAACTATCACAGAAGTGGACATGCCATACATAAACATCTTTTAAAAGGCAATCCAGCATCCTCACTGTTTTTGAACTTCAGTCATGGATCACAGTTCCCCTTTAAATGAGAGTGGTTTTGGCAATATAGGAACCTAGTTCCTTTCAGTCCCCCAGATTAAAAAACAACAACAGGCTAGCTCCTGCTTTAGCTGGACCACTGAAGCTAGATGACAGAGATGTAATAAGTAGTCCCAAATATTCTTTATCATCAGTGAAAAAGAATATCTCAGCACATTGAGACATTCTACCAAGAAAGCAGTCAAAAGCCTTGTGTTTCCTCCAACTGTCCTGATTTGACAGGGACAGTCCTGATCAACCTTCTGTTGTCCCACTTTTCCACTTTTTTACAGTGTTCCATTTCTTGCTGCTCCTCCCTCCCCTTTCTCCTTAACTTATTTCATTTGCTGCAAACTGATCTGAAAGTGCAAAAGTAGTTTGCACTTAATTAGCCAAAGAAGGGAGAGAAGAGGAAGTGGCAGACTGTTAGAAACACGGGGGGGGGGGGAACCACGCCCCTCAGTGCCGAGTGCGAAAGGTGCACCCAAGCCTTGCGCTCAAGGCCTGCCCAGCCTGACACCTCTTTGTGATCAGAACTGAACAGCCAGGGAGATCTCTGAATCAAGCCAGAGCCAGGACAAACGGGTCTGCCTCAGTTCTCCCTCTCTGAGAACGTAGTCCCTTCCTCATTCTTGTCCCCCCTTGGCTTCTTACTTTCAGGACTCTCCCCGTTTACTGCCTTCCCTAAATCTGCCCTTCTCCCAGATGTAAGGATCAGCAGTGATTTATATTTTCCAAGACTGTGGTACTGTTGGCACAAAGGTCAAGATGATATTATTGGTAGCGTGTATATTCCAGGATACAGAACAAGACTCTGCGACACTGTTTTAAGAAACACAGAACTTCAAACATTTATTGTAACACTGTTGCTTTAAATGTGTTTTGTATCTAAATATCTATAAACAGCACACCATTCTTCTCTCTCTCTCTCTCTTGTTCAATTCATTCACTATCTCTCCCACACCCAGTTTCTCAGTTCTCTCTCCCACAGAGCTCTTCAAATCTCCAACCTCTCTCAAACACACCACAATCATCGTCTCCTTCAATCACTCCCCAGGCAGTTAAAATCCCTTATTTTCCCCTTTCCACCAGACCCTCCTCTGGGCTATCCAAGGTTCCATTTCACCAGCCAATCAGCTTAAACACTCTCAGTTGCCAAAGGGACTCTGTTGTCAAGACCCCCCCATCAAGTTCATCACACAGAGTTCTCAGTAGACTCAGACAAATGCAAACTGCTGCAACCTCTCCTAGCTTTTGTGTTCTTCCTCAGTAATTTTTGCCACGTTGACCACACTCTGATGTTCCTTGGCCACATGTGTCCCCATTTTCATCCATGAAACGTTGGGAGGTATGGCCTTGAGATTTTTTTTTTGCAGAAGCAATATTGTGCAAAAATGTTGTCTGGTTTGACAGGGACAGTCCTGATCAACCTTCTGTTATCTCACTTTTCCACTTTTTACAGTGTCCCATTTCTTGCTGCTCCAATATTAAGTTGGATGTTAACCAAAGGTAGCAATACTGGTCCATGAGAGGGAGCAAAGTTGACTTCAAAACGTCTTTGCATTGTCCAAACATACCACTCCAAATCCCAGGGGTCTAACAAAAGGAGGGCACTGCTACCAAATAATAATTCTGTTCTTCTCATATGTAATACTCCTTGAGCCCTCAAATTTCTAGCATTCCACAGAGTGTGGCACTGAATATAGCTTACATTTAGAAATTCTGTATTTGTGCTCACAGTCTTGTGGTAACTTTGCCTGCTCCTTTTCTTCGGATGCTTAAACATTATTTCTAAAGGCACAACTGAAGTTATTACAATTGTAGAAATTTCAATACTGAAGCAAAATTTCATTTTTGGTGGAGGAAAGAATTTTTATTGTGGAGGCAATGCTCACATTCTCCCTCCTCATAGCCATATCCCTTCTCAGTCCACTTTATCAGGCCTAATATTGGAAGCTAAGCAGGTTGGGCCAGGCTAATACTTGAATGGGAGACCAAAAATTGCCAGGTAACATAAGGCTAGGAAAGTTTTGGGTTGAAATCCCAGAGAGCTGCTGTCAGGCAAAGTTAGTCCAGTGTTCTGACTTTAGTGTAAGTGAACTTCCTGTGTTTCACCCAAGGCAATGCCAGATCTCTGAGTTGTAGCTAGCCTTTAGGTTTTTAGAAATGAAAACAGTCTATGAACAAAAGTAAAGCAATAAAAATTTGTTTTCCATTTGGTAAAGAATCCACCCCCTTCAAAAATGCAACCCTGTTTCTACCAGTTTGGGTTTGCTTTTGATTGTCTCTCTTGATCCCAAAGAGGGTATGTCTTCATGAGCTTAATTTGATAGTCCGGGGATCCTTCCTCTCAAGAAAAGTGGCAATACATGACTTCAACATCATCATTTCACTCACATACTTTTCAATATCTTTGCCTGAGGAGGAAACTTCTGATTCCGAAAGTTTGGACAGAGCTTTGTGTGCCTTTTTGGTTGACCTCCCACAGTACCAACTTTTTATTACTCTGTCCTTACCTACAAGTAGTTGACGACCAACCATGAAATAACAAGACCAGACCAGAAAATTAGGTTAAATAAGGGCTACTCTATTTGATATAACCTGTTTAAGTTGTGTTGGTCTGGGAATGCAGCAAGCGGGGTGAGGGGGAACAACCTGATGTGGGTCCAGCTGATGCCAGATGTCAACCCATGACTATCTCATCAGCCTTCCTGGCTGAAACACCTCAGCTTCAAGAGCAATCCAAACACTTGGGTTGCTTGCCAACTGACCATAATTGGAAAGTAACCCAGAGAACTCACACCCAAGCCCCAGAACTCTACAAGAGTGCAAACCCAGGTTAGGCTCAGGGGTATCATCCTTTCCCACATTTTGGGACATGGAATCCTAAAGAGAGAGTTCCAAAAGCATGCCAAAGCTATACATTGAAGTCTTATATTCTACCGTTACCTGCCAGATGACAGTCTATTTAAAGACACCACCAAAAGCTGTTTGCCCAAGACCTACAGATACAACATGGGGTAGGCAAAAAAAAAAAAAAAAAAAACCAAGTAAAGGGGGAAAAAGAGTCCTATCTGGCCCTGAAGCAACCAGATGAATCTTACAATGCACTGAGAATGGGAGAGTGGGTTGCGCTATGGTGATCCAACAAGGGCACATGATGGGGCAACCAGGCTTAAATAGCCTGCAGTCCCACCAAGTATCAGTCACAAAGCACCTTGGAGGCCACCAAATTATTACCTTTTCCTGCAGTGCTATTTGCTGTGTGGGTCCAGGCAAGCATTATCTATCAGGAACACTGTGGATTTACCACAGATGTGACCAACTGTGACCCTCCATAAATTTTTGTATCACAACTCCCATAATTCCTCATCACTAGTAAGGCTGACTAAGGATGCTGGGAGCTGTAAACCCAAAACATACAGAAGATCTTCTCCTGGTCTTGGATGTTATGCAAAGTTATGGCAACATATGGCAGAAAACGGCATAGGGCTACTTGAGACACAAATAACAGTATACAGTTGTCCAGAGCATGACATAGCATTTCTGTAAAGAAGGATGTACTCTACAGCTATGTCCTTGCTTTATTTGTTCAGTTTTTCTGCCTTTCTCCCAACACTGGGACCCAATGGGTGGAGGTTAAAGCATGATTACGAAACAGAGACAACTAGAAACACATTAAGTCATTATGATTCACAGGTTTCACAAACTGGGAAGGCATGAGAGGGAGACATAACTATCTGTCACTGACCTTCCAGGATTTGACATCTAAAATGATCCAATGAGCACGACGGGGCAAAGGCCAAAACATTAGGAGAGTAAGCAACTGAACTCACAAATCAGAACAATTCCAGTTAAGCTACTTATTCCAGGAAAGAACGTGTCACTCAATCTTTGTTCTTGACTTCAAAGCAACTTTATTTATTTTTACTATTTTTGAATAGCAAACCAGGCAACATTCAAAAACAAATATACAAAGGGAGCCATCAATAGAGTGATGGAGATCAATACTTTGATATCTCTTCTATTTAAGTTTCCATCTGGTATAGCTGCAATAAATGTAGGGTAAAGGAGTTTAAATATTTATACAGAGGTGTATCTCAGTTAATGAAGCAAATGTGTTCCATGACATTAACTTCTTTATTAGGAAGAGAAACACCATGGGAAGAATAGAGATTGGTTCCTGAACCACAAAAAAGAAGAGTTCAATGTATTTCAACAGATATTTCATTCAGCAGTAACAATATGTTCATATGAAATGAAATAACCAGGTCACATAAGTTTTGAATAAGTAAACAAAACATTTTGAACCTTCTAGATACCACAGGATGCATCTTCCAAAATGCATCTTGGGATGATTATTTCTTCCACCAGTCTCCACTTTTCTTTTGATTACCATTTTGATGGCCAAGGCTATAGATCTATGCTTTTTAACTTGTTGGGGATAGCTGTTAGTGGAAGCTTGTCTGCTTTTCCCTTTTCTATTTTGCTGTTCACACATGCTCAGTAAAGGATTCTGAAGGCAGCTGCTGTTCACCTTATGTGTCATGGGCAGATACACACAGCTACAGTAGGCCTCATGGTAGAACCTCACTCTCTTCTAGCTGTCTTTATTGCATTGCTTACCACAGGGATGCTGCTGTAACCTGGCACTGAGAGTCTGTGTTTTTCCATTCTCCCAATGCTGATGCTGCTAGAAAAACCTTCCAACTAGACAAAGGACAAGAAGGAAAAGGAGAGTAGGCATGCAGGACTGCAAAAAGGAGTTTTTGTTAACTGATATATGCCTATATTATGTTTTGTCAGGGAATTTGTAAAAGCTCTTTTAAATTCTGAGATAGTATGTTGCTTTTTCCCTAGTCATGGGGCATAGGAAATATCATTATCCTGATGAGTAAAGCCAAGGTGGGGAACTGTAAGAAGTCAGGTCCAGCCCTTTTGGGGTCCCAACCTGGTCCTCTAGGGCAGTGGTTCTCAACCTGTGGGTCCCCAGATGTTTGTGGACTTCAGCTCCCAGAAGCCCTGAGCATTGACCATAGTGGCTGGGGCTCCTGGGAGCTGAAGTCCACAAACATCTGGGGACCCCAGGTTGAGAACCACTGCTCTAGGGTTTCTTAAAGCAGTGCTTCTTAAGCTATCTGATGTGGGGACCTGGCCAAGCCCAGCAACATGTTTGTGCCCATTGACTACAATTATTTCTTTCTTTCCTGGTGACTCTCCATGGACTAGTCAGTTTGAGTAGCACTGCCATAAAAGATCACTCCCCTTCACTATGACACCTTCTTTCAGTGGTTTCCCAGGTTTTGTGTGGATTTTTCCTATCCCAAGAGGCTGAGATAGACTCTTTTAAGGATCGCCAGCAGTGAGATCTTTCAGTTAAAACATGCTGATATTTAAGGTCATGCCATTTTGCCTTTGGCATTGCCCACAAGTGGAATTCAGTCCACTAGAACTTCTGTGATATTTATCTGGACTCTCAGGTTGAAACATGTAGCTCACCCCCACAATATAGAATCATCAGGTGAAAGATACTTGTTGACTGATCTTTTGAGCACATACCTTGTGGCATGCTGTTAGGGAGTAACCAGCATGTTCTATAAAGAAATAAATCTAAAAAGTCCTCCAAAAGCATAAAAAATCAGGGCCAGCTCAAGATACAGAAACATCAAAGGTAGATCTAGTTCTGTAGCTTCCATACATTTCATAGTCCAAATATCTCTTGTTTTAGGAATTAAATAGCAATGCCAAGATCATGACAAAGTCCATGCCGTTATCTATCAACATGACTTAAAACAATCCTTTTCCCTTCTCAGGAAACCTATATATGCTCATTCTGAATCATATTGGCAGTTCCTACTTCAATTTTTTTAACAGTGATGTTGGGCATGTGCAAAAACTCCTGGACATCAATTTCCTAAGCTATGTGAGCATGACAGTTGCAGCTCTTCCCATGCTGAAGAAAAGTGGAGGAAGCATCATTGTAGTTTCATCTATGGCAGGTGAGTATGAACTGCAAGGAAGCAAGGAGTTGCATGTGCTGAATGACACCTTTAAACACATATATGATTGTACACTCAACAGGTTTCAGCTTCTAATACTCTACAAAATGTACAGATGATTGGATCACAACTTTAATACACTTAAGAAACATCCCACTGAAGAAAATCATAATCTCTAAAGCAGCTCTATATAGATGTTCATGCTACTTAGCAACAGCAGGGGTAAGACATTTTTCAGAGCTGTGATTCTAATGTCATTTTCCTATGTAGTACACACAACATATACTTTTTGAGTCATTTGGATGTGTCCACAGAGAAAATCATAATCTCTGAAACACCTCTAGACAGATGTTCCTGCTGTTGTAGCAACAGCAAGGGTAAGATATTTTTCAGAGCTGTGATTCTGTTGTCATTTTCCTATACAGTATGCACAGCATACTTTTTGTGAGTTGTGTCCACATAAGTATTCCGTATAATTTCATACATCTGGGACAATGAAGCCTGGTCCCTTTCTCTGCTTGCGACAGTCTGGAAGTCTATGGACAAATTAGAAATATATCTTGTCTCAGAACAAGGGGCAGTATTAGATGTTCATCCAATTGGAAAAACTCACTGAATAAAGGCCACTTAGTAAGTATTGTGGGGCAGGATCTCCCCCAGACCTTTTGCACTCCAAGACAAAGGCCAAGGTAATATGAACACAGTTCCATTGGACACTAGCAGTGAAATTTTACTTCAACTATGGTGATGGGATAAGGGTTTTCTACTATACTTTAGGCAACAAGATAAGCAATACACATAGTACTATCCTTTTTTTAGGAGGATGGGGGCTAGGGTATTCAGGATAAGCTGAAGAGCTGCCAGTCCTATATCCTAGTATTTGCCACCTGTGCCGGTTACCTCATTCTGGCTAATTCAGGGATGTGATAGATCTGCAAGCTAATTTTTATTTCCCTCTTACATCCTCTGGGTATCACACAGACTGCCAAAAGAAAAAGTAGTAGAAAGTCTACTTCTGGTTTTGGGAAAAAACCCACCCTTAGAGCCTGAAAAGAAGAGAGCCCTGGTGGTACAGTGGTTAAATGCTGGTACTGCAGGCACAACGTTGTGAGTTCGATCCTGCAGGGCTCCAGGTTGACTCAGCCTTCCATTCTTCCGTAGGCTGGCAAAATGAATGTCCAGCTTGTTGAGGGCAATCGGCTAAAATACGCTGTAAACTGCTTAGGGAGTGCTTCACACTGATAAGCGGTATAGAAATGTAACTGCTATTGCTATTAAAATGTTAGAACAGTGAACTGCAGCTCCTGGATGCTTCAAGCAGTAGGAATTCATCCTTTTCCATGGTTTAAAAAGTGATAATTTGGGGAGTTTGGAGGGGTTGATGGTCACAAACACAGCTTTGCAGGGTGCAGTTTGCCCACCCCAACCTAATGATGGGGTCAGCCCTGATGCAGGATTTACCACAGTTGGGCCCAGTCACTACCAGCTACATTAGGAGCAGATCCCATAGTTAGATACAGAAATGTCTCTTCAGCCTCAAGAACTTTTCAGAAGAGACAACTTCCGTTTTTCAAATGTTCCTACCAGAAGCACTTGAGATCTATGGCAGAAAGCAATAAAGGGATGCTTACTAAACCATCTAAAGGATTTAATCAACTAAAGGAACAGAATGGGTTTCCATGGCAAGTCTCAGAAAGAAATCTGAAGAGATAATGAGTCTTACAGCCTGAAAAGAAATTGGGATAGTACTTCCAAGGCTAGGACATGGAATCAAAAGTAAGGGCCAAAGGGCAAAGAAACAAATTTCCATTCCATTCAAATAGTATCACCACTCAGAACCATGTATGAAAATGGGGTCAGAATTTCCTTTTCATACTGAATCTTTCATACACCATTTGACTGAAATTCCATTTTAACTGGATGCTCTGGGTACATAGATACAATCTGACCTTCTGGTCTCGCTTCTCTAGAATTTCCAGTACAAAGTGGATGGCCTGATCACAACCCAGGGGCTCTGCCTTTCCCTTTCAACCTTCTGACTTTCCCAGTGTTCAGTAGTGGCCCCATCTTTTCCTTTCCTACTTGCTATGATGCAAACTCTTGAGTTCTGTTTGTTAAAACCAACAGGACAGGTTGACTCAGAACACTCAAAGACAATTGTGTGTGTTAATTGAGAACTATGTCCCACTAAATTAAATATCATTTATTCCCAGTAAAACAAATATGCATAGGATTGTGGCCACTAAAGGACTAGTAGGATTTCTTCATTGCAAAGTAGAAGCCCTTGCTAGGCACACAAGACTGTGCTTCTAAAATATTATTTTATACAGTTCTTTATTGTATTTTCAGTGGCAGCAGTTGCTCCCAAATCAATGGAGTGATGAATCTGCTCTGGGGTTTAGTTCAAACTAAAAGAGCTATTCAGGATGCAGAACTTATGTGGTAGATAGGATTTAACACCCTTTACCATTCAAACAAAAAACCTATAGACACCAAAGCCCAGGGCTTTCCAAACAGTGTGCCGTGACATGTTAGTGTGTTGCCTGAAGTGTGTAGGTGTGTCACCTACAATCTTAGAAATTTATATTATTATTTATAAATCATATATATATAAATATATGAAAGATCTTCATAAGATATGTTGTGTCCCCATACATTTCGTTATTACAATTTATGTATGCGTCCATATCTCTTTTAATGGGATTAGCTTAACCTCCAGTTTGCTAGTAAAACTGAATTACTGTATCACGAAATGATGCATGTCTAAAAAGTGTCACCAACATGAAAAGTTTGGAAAACTCTGCACTAGCCAGTAGTGTTCTATCAGAATTTGTCTGTTGTATCACCAGTCTGTAAGCAGAGTGCTCTATCATTGCTAATATCCCAAATCCTTCTTTCTGTCATACACATACACAGAAATCAGTTCATCTTCAAAAACTTGAAAGGTACGCAACATATTTTAAAACTTTCTTATCACTCCAGTTGCATCATGCATTCAGGTTTTGAGTGCCACCCTATAAACAAAACATTAAGTATATGCATGGCAGTAGGAAGGAGAATAATATTTCCCACAGAAAAAATAATAGGCAGTTATGCCTCCTTGGGCATTTGCAGCTACAGTTCCTTATCCTTAACTGTATTCTTACTGTATTTCTAGGGAAAGTCGGCTTTCCATTTGTTGTTCCCTATTCTGCAACTAAGTTTGCCCTGGATGGATTTTTCAGCTCCCTGAGGCAGGAATTTGTCATGCAAAACACCAATGTTTCCATCACACTCTGTATCCTTGGACTCATCAACACAGGTAGAATTGTTTATCATTGTTATCACCTGGCCTTCCTCTTTAGCTACGCTGAAAATCCTTCAGATTTCAACTTCAGTAATTTTAAAGCCAGTGAGAATAATTTGCTTGTCATTTTATCCCCAACTCAAATCACTGCACATTACAATGCCATAAAATATTAGTCAAGAAGCAAGACTTACTTACATCTTTCTCACGCAGGGGTTGCTCATAAATTATACTGAGACAGATCTTTTTTGATCCCCAGTGAAACATGATGCAGAAATTGCTCCTAAAAGGAGCACATAAGCCTTCCCAGTAATGATAAAGAGTTGTTTGTAACTCAAATGCATCCATCTCCACCACCAAAAGATAAAGTAGCTTCCCAAAACAGTTTATTAACTTGGCATGCTGTCTAGCGGTGATGGGCTGTGCAGTCCAATCATATCTGGAAGACACCAGGCTGGGGAAGGCTGTTGCAAATTATTTAAAAGAGGGACAGCCACTGGGTGCTGAAAAGGGAAATTTTTAAGGATGTGTTTCCAAGCCTGGTGACTTGATCTTAGGTTTCTCTTCAGTTCATCCAAACTGAACCAGCCTTGTAAGGTCATTGAAAATGGACCAATGCACTCACTTCCAAATGCATGACAATTCTTTAAACAGTGCACAAATTATAGATACCTGGTTGTGTGAAATTGTGGTGCCAGGCCAACCCTCATCAATAGATATGTTTCCAGTACCTCCTATTATAGTTACTGTTATTTTGTTTCTGTTCTCCTGAAGTGGGACCCATGATAGCTCAAAGTAGAGAATAAAAGGAGGGGTGACAGATTTAGTTAGGTGAAGTATTCCCATAGTATGCTTCTAGTATGAAAACTGATACTGGAATTGTTCATCTAAATTCGTCCCAGGTCACAGTTTTTTTTACAAAATTATTTTATATTTTCTTTTGGGGGATGCATTGCTTTAGTATGGTTTTAAGGGCTGCACCCTTCCAATGCTGCTGAAGATATTGCAGCCAAATGCCTTGCAGACATTGCAGTGATGAATACAGGAAGTATCCATCCTATATCCCAGCATGCTAGGCAGATGATTGGTGGGAACAGAGCATGAGGGAACCCCTGTTTCCTAGCGGAACCACTGCATTTTCACCAGCAATTCAGTGGTAGTGGTGGTGATGTTGGGTAGCCCTGAGGATTTGCGAACATCCATAAAGGCCACATGCAGCCAACTAGATGTGTATTCCTTGCCCCTGCACTAGCACAACATGATAGAATGCTACTGTCACTTGCTCAACTGCTAGTTGACCTTGATAAATTATTTGTGCGAGAAACAGCTTGTCCAGTGGAGCCAGAGAGAGTTGTGCAGTGGCTCATGAAATGACTTGTAGAAAAGTTGTGCATGCAGAATTAACCAGTGAAACAGGTACCTGTGCAAGATTTACATGTAGGGATCATACTCTGGGCTAGCATGGGGGGGGGATCTGTGGCCCTCCAGATGTTTTGCCTACAAATCCCATCAACCCCATTAAGCATTACCCCTTGATAAATAATTTGGGAGGGATGTAGTCCAAAAGGTCTGAAGGGTCACAAGTTCTTTACCTCAGTGCAAATGGATGACATATCCACAGTCGGAGAACCATCACACTACACAGCTATAATTATAAAGTAATTCCATTTTAACAGCCATGGCTGCACCCTCTGGATTATTGGGGTTTGTAGTTTGGTGAGGCACTACAGCTCCCTGGTTGAGAATTCTAAATACCCCTCCCTAAACTGCAATTTTCAGGATTTGATATGATGGGACAGTGACAGTTTAAGTAGTGTCAAAGTACTATAATTGTGTAGTGTGAAAGAGCCCCCTGGAAAATTCAGGGACACAGTATTTAGCAGAGACAAGCAGTTCATTTCTGAAAAATACATCTAGATTACTTAAATGAGCAATTATGTTTTTTGCTTATTTGTTTTGTGCTACCATTCACAAAGACTGTATTCATTTACCTGAGATTAAGTCCTACCAAACCCATGGGGGTTTACTTCTGTCTAAGAGATCAGTAAAAGAAGGCACCACTTCCAACTGGAATTCCTGAGCAGTGAACATTTACTAAATCAAGTTCTTTTTCTTCCCTTAGAAAGTGCAATGAAAGCCACTTCTGGTGTTCTTACATCTCCAGCAGCACCAAAAGAAGAATGTGCATTAGAAATCATTAAGGGTGGAGCCTTGCGTCAACGAGAGGTTTATTATGAATATACATCTACAAAGATTCCACTATTACTCAGAGACTGGGCTCCAGATCTCCTGGATTATATTGTCAGGAGGAGCTATAATGTAGAAAAACAGAAAGAAGATTAACTGAAGTTCTATGATACCTTTGCTTGTCTCTTCATTTCTCATATTGTGTCATATAGATCTGTGGTGCTACAGCTACTCCTTTTGAAGCTAAAGCTGTCTCTTGCTTAGCTGGAAGAGATACTGTTCTTCACTGAGTTTCTTCTCAGAGATAGCAACAAGTAATTCAGCAATTTTCTTCTCACTGCAAAGAAGTCTTCAAAAACCAAGGCTATTTGCAATTTGAGATGTGTTCTGCACAAAAAGATGACACTTTTGTTTTGCACAGAAAATGTCATTTCCTATGTAGAAAATAACATTTCAACATAGAAATGTTCATTTCTGGACAGAAAATGCTGTTTCCTGCACAGAAAATGCTAGTTTTTGCAAGAATAAATTACACAATTGTTTTGTGCAGAAAATAGCATCTTCTTCACAGAAAATAGCATTGTCTTCATGGGAATTAACATTTCTGCACTGAAATATTATTTTCTGTGAGACTATGCTATTTTCTGTGACTAAGACACTATTTTCTATGCAAAACAACCACAGGGGAATTTTTTTCAGAATAAGCCTCAAACCACAAAGATTCTTTTCAGTCCAGGATTATCCTTGTCAGGGCTTCTCAACACACACACAAAAACATGGTTTTTGACCATTTTTTAAATATTTTTAAATATTCTTTTCATTCCTACTCCTGGAACTCCAGGCTGGCTGCATACTTTATTTTTGCAAAAAGGCATAAAACACAAATAGTAACTAATTAAGTGCCTTGGGAAGCCTCACGTTAACAGCACATGTTTTAAGCTTTTGAGCTTCTTCCAACAGGGAATTTCTCAAGTTCTGAGCAAGATGCTTGTAGAGCAAAACAAGGTATGAAGGAGAAAGTCAATGAGAAAAGAAGTTATAATGGAGTTATTGTCCTCATTAAGGTGCCGCCTCTCTAATGTTGATATTCCTGCATGTGCACAAACCATAACTTCTCATAGGTGATCAACTAATGCAAGCAGCATGATGCAGCTACACAGTGAAGATCACAAAGAACACTTAGAAATGCAAGTTTACCCACATTCAACTCTTCAATTCCTCACCTTCAAAGTCTAAACATTTAATTTTTAAAGTTTGTTTTTAAAGGGCTTATCTTATACTTTTCCTGATAAAAAGGTATAGTTGTAATGTTTAATATATCAGTGTTTTTCACTTTAAAAACTAATGAACCATCAAAAGCCAACAGGATCCATATTTGGAATTTTTTTTCCTAATCACATTCAGATTATATGATTTAGAATTTGTGCAAGGCATTTTGAATTAAGAACGCTATTTATGAGAATTTCCCTCCAAATTCATTTATGCTCTAGTTGCCCATAATAGGCAGATCCTGAATCCTGAATTAAAGCTCTTTGCTCTGTTGTTTCCTGTTTAAATCTATATTTAAAGTTATAATACACCCATTATGTAATTGACTGTATCAGCAACCTGTTTGTATTGATAGGCCCTTTAAAAAGGAGTTTTGTGCAAACAATGGCTTCCCCTCCTGGTGAATAAAATTACCAATGAGCTGAAACTAGAACAAGACACCTTTCAAACTACCCAGTCTTCTATTGAATTGCATTATAATTTGCTAATTTTTAAAGAATTTGTACAATGCTCTTGTATAATCTCTTGGTGTTCATGCAAAGGGAAGATAGCAAGTTGCTGAACAGTTTATAGGTGATTATTAATTAAAACCTGCTTTTAAATATCAGAAAGTATTAATATTTGCTCTACACCACCCAGGAAAACTTTTGATGACCTGTGATACGTAAGCTTTCCTCTCTGACTTTTGCTGTGTTCTTGGTATTGCATGTAAGTATGCCATGGACATAAAAAAATCTAATTCTCAGGCTTTCTTGTTCTCTCCAGGAGTGCATGATTATTAGAAGGTGCACCATCTTTTATTCCTCTTCCAATGAATGTGTGTCCTGTTCTCAGACTCCAATGAAACAATACACATATCACTCTAACACAGGCAATATCTTATGCAGAGCCCTATAATGCTTCTTATAGTGCAATCCTAGTAACCCTGCACCCAGAAGACTCTCCCCATCCTGGGACAGAATGACAGAGCAGGAGATCTGACTCTGGAACTCTTCTGCTACCTGCTGAAGAACATTGGGCAGATCTTACCTTCCCAACCATGGGAAGGACCACTGGGCAATCCATGGGCACACTGGGAGAAGTTTGGGATCTGCAGGCACTAAAGCTTACTTTTTCCCCAATTTTAAGGCATTCTGCCCTTTATTATCCCTCATCCAGAAGCACTGCATGTCTCATTGTGATGTTCAGTTGCTAGCAGGGAAATGGCCATTATTTTCTGATTATCAGAAATGCTGGGTGTGCAGCAGCTCTCATGTTAATTTTTCCCAAATGGTCTCCATGTTGAGTAAATGAGAAACACTCTAAAAAGCTAGAATGGGTTTTCTTTACATCAGAGCATACAGTAGATAAGTTATCAGAATATTAGACTTCAAAGTTCCCTTTCCAGGAAAGAAATTATTGATTCAATCAAACCTGGAGGGAAATGAAGATAAAAGGTAGGACAAAAGTTGCTTTTTCGTGCCAGGAGAGGGAACCAAGGAAATTAGGACAAACAGGATTAGAAAAGGTGACATGACCCCTCACAAATCAGGAAAAGTTTTTTTTTCAGACTACAGCTACTATAATCTCTCAGGCAGCAGTCTGGTAGTCAAAAATGTAACCTTTTCAAGTGCTGGTGTGGGATAATGGGACAAAGCAGAACTACGGGGGGGGGGGGTGCAAAATTGAGGGATTGTCCAGGATCACAACTCCAAACAAGTCTGGGGACACACTGAGTTGATTTGTAAGGCCAGGAGTTAATACTTACTTGCCATCATGTCCTATTCAAAGCAAACAAAATCTCCGTTTGGACGCAAATTGGAAAGATCTTGTGTTTCCACAAGACGACATTCCGCTATCTGAAAGTCAATACTTCACACTTCCTATTTTAAGAATGAGAGCAGCCCCAAGTTTTCCAGTACTGATTTTTCTCTCCTTGTTTAGTTATATTTGCGTTTATTTTTAATACAGCCCCTGAAGAAGGCCAATCACTTTATATACAAGCTGAAACATGCTGGGCTTTTTAAATAATAAATTTGGACCACCAGTAAGCATGTAGAGCTTAGTCTCCTTTTTATTACTGATTCACTATATGCGCTTCCCAGTACCTACTCTTGCTCCTATTATTTCTCTGTCTCATGCTCCTGCCTTCAGGTGGAGAAAAACCAGTTGTAACCTACATGTGTAGGATTCAAAAAAACAATTATTTGCAATTAATTATTTTTCCTATAATAAAGATTTAACTTAGTTGCATTATGATTTAAGATCAGTAATAAGAGATAACGTCATGCCTCATGCAGTAAAATGAAACTACTTACTTTAATAGTTATAGAAGCATGGACTCAATAAATGGTGGAGGAAGAATATCACACGGTTCAAGTGCCAGCTCATGCTGTGCTTTAGGCAGCTGCCTCATGCTCTTTTATGGGCATCGACTCAACAATGAGATGGATGGGAGGCAGCTATTTTTTGTAACAGAAGGCCAACAGCATGTAGAATTCAGATTTTTAAAATAAAATAAGCAAAAAGTAACAAATCAAGCTACTTTGAGGAAAGTGAAAATGGGTGAAAGAAAATTAGATATCAAAGTATAGCAAAGAAGAGTGGATCTGATGTGGTAACCTCTATACTAAGGATGGGAATGCAGAATGAGAATAAATGAAAAATGTAGAGTGCTAGGTGGTAAAATATTAGGGTAAGAATACGACAACAAAAAGATACTTCACATTAAGGAGGTTTAGTTTAAGATAAACTCAAGACGGAGATCGGATTGGGGGAAAATGTGCAATAAGGATAGCAGGGTAAGGAGGGAAAGGGAGGGAATATGGAGAGAAGGTAGAGAGGGAAAGCAACAAATTGGTGGTACAAATGATATAGAATATTCATATTTATGGGTTCAACAGGTCAGGGAAAGAGGGGGAAGATGGAATATGGTATTGTACCTATGGAAGAAAAACAAAATATATGATATTTTGGAAAGACACTGACTATATGGTTGTTTGATATGTAAAAATTAAATAATGAAGAAAGAAAGTGGAGTAATAGCCCTATAACAATGTAGCATGGAAATGGCCAAAGATAAATAATTATATATACAGTTTTGGACATAATATTCCAAGCTCTGATAGATTCTGTTTATTCAAAGATCTTCATTATTCATGACTGGGCCTTTATATTCACTAGATTCTCTTTTCTTATTGTTTCTTTTATCCCTAGAAGTAGAGTAATTATGTGGCAACAGTGAGACCTGCCGGGGTGAATATTGATTAGGCTAATGAGCCTTGCCTTGATCAATACGAACATCTAAATTGGTCCCCATGTAATTTTAATTCAATTGAAGTTAGTGCAGTTCTGTAAGAAAGCCAGCACGGTGTAGTGGTTGGAGTGTTATACCAAGACTCTGGGAAACCAGGGTTTGAATCCCCATTTGTCCACAGAAACCCACTGGATGATCTTGAGCACATCACACTCGCCCAGCTTCAGAGGAAGGCAATCGCAATCAAATCTTGCAAAGAAAACCCTATGATTTGCCTTAGGGTCACTATTAAATCTGAAACAACTTGAAGGCAGACATCAACAACAACAAGTGGTGTAAAGAGGGAGAACAGGTTTGCTTAGGGTGCTGATCTGCTTGTTCTTTGCCTCCCTAAGGCCTACTGTAAAACTGTAGTCCAAAGATGGATGGGAATGCAACCAATACTTGTGGACAATCATTAAAATAATATCTTGAAAATAAATAATTTGTACTCTTTTCCCCCCTTAGCTATAGCTCTCCATCAAAAGACTGTACCAAAGGTTGCAAACTCAATTTCATCTTGGGCCACATCAGCATCATGGTTTCCGTCAAAGGGCCGGTTGTATCTGTAACACTATATAAATGTATCTACTCTTTTATCATATTAAATAATTACCTCTGTATTCGATTATTACTGGTTTTAGTGATAATTAGTTCTGAAACTAGAAGTCTAGGAAAACTAATGGCAAGTAGCCCCTAGATCCTCTCTTTGCCTCTTTTAGCCCCCCAGACCCTCTCTGTGGCTGGTGATCCTGATCCCCACATTGTGGGCTCCCAGCTGCCAGTATTCTGAAGAGGGCCCTGGCAGCCAGCACTTGTAATCTACTTCTACTTCTGAGCGCTCCTCTGTCCAATTATCTCAAGCCACACAGAGTGTTGCCATGGTAACCTTTGGCAATGCTCTGACAGTGAGACTTGGACAGAGGAGCAGTCAGAAATAGAAGCAGGTTGTGAGTGCTGGCTGCTAGGCCCCTCTTCGGAATACTAGCAGCCGGGGGCCCACAATGTGGGGATCGGGCTCACCAAGTGGGGGGAGTGCCGCAGCCGCAGGAGAGGTGCAAGGATCACATGAAATGGCCTAGCAGGCCAGATTCGGCCCACAGGCCTTGTTTTGACACGTGCTTTAGGGTGACATTTTTATGTTCTTGGCACTGTCCTGCTCTTCTGAGACAAAACAGCTGAGAATGGTTTAAATGTGATAATATGTTTTTCAAGTTCTGCTATGATGTTCATATTTTTTTAGACTGGAATCTTGTAAGTGATTTATGCTGGAATTAATTAATCAATTAATTCACCTTTCTCCTAGGCTGGCTCATGCCACAGATTTAAAATAAACTATAGCTAAAAGACAATACTTACTTCTCTAAAAAAAAAACCCAACTACTGAATCAACTATCCTAGTGTTGAAAACAAAACTAATTTAAAATAGCTTAAAAGTCTTTAAAATCTGTAAGGACAAAAAGTATAGTCTAGTATATGCATAAACCATTAAAAGACCCTTCTGCAACAAAGCATTAATCACCAAAAGCCCCTCTAAGCAGAGAGGTCTTTGCCTGCCAGCAGAAGGAGAGCAGGGAAGGGGACAGCCAAGCATTCTGTGAGAGAGAGTTATGAAAGCAGCCACCAAGGAGTCTAGGGCCATTTCTGCACGAGACTGTTATAGTGCTTTTATTCCACTTTCAACATCCTATGGAATCCTGGGGTTTGTAGGTTAGGGAGGGGCCTTAGGTGTGGAGTAAACACCAAGAATGCCCTTGGGCATGCCTTTACCAGATATGCGTGTAACACTGGTGAGATGGGGGAAAAAACCATTGTTAGCAATCACAAACAGTACCTGTAACTAAATGGTGAATGTAATTTTGGAACAAACAATATTTTATCAAAGGTGATTTAACCACTTTGTTTCTAACACATAGGAGAACATCTAGGGCTGAAAGAGCAAAGGAAAACGAGGGTGTGTACTGTTGTAAGTGAAAGACTGAAGAATGTGTTTACCACTTACATGGAAAATGGAGTAGAAGTTACTGGTGTCTTGAGATGAATCCAGTTCAGTCCAGTCACTGAAGGCTTTTTATCAAGTGGAGCCTCTGCTAACAAGAGAAACATAAAACTTGCCATGCTAGTTCAGACTAAAGACCTATCTGGTCTAGTCTTTTGCTCACACAGTGGCAGACCAGTTGCTTATGAGAAACAATACGAGAAAAAGTTGTTTTTGTTGATGCCTTCCCCTCACTCCCCTCTGAAAGTCTGTGTCAGATGTTTAGCAAATTCTGCAGGGTTTTTAAGAAGAATCAGGAGGAAAAAAATCCCTTCTCTCTTCTTCTTACAAAGGAAACTGCCAGTCTTTCCACTATAGGCACTTCGATGCTTTATCACTTTAGGAATATAAGATAACTCACATTTCTTAAAATAACAAAAGGGAAATGTTCACAGTATCTTTGAAATTCACATTATAAGTCCACCAGAGTGAAAAAATTAAAATCTTTTTTGAAAGCAAAATACAGATAAATGCAAAAATATAAATAATATTCATTCAGTAATTCTTCATGAGATTTTTCTGATATTTGAGCACAAAATGGCACTTACCACCACATCGTACTGACATTGATTCTCCACTGCATCAAACAAAAGTAAAGTCTCCATCCTATAATCCTAATAGGTCAAAGAGTCTTGATTTTATGATGACTTTAAGGTTCAGCTTACACTCAAGCTTTTAACACAAAATGCTGAGAAAGACAACACTTCTAAGTATATGGCCACTCCTGTCGCTGTATAATAAAATATAATAAAACTGAATTGAAAGGGAGAATCAACGTCACATCTCCCCACATTTTAAAAATAATGGGACTCCTAAGGCATGCAGGTTACAGAACATTTTGATTTATTTATTGAAATATTTATATCCCACTCCTTAGCCAAATATCTCAGGGCAACATATACTAAAACAAATCTCAACAATTTAAAATATAAAATGGCCTAAGATAATTTATAGTTTTAAAACATATTAACCTTCATAAAAAATAAAGGCAAATTGAAACAGCTAGAACTATGTCCATGTACAAATGGAAAGAAATCATCAGATCTCCAAAGGCTTTAATAAAAAGCCATGTTTTCACTTGGTGCCAAAATGAAGCCAATGTCAGCGCCAGTCAGGCCTTCAATGGAAGGGCGTCCCACAGCTAGTGTGCCACAACAGAGAGGGCTGTTTCCTATGCTTTTGCACATTGTATTGCCTCCACTTTGTGAAAGCACAGGAAAGACCCTTCTCTGTTGTGGCACCCTTGCTGTGGTGATGTAGAGGTTTGAGCACTGGACTATGCCCATTTCCGCATGACATCGCTGTCCTGGGATGGTGATGCGTGGCTTGCGGTCCGCAAGTCATGCTTTTGCACAACATCATCACAATCTCCCTCCCACACGTCCCCCGCCATCACAATCGAGGGATATTCCATTACCAGAAAAAATCCAGTAATGGCCCCAATCACATGATATTCCCATCACCGGCAGCCATAAGGAAAGGAAGGAAGCATGATCTAGGTGCTTTCTTCCCCACTGCAGCACAAGAAGTGGCCGACTGCATTGTGGAAGGAAGGTGCATGTCACTTGCACTACCCTTCCACAGGCAGCCGGCGGGGTGCAGAAGAGAGCATTTGAGTTGCATTCCCATCCCGGCAGTATCGCGACAGGACAACAATGGAAAACAGTCAGATGTGGAAAGGGCCTATGATTCTGGAGACCAGAGTTCAAATCCCCACTCAGCTATGAAAGCCCACTGGGTGACCTTGAGCAAATCACATTCTCTCAGCCTCAGAGGAAGACTATGATAGGTTCACCTTAGGGTAACAATCTGCTGGAAATAACGTGAAGGCACCCACAAATTGTCCCTGCTGGTGGAACAGAAAAGAAGACTCCCACAATAGATCTGAATCTTTAGAAACACATATACAGGAAGGTATATACGGTTCACCTTACGGTTGCCATAAGTCAGAAATAACTTGAAAGCACAAAACAGCAGCAGCAGCAACAACAACAACATATAGAGAGGTACTCCTTCAAATATCAAGGTCCCGAGTCATTTAGTGCTTTATCCATATTTTGAATATGAACTAAGAGCAATTCTAGTTTTAAGGCTGGGCTATAAGCTTTCTATATAATGTTTCAGTCAGTAATCCAGCTGCTGCATTTTGTAGTGGCTGCAGGTTCTGAATCACCTTCAAGTACAGCCCCATATAAAATGTATTGCAGTAGTCACATCGGGAAGTTACCAGTACATGAACTACTGTGGTTCTTTTATCTTTGTCCAGGAAAGACCGCCTCTGGCAGACAAACTGAAGCTATCTCCAGTCATTCTGAGCCACAGAGTACTTGGGCCTCCCGTTGCAGAGATAGAAGTAGTCCGGTAGCAGAGACTAGAATTAATCCTAAACTTCACATCTGATCTTTCAGGGGAAGGGCAGGGCAGGTTGCTTGCCCAGCTCCTGTACTTGGGAACTACAAATCTGCAGAGACTCCATCTGATCCGCACTGGGCTTCAGTTCACTGGCCCTAGTTGATTTCTTTTCAAATAAAACATTCAAAGCTTGCAGGACACATCAGTCAGCAAGCTAGGCAAGATACTTTGTTTCCTCTCTCAACCAAGAAAACAGCAATAAGAAACTGAACAGGCGAGAAATAACTAACTCCACTGCCACCTAGTGACTAAGCCACACAAGGATAAAGAACAAATGTAAATATCTAGTACATGTCTATGTGCTGCAGTTGAAGCGCTCTTATTATAATAAATTCCTAGTTAAACATTGCTGTAACAAATCTTTTCAGTTTTCTATTTAAGACAATAAAGCAAACCCACAAAGAAGGATGAAGCAGTGCTAAAATTTCAAAAACGACTTACACGATAAGGTACCGTGTCCTCTCAAATTATAATCATATTAATTCAAACATCTCTAAATGGCTATGTTAAAATACTTAAGGGATACCATACAACAGAAATGTATGGATGGAAAGAAAAAAGGGGAAGAGAGATGGGAGAAGAGACAGTCTACACGTCAATGATGGGGCTTGTCTCCCCTTTTGTAATATATGAATAATAAACCCACCCATAGTATGTGACATTTTAGACAGGATTCATTTAAATCATTCAGCAAACAAATAAAATATTTGTAAGTTTGACCAATCTGTTTAATTTCCATGATACTCTTATTTGTTTTAGCCTGAGTATGACTTCATATTTACACAGCACTTTATAATGTTCAGACCACACAAATATTGTCACTGTAACACTGTGTATAACATTGTACTACATAAGATAGGGCAATTTTTATTGTTCTGTGCCCTCAGGTCACTTTGGATTTATGACAACCCTTTGTGGCTGTTAACTGCCATCAAGCTGACTTCGATGGATGGTGATCCTATAAATATGAGACCTCCGGGTTACCCTGTCATCAACAGCCCTGCTCAGGTCTTGCAAACTCAGGGCTCTGGATACTCTTCTAGGGTTTTCTTGGCAAGATTTATTCAAAGGAGGCTGCATACCTCTGAGGCTGAAAAAGTTTGACTTGCCCAAGGTTGCACAGTGGGTTTTTGTGGCTGAGTGGGGATTCAAACTCTGATCCCTCAGGGCCCAAGTCCAACACTCAAATCATACTGGGTCTTCATATCTTCTTATTGTAGGCACTGGGGAGTGGGAGGTAGGACTAAGACACACTTGGGTTAGAGTGCCTAATGAAATTTGGGTAGATATCACATTCGTTAGAGACACTTGACTTCAAAGCTGACAAACTGACAGCTGTTTACAAGCATGCATACCACAACATGACTGAATAAATGTTATTTTCTACTCAAAGCAGGAAGTTCTTATTCCCAAAGTATCCCACTTGATAGTGGTCCCAGGGTGCTAACCACAGTTTCATGGTATGGTGCAGAGGCTCAAGGTGCCAGGACTGATAACATGAAGTCAGCAAAGAGAGATTTCTGGAGTCTTTGTGATACTGATGGACATACAGACCACCCAACCACAGCAGGTTCAAATGACTACAACATGAACCTGCTTACAGAGCTATGGGTTTCCTGTCACTCCCTCGTCATACCAGAGTAAGAGAAAATGAACAGGAGAAGAGAGGAACCAACCAGGCTGAAGTGTTGTGGCTTAGAGCATTTCCTGTTCTTTAGTGAAGGGGAAAAAAAACCCAGAGCAGCAAAGTGAAGCCGTCCGAACGAAGATGACAGTTGCAGCATGTTAGTACTTGATAACTAAATTGGCATCTTCTCATTTATGCCTCAGCAACAGCAGAGCTGGGCCTCTCAGATCTGGATGAATTCACTCCAGGCCTGCCACGGAAAAGCAAAGGTAAGAACCTCCATTGTTAGGAGCAACCTTCCATTTTAATTCTCAGTGAACAGAAAGCAAGCACAATCTTAAAAAGGAAACTTTCTCTGAACCACTGCCAGCACCATTGACAATGTGAAGTCCAAACGTGAATGGACATTATTTCCACTGCTTAAACTGGGCAGCACACCAGTGCTTGCGGGGGAAGATTAACGGTGTTTGCATTCATCAGAGACAAACATGTTGCCCCAGAAGGGAAGAAAGAAGCCCTATAACGTGATAATAAGTCCTTTTCACTTTGCTCAGTTTAATGTGCTCAAAAAACGTAGCAAATATTTCTCATTTTTGTTGCTTGAAATGAGTTTTATAAGGCTTTTTCAACCAGCTGCTTAATAGGGAAACGCTGAAAGCTATGGTACTGGGACAAAGCCGGTAATTGGTGGGCTGTCTGTGGAAAATCTGCCTATCGGTTCACTTTTTAATTTTTTTTTTTTTTTTTTGGGAAGCAAGTCATTCAGATGCCAAGAATAGTGGTAGAAGAGATTTCAACCACCCATGTTTAAGCATTGTTGAGTATTAAAAACTGGTTATCCTTTTATTATTACAAAACCATGCAGTTTTTTCAACACTAGAACCCAAACAAAACCTTTAAACAAATACACAAACAAAACTTTGGAGCGGGCAATATGAGTGAGGTACACATAAGCTACACAGTTGTGGTGGCACTTTTTGTTTGTTTGTTTGTTTGTTTTGTTCTACAATAATGTGATCATTTGCCTTGAGAATTTAAAGGCTAAAATGGAGGAAGAAAAAGATGTCACACAAGGGGTGAACAAATGAATAGAAAAAGATGTGCCAGCTAGATAACCTGCTTCATTTGGTAGCACATCCTCCCCAGAACATCTCAAGTGAGAGTATTCAAGGGGTGCATCCTCACTGACATCAGTCATAAATGACACTGGAAAGTCCACTGGAAAATCCAATAAATACAAAGTCAAAGACAATCTTGATGCAAAAAAGCAAGGATTGCAAAACTGAATAATGTCGACACTCTTTTCACAACGTAAGAATTTTAATTCTGTATTGCCACCCAAAACAGTAAATACATTTCTGCAGAGTTAAAGGAGCCCCATGTTAGAATGCAAAATAAGATATGCACACTTAAGAAAAAAATCTATGCAGTTATATTTTAGTTAAGCTGAATGTAAATTGCATATATGTACTATTTCATTTGATTATTTGTGTACCTTAAGTCTGGTAATTGATCAACTATTAACTCAGGCAACTGACTATTAATTAATTAATTTATTGACTATAATCTAAAATTAGCTTTCATTAATAACTATTAACAATTAACTAATAGCTACAATTAATAACATTGTTTACGTACAGTCCTCTCTCCACATTCATGAGTTTGTCTTTTGCAAATTTGATTATTCATGAGGTGAAAACGTGCCTTCCCCCTATTCTCCTCATCCCATTCCCTTGCATTTTGCTGGGAGTAGAGAAGGAAGGTAAGCACCTGGACAAAGAGCGAGGTAATAGGGGAAGGCACACGCTTGCCTTCCTTCTCCCCTCCGGAGCTCTCTCCACCCATTCCCTTGCCTCTGCGCCCAGAGCTAGAACTAGTGTCGAGAGAAAAGGCAAAGGAATGGGGGAGGAGGAGGGCTCATGCAAGCCCTCCTTCTCCCCTCCAGAGCTCCTCCTCCCACTCCCTTGCCTTTGGCCCCAGCACTAGAACTCATGCCAAGGCAATAGGCAAGGGAATGGGGGAGGCTGTGCAAGCTTTTCTTCTCCTTTCTGGAGCTCTCCCCCACATTCCCTTTCTCCGAACCCATTACACAAAACACAAGGGAATGGGAAGAGGAGCTCCAGAAGGTAATAGGAGGGGCATCGTGGGAGATGTTATTCATGGTTTTTTCCCCATTTTTACAAGAGTTCTGCATCCCTAACCTTCGTGAAAGTGGAGGAGCTCCTGCAATGCTAATTGCAAGCTTTACTCATTGGCTTCTTCTCATTATAACACAAAAATTTAGAGATAACAAACCAGCCAGTGAGGGCTGCAATTGTTCAATTTGTTAATTGTCACTTTTTGATATTATGTTAACCTAAACTTACCTTTCACTTTGCACCTAATAGAGTTTGTGTACAAAACTGTGCCATGATTACATCATTCTTTATCAGGCCAATTGCAAGATTAAGGAGATTGTCTGGTATGGAAAAGATATGGATGAACAGGATATGAGTGAGAGAAAGAAAGGATGAACATGAAGGTTGGGTCTGCCACCAAAAAGCTGTGCAGAATACAAAGAAAATGATCTGAACTAGAAGAAATTTTAAAAATGGGTCAAATAATTTATGTGTTTCTATGACTAGATGCTGCCAGAGATTTCCTTCCCCCAACAATGATGGTACAAAACAGGAAGTAGCAGAAAAAGCACTTGGGGCCTTTTCGGTCTACACAATTATAGCACTGATTCTATTTTAATTGCCGTGGCTGCATCCTAGTGAATTTGTAGTTTGTAGTTTCACGAGTTGTCTAGCAGAGAAATCTAACTAACCCTCCATGAAATGGCAAATCCCAGGAGTTCATGGGATAGAATCATGGCAGTCAAGTAGGATCATAGGCTTATAATTGAGTTGGAAGACAAATTATTCATGAGTCCCTGATGGTATTTTTGCACCAGCCCTGCTGTTTTCTCATAAACTGATCCTCTTGTCCCTTTGGACTGGCCAGCACAGGTTTTGATCCAGGGAGTGTTTTTTGTAGTTCTCAAAATCTCCCAGCCAGCTGTATCAGAAGGCAGATGCTCAACAAGCTGATTTAGCACTATAGTTTTGTATCACAGTGCTACAGTTTTGTACTACAGTGCAAAATTAGTCATTAAAAAATGGTATATTAAGGAAACAGCGGAAGTTGTACTGCAGTCACACTTTTAGACTGCTTTGCTAATATTGATCTTATAATCTTATATTTTTATGCATTCAAATATTCTGATTTCTTACATATCAAATATTCCAAGATTTTTTTTCTGCCTGAGGTGGAATATGAGAGCCAGTGAGGTGTATTGGTTTGAGCACTGGACTGTGACCCTGGAGACCAGGGTTCGATTCCCGGCTCGGCAACAGAAACCCACTGGGTGACTTCGAGAGCATCACACAGTCTCAGCCCCAGAAAACCCTGTGTTAGACTCAGTTTAGGGTTACCATAAATTGGAAATAAGTTGAAGGTTCACAACAATAACAAGGTGGAGTATCAATGACACTCCAAACTCACGCAAACCAAATTATTCTACCACAAGAGTCAGAAAAGACCCCCAAGCATGTTTCCCTATCCCAGCATTAAACTTAGAAATTACTGTAAATAACTATTTGCTGCTCTTTCATGACACTCAATGTCTTTTGCCTGAAGCAACCACTACACATTGCCTAAGGGTAGGACTGGCCCTGTTGATCTTAAGAGTTCCAGACTGTCATGAAATATAGGATAAGAGCTAGGGACTGTGGGTGGTTGAGAATGGATTGTGATTGACAAGTTTTCCAGTATGTATCAGCTCAGCATGCATAATTCTTAGGGGTGGGTCAGTAGTCTCTTCTGTCTCTATTGTAATTTCATGTAGAGTTTCATTCAAACTATCACACACAAAGAAGCTTCACGAGCATATACATAAAAAGAAAACTGCACACACCCCTCATACTTTTTGAAAGTATTGATTCATTGAGTATTATTCTGAAAAGCTACATTTCTTCCATTGGCTCAGATGAGCATATAAGATGAGCATTGTATTTTAAGTGCTGTATGAATTACCAGATTATATACCCATACTTTCTGTTGCCTTTTACATCTTTTTAAATACTATATCCACCTAAGAAAAATTACTTCTCTGAAGCAAAGTCTGAAAATGAAATTAATCCTTTATTAATTTATGCACATGGATTCTATTACATATCAATATTGGGAATAAATAACAGACAAGCTTTTGAGATAACAGAGATAATCATATATTTATCCAAAAAAATACATTGACAGTTTCACAAGCTCTTGCTATGAATGCCTGGATCTAGTATGAGAAACAATTATGGGGCGGTTGTCTTTGATGACAGCAACTCTTCTGCTTCTGAATCAAGGAAGTTACAGTTACTTTGGATCGTAGGAGGAAAGCAAAGGGTAGTCCAGCAGTCCTTTTTTTCCCACTAGTAGGACAAACAGCAGCTTGGAGAGGAATCCATCTATACAGCAAGGATGGAAAGAAGAACAACCTCCCCATTCACCAGATGCGCATATACTGAGCTCCACTAGAAGGGGAGGAAGTAACGTTTTGTACAGACCAATAATTCCCACTAGGAAGAAAACTCCCAGTAGTGCCAAGATGTCAACAACAGTTTGTGGATTTTATTTTCACTGGGGTCTGCATCTATTGAGAATTAATACATCAAGAAATTTATCCTTTGACATGAATTACAATGTGTAGTTTGGCCTTGAATGGCCAACAATTACATGAGTACACCATCTAACCAAGCAAAATCAGGGACTCTTTCACATTACGCAGTTATAATGCTGGCAGCATTCTCTGTAATCCTGGGATTTGCAATTTATGGAGAGGCATTTAGAATTCTCAGGAAGTACCACCATATTACAAATACCAGGATTCCACAGAATGCAACCATGGCAGTTAAAATGGACTCCATGTACTATATTTATGTAGTGTGAAAGTGCCTGAGGTCTCTGGCAGACAGCCTCAGCAACAGGTAAGTAGAGATTACCAACAGATTAATGTGCAGAGACTTGCATACTTCTCAGATATATGCTAAACTGTGGTGAAATGCAGTGAGTAGTGCAAAAGATTATTAAACTGAAATATTTCCTTAGGTAATGCCTAAGGCCAGGAAAAATTATTGTTTGAGGAAGTTGCCTCCCCATTTGATGTCAGCTACCACAAATTAATACAGACAACAAATTTAAAAAGTGGTTAATGTGTAGAAAGTCATTGGATAAACTCCATCTGAAGCACGTATTAAAATGTATGGGAAGAAGCAATTGCAGTGGGCTTCCCTTAATTTTTTTTTAAATTTCCGCTTGGAAAGTTGCTTATCTGTATATGTTATATAGTAAATTTGTGTGCATATCACCAGAAAAAATACTCCAGTACTGTACAAACCCGGATAATACAGAAAATCATGAAGGCTGGTTGACATATAATAGGGGGTTGGTAAAGAAAACCTAAGTTGTTTTCTTGTCCTACCTTTCTGGAGGATTGGTAGGAAATTTCCACCTTTTACTCAAAGTTGAAATCACCTCTCCCTGGAAAACCATTTCACTTTGGCTTGATCTATGGATGCAGTAGAACAAGGGTAAGTTGTGTGCTGTCCTGCGGAAGTTGTTGGACTACACCTCCTAACAGCCTCTACTCAGCATAGACAATGGTAAAGAATACTGTGAGTTTCAGTTTAGCAATTTTGAAGCACCAAAACTTCCACACGCCTGTTGTAGAATAAAGTGATAGCAAGCAAAATTGCTGGAGTGGAGTGTGTCTTTTCAGGGATGCAACAGGGTCACATTTTTAATGATCTCCCCCATAACCCTTTTCTGCAACTTAATAAACAAACTACCTCATCAAGAAGAAAGACCCAATTCACTCCACCGCAGTGCTGATTTCTACTTACAAAAAGCCAGGTGGTAGTGGTTTTTCCAAAAGCATAAGAGCATGTTCACCTCCAGTCTGAAATGGTACAGTCTTTCTCCAAAGGAGGGACTGATACCATTGCTTTTTGCTACACAGGGTTCTCACTTCTCCTTGAAAGACAAGAAGAGGTTGGCTTTATCTGCCTGAAGGGTAGAACTCCAGCATCCTGAGCTGTGAGTTTTGATCTAAAGAGGGAGAGAAATGGTTCTAAACTTGTTGGAATGAGCTGAGGAAGCAGCCCAAAACCAGGCCACAGATTAGTTTGTTTAGGAGAATTTTAGGGGACCTTTGCAGAGTTAAAATGCTGAAACAGGAAACCGTGCATGGTTGGAAGAGTGATGTGTTGTTAAAATCCTCCAACAATATAGTGCTTATTTTCTCAGTATATTTATACATTGCATATACTTGAACTAGAGAAAGTGTTAGCTTTTTTACAAAAAAAAAAATTTATAGTAAATGTCTAAAAAAATGAAAAGCAAATAATTATAAATTCAGTTATAATTTAGTCTGTGGCCTCCTGTGCAAAATTTGAATGCATGACTTTCTGTAAGGAGAGCAACATTTTCTATAATAAGAACAAACAATATGATGTTCTCTTGCATGGCTGATTTTTATTTTCGCTGATAACATGCAAGGAGGCAAGCCGGAGTTGGAGCAATATATGGGCAAAAGGAATTTAATACTTTGCGTTTGCTGTAATCTCAGTCTGAGTCAGCCCCCACCCCGGTTGGGCCTGCTCAGGACCTTCTTGGCAGCAACACTAAAGCTCAGGAATTGCTTATCCAGACAGACTTAAGCTGGCATGGTCTTTGATTGCATTTTCCTGTGTGTCAGAGGTCCTCCTATTTAGGCAGACATTGTGTGTATTGTTTTATTTTTGTTATTAATCTGTTTTTGTTATATTTTGCAATTTTATTGCATTCTGTTTCTTGTAGTTGCTGTTAGTGGTGTGTAAACACTAGAAGGGGAGGAAGTAACGTTTTGTACAAACCAATAATTCCCACTAGGAAGAAAACTCCCAGTAGTGCCAAGATGTCAACAACAGTTTGTGGATTTTATTTTGTGGTCTGTCAGGAAACATGGGTATTTACTAGCTGTTGTATTGGTTGAAAGTTGGGGGTGACTGCATCCGGTAACTGCCACTTACTGCTGCTGGAGAATCCAGACACTTAAGACAAAAGCAGAAATACCTACTTGAGATCACAGAGGGCATTCTACTAACCCGATGAAAGGTTTTACTTTTCACTGAGCACCTACTTCTTGTCTGCATGACAAATCACACATTGCTTTAGGATATCCATCTCACATTCTTTTGTGAGTACAGAAAGAACAACAGAGAAATCAGCTGATGTTACAAATGTCTTCTTTCTCCATAGCAAAGCTTGTGAAAGTTACTTTTTCGATTACAATTTCCAGAAACGCCCAGCCAGAAAGACCTGCTCTGTTACATATCCTTCAGCTTCCCCCATTCAGCAGAGACAGTCTCCATTAGTACTCTGTTGTCACTCTTTTTCAGCTTCTCTCTCTTTCCTTCTTCATCTTCAGTTTACTTCAGGTGGTGCAAACTGAGTTCAAAATGCAAAAAATAGTTTTCATTCAGTTAACTTAGTGTGTGGTGGGGGAGAGGAGCAGTGAGGGCAGAGTCTTCCCCTTGCCAGTAGGCTCTGGGAAAAAGTCTTTCCTAGCTTGTCTGCTGTCCTTCATTAATAACTTACTGTCTGTGTTTCTCATCTCTTGATTTTTTTCCCCCTGTGAAATGCTGGAGGGTGTGCTGTAACGCAAAAGACATGCTCAGGGACCTACAAATACCATCCTGGCTTCCTGCTTTATTGGTGAATGTCTGTACAGCCAATCAGCCTTAGTTTTGTGTGTATACAAAATTGTAAGAATGCAAAATAGCAATAGCATGTGTATTTCTATACCGCTTATCAGCTAAGTACGCTCTAAGCAGTTTACAATGTGTTAAATAAAACATCAAGAGCTGATATAAGTAATCTGGAACCATATCTAAGAGACTGGAGGAATGAAAAGATTTTCACCTGCCCCTGAAAGGATACTAACAGAGCCATCACATGTGTCTTCTTAGTGAGAGTGTTGTACAGACAGGATGAGACTGCCACACGTGTCCTATCTCCACTTGCGGCTTGCTTACAAAGGGTTAAACCGTTTTCAGGAAAGCATCAGCAGCTTATTGCAATATATGTATAGCTTAATTGGAACAAGTGTTAATTCAACCAACCTTCTAAATTTGCCAGGTCAGGGCTATCCCAGGCCCAGAAATTTCAAGGCCAAAACTCAGAGAGTACCCTCTTACAACTTCACAGCAGGGTGGATCCTGGTGGTGTTACAAGGGAAGTTGTTACAAAGGCAGCCCCTAGTGATGTCATTAAGCATAATATCTTAGGCATCAACCACAGTTGCACAGAGGACGCTGTTCAAATTAACACAAAGTCTAACAAATGAAAAACACTCAAACTTTTTTTTTTAAGGTAGTATTCTCATTATGAGATTTTGCCCTGGGGACCAGAGACCTTGAGAACTGTACAGTCCACTACTCAAACCTCTGTTTGTTTTGGCTTACCAACATTTTGTCCCCATACCAAGTCCTCTGGCATGAGTGAGTTATGAGTGCTATTGTACCATAATACAGTGATGCTAATTTCTGATTTTTTTAAAAACCCTTTCAGTTCTCCCCCAATTTGGCAGCAATCAGAAGGATGGGTTGAAATATAAACTGACATTACACCATTTGGGATTACACCATTAAGGGGTTATGGTACTATGCTTCTCCTTCATAAATGTGTGTGTGTGTGTGCATACTCAAAAGTCACACTGACTCCAAAGATTATTGTGAATGTGTGCTAAGCCTGAAATATCCACATTCATGGTAGCTGTGCCCAATGATGTCATCACAATACAGTAGCGCTCTCTCTCTCCCATATTTGCCAGCATATAAGATGCATCCATGTATACGACACATTCACACATCAGCAAATATTATTTGCTGGTTTATAAGGCACACCGGCTTATAAGATGCACCCCATTTTCAAACAGTATTTTTCAGGAAAAAAAGTGAGTTTTATATGCCAGCAAATACAGTATATACACAGCTATATACTACAGTACTTGCAATAGCATGAAAAGACAATTGCAGTTGAACAATGATTGTGCAATGCTAGGATCCACCTGTCTCAGAACATTCTAATTATTGGGGAAAAAAAAGAACAAATAAAAAACATCTTGACTGCTATATGCTTAACTCCCATTAGGTGATATCTGGGCAGATCAAAGAAACTGTTCTGTGCATTGGTAAAACCTAGAAATCCAAAGTCAACAAAAAAAGGTAGGTTGAAAACAAAATTCCAACAATGTAATACAAAATACCAATTTTGTGTCAGACTTTTAGAGCTCTTTTCTTTTTTTTTTTCCAGGCTGTGTGTTCTTCTCCATCTTGTCTCTTTGCTTAAGAATGACTGTTTTAATCTTTACATTTTTTTTTCTTGCTTCTGTATTGTTGTCTTCTGGCATGTTGCAGTATAAACCTAAACATTAATCATGTCCTCAGAGAAACTGAACTCAGCAAGTCCAATTTGTTGGAAACTGTTAAATTTGATGTGCTTTGATGCAGCAGCTAAAAAGCCAATGCGATCCTAGGCTGCATCAGCAGAAGTTCGGTGTCCATATCAAGGGAAGGTCTGTTCTGCTTTGGTCAGACCTCACCTGGAATAGTGTGTCCAGTTCTGGGCACCACAATTCGAGAATGTTATTGACAAGTTGGAATGTGTGCAGAGGAGGGCCATGAAAATGGTAAAAGACATGGAAACTGTTGTATGAAAAGCGTTTTAGGAAGCTGGGTATATAGAGGTTAAGAGATGACATGATAGCCATGTTTCAGTATTTGGAGGGATGGCATATGGAGTGTGGAGCAAGCTTGTTTTCTGCTGCTCCAGAGCCTAGGACGTGGAGAGGTGGCTTCATACTATAGGAAAAGAGACTCTACCTAAACATCATTAGGAAGAACTTCCTCATGGTAAGTGCAGTTTGACAGAGGAATCTGCTGCTTTGAAATATGATGGAGTCTCCTTCTTTGGAGGTTTTTAAGCAGAGGCTGGATGGCCATTTATCAGGAGTGCTTTGAGTATGCATTCCTGTATGGTAGCCGGTTGGACTTGATAGTGCTTGTGGTCTCTTCCAACTCTATGATTCTATGATGTGAGTGAAGTTAGAGCTGCATTGATAGAGAGTTAAGAATGCCCTGTCCAAATCAACCAATGGAACATTCCTCTAGCTTCAATAGCTAAAATCTCTTTAGACCTAAAACTATATTTGGTTCAGCAAAAATTGATGTTTTTGGTGTATTGGGGATGATAATAGCTTCTTAGAAAAAAGGTAACCGCTTTAACTAAATATTGGAGATATAGTACAGATAGTGCTTCCTTGTGGTATATGATGTGGACATGTTCAGTAGCTACTCCTTTTCAATTGGATGTGTTAGAACATATTAATTTTTTATTAGAAAAACCTTTGGCATTTGTAGATAACCTTTTTTTAAAAAAAAATTATTTCTATGATGTGAAATCTAACAGAGAGTCAATGTTGTTGGATTCTGCATGCTATTACATTTGCTAAAGGCTTACACTCCAGGGTTGGGAAGATAAACATTCACCACCTTTGATTCAGTGGTTAGAAGATATTACTGCTTTAGCTGTGTGTGAAAGAGTATTTTATAGATGTTAACATCAAGAAAATGTATTTTTGGAATTATAATTAGCCTATACCAATGCAGATACCTAGTCCTTTTTCATATATTATGTATTTCCCATTCCTTTTCCCCTTTTTGTCTCTCATCTTTAAAGTTTATTTTCTTGGTTATCATACTCAAAATCCAATTAAAAGTAGTTGAATGATGCTATGAAAGCCCAGGAGAGAGTCTTCAATGATGGAAATGTTCCATTCAGTGTGTCTTTCCTACAGTTGTCAAAATCACAAGTTGATACAAAAAAAACTCAAAAGGAGGCTCTGTTACAAAAGTGCTGGACTAGAATTTATCAGTAAATTCGTTTCCATTCAGTTTAGACTTAATTTGAACATTGGGCTTTTCACATTACACAGTTATAGCACTTTGATATCACTTTAACTGCCATGGCTCCATCTTTTGGAATTATTGGACTTGTAGTTTTGTAAGGTACTAAAAGTTCTCTGCCAGTGGGCTCACCAAATTACAAATTCCAGGATACCATGGGATATAGTCATGGCAGTTAAAGTTGTATCAAAGTACTATTAAGTGTGAGAGTGGTTTCTGCATTTCTAAAGGCATTTGTAGAATATCACTGTTACAGTGAATATTGTTGTGAATAGTCCAATGCTATCCAGCAGTGACCCAGATTTGTTGCTTCCTTTATGATTTCTGGCCTTTTAACACCACTGTTGATAATTTAAATATTTATATTTTATTGATTGGTTACTTTAAGGTGTTTATATACTGCCCTTCAGAAGGATATATTCAAGGACAGTTTATATTGCAGTTTTGAATCTCAAAAGGATAAGAACAATTATATACAATAAAAATTAAAAAGCAATTAAATAAAAGAACAGAAAAGCAGAGAAATTAAATTGGTGGACCTAATAAGATGAACTCACCAAAATGCCTGAAAGAATAAAAATGTCTTAACTTGATGAAGAGAAGTATTAGGTGCCAGGCAAGCCTGATCACATGTTCTACAGACGAAAAGATCTCCATTTGGTTGCCACTCACCTTATGTTTGGTGATGGAGGGTTTCTAAGAAGATTCTAAATAAAGAGCAGAACATTTGAAGAGAATTTAATAGAGGAGCAGGTGATCCTTAAAATACCTTCATCCCAAGACATAAACAGTTTTAAATAATCAAAACACCCACCTTGAATTGAGCTTAGAAATATTCCAGCTGCCACTGCAAAGCTTTCAAAACTGGTAATGTGTGTTCCTGGCAAACTATCCCACTCAAAATCTTGGTTTCCAGTTCTGTTCTAACTTTCTTTCCTGAGTGCCTGGCATGTTCACATGAACCTTCTTAGTGTACAAACAGGGATTATCCTCACTGGCTCGAGGCACAGACAGTGTCACAGTCAGCAACCATGGAGAAACAAGAATAGTACGTGGGTGAAGGTATTTGAAAGTATTGTTCCTTTCCCTCCCCTGCTACTTCTGATAGAAAAGTAAAGATTCTAAATCCTTTGGGTTCCTCATGGCAAGCAAAATTGCAACATGTGACTCATCAAAGTTTTAATTAGGAAAAGCACAGATTAATAAATCATACTTCATATAGTACAGAGTATTGAGGTAATACCTAGACAAAGGCATTCATTCTTCTGACAGTACTACCCACCTGGGTCCTTTGGATTATAGTCAAATAAACACAGAAAAACAAGTAAGTAGAAGCAAAATTGATCTCTAGCCTTGAGCAGTAGATTTTCGGGTTCAGTTTGTATACCTTCTTTAAAGTGAATATAAATACATTTAAAGGAATAACGTAAAGGGATATAATACAGCATCTCTAATGCAACAGACATTGGACAGAGTGGAGAATGCAAAGATAAAGGTGCTGGAGGAGGTGAGTGCTGGTGGATTTAAAAACGGTGGTTGGCCTGCCCATTGTTAGAATGTACTTTGCCTTCAGAAATGTTAACCCTTGAATCTGCTGCTTCAAGAGACAACAAAGACTTCTTTAAATTCTTCTATTGATGACTTCCAGTGTGCAGCCTCTATGCATAAGCCAAAAGTGCAAAAATGTAAAAGAGAAGTTGAGGAAAGACATCCTGCTTTCTAAAATAGGCCAACATTGTTGATGTTCCTGGGGATGTTACAATGATGGTTCTTGCTTAAAAACTGAAGCAATAATAATAATAGATAATAATAATAAAGAAAAAGAAGAAGAAATAGTAAACATTACATAGGATGCCTTTTGTAGTTCAGTAGTATATTAATTTTATCAATTCAACTGATTTGCTCAGTTTATTTCCTACCATTTTCTCAAGAGTGAGATTCAAGACAGCAACTAATTGTGTTGCACAGATCATTAAAAAAATTATGAGAGTAACATACAATTAGGGCAATTTGCAGAAAATAAAAAATATCCAAACATTTGATTAGAGAAATGATCCTCCTCTGAACTAACATTGTTCCAGGAGTTTCCTCTGTTTTCTTGCAAAACGTTACCAGAGGCTAAATAGCAGGAGAACAGTACCAGTAGCTCCTGGAATGAGCAGTGAGACTTCTGTATTTTGTGATATGATTGAAAACTGAAAAGTACAACTTGAAATGAGGAAGAAGACCATCTGGTAGGAGCTCAGAATATTTGTCCATGATAGTATCTTTGATACTATGATAGAACATCTTCAAGGTGAAGTTATCTGCACGTTGTCTTGAGGAAGTAGTTTCTGCATAGTGATATATAAAAGTTCTACAGCCTACATAATGCTGACTTGGTTTCTTTGGGTTTCACCAGGAAAATAACTCTCCAGTGCATTTAGAAGTTGTTGAGCACTGTTGTGACGTGTGCAGTGAGCATGATATCTAGATTTTGCAAATCCCATAACCAGCGTGGCCCTCGTCCTGAGAGTTATGAAGAAAAATATGAGCGTCGACAGGAGAGGCATGAAATCCTGCTTAGAAAGAAAAACCGGACTATGTGTCGTCTCATAGGTAAACACCCAACAAAAGAGGCCAATACGCAGCCTCAAAGCCCACGACAAAAAGAATTTCTCCGAAGAAGGAATATAATAATTGAAGACATTGGAAGGACAGAAGTGCAGCCCATCGCTGGCACAGAGGCATCACTTATAGCTGAGAAAAGAGACAGAGATTTGCGGGGGAGATCAGCTTTGACATATATGGGAGTTTCATCTTCCAATCAGGTAATATGGCAGCAACATTTTGCCGTTTAAAACCGGGTTAAAAGCATGTTAATTTAGAAGTCAACACCTGTGAAATCAGTGGCCTGTTTTATTACTGCTTGTTGATATGGCCTAAGGATTAACCATGAATTCTTACTTTAATTTTTGTAAACTGCCTAGAAATCTTTGGATATATGGCAGAAAAGAAACATTATAAATGAATGAATGAATGAATGCCCTGAATAGCCTCTAACCGGCTTCAGTGTCAGTTCTGCTTCCCTTGGGGAAGAGCTACAGTCTTCTCTCTATTTTGTTTTCTTTTTAAAATAACAAAATAGTGCCCTTTTTGCCATTTAAAAACACATAATGACAATAAGACAGTAAATCAAGCTTCTCATAAGGAAGACAATCTGATATCAGGGCAATTTAGAGATTTTCTTCAGTGCAGAAAGTAGAAGTGATTCACCAGCAGTTCCAACTTCCTTGAACTCATTGGGAATGAAGCATGACATTATTTTCTCAGGATTAAGGCCAACATGCTGAAGAGAAACTAATTATCATTTTGTTTCAGGAGTCTTGGGATAATTACATCACCCAGTTTCACCCCAAATCTCTGCAGCACGATTTCAGCAACACTTTTGCACTTAGCAAATTGAACTCCTCAGTTGAAAACATGCTCATTATGGAAGTTACTACACTCTGTAGAGGTAAGCAGCAGAGTTTAAACTCGGTCTCTCATCTAATCAGTCATTGACTTGGCTCTGCATTTTCTACATTCGTGTGCACTACTTGAATATTTTTTCCCCACTGATGCTAAAACATTGAAGTCACAATTGCTTTCATCCTGAAAACTCTAAAATACGAGTAATTTATTTTTTCTTTTGTTACTGTTTCTTGAAATTGAAGAGACGTTAAAATAATAAAACTAAGGTAGGGATTTTTAATTTTAAAAAATTCTACATCTTTTTCTGCCATCCTTAACTGCTTCCAAAAGGAAAATAAGTTTTATAAAAAAAACCCCTCAAATAATATTTTACTCTCCAGTGTTCAAAAACACTTGCATTGAATTTTATTTTCACACAGGTACACAAACCACTGTGGAATCCAGTGCATTAAAGAAAAACTCAGGCCAACAAACAGAGTAAGCAAGAATATTTATTGTGCATTCAATTTTTTTTCTTGGACCTCTTATGTTTCTTACAAGATACTTACAAAATACTATTTTAAATACATTTTAAATAGACGTGGAAAAAAGGTCGTCCCACTTACATCCAAAGTTGGAATTTGTTCTGGAGGAGGCTTTGGGTCTTTCAGTAGTATCACCAGAGTCAGTTTCTAAGAGCTCTATTATATACTTTAATTTCGTAGCTCACACTATAAAACCACAAAGTTTCCTATACAAGTATGGTTTAAAGATACGAAGATATTTCTGAACATGTAAAGAAGTGATTGTGCCAGTCTGGGAACTTGGCCCATGATCACTAGTGGATCACTAGTTAGGGTTTCAGTAATTCTGGATATATTTCAGTTCAGTGTGTTTTTTTTGATGTCATGCAAAGTTATTAAAGATTCTTATTGATAGAAAAAGGTAAATTATCTTTACCAAATTTATCTTTGTATTTTCATGCCTGTGGATTAAATTGGATTCAAAAATGGATTAAATTAGATGATGCGAAAATGTTAAATTTAGAAGGAGAAGGGTTAGGTTCGGGTTGGCATTATTATTTATGGTTTAATAGAGGTAAAAATAATAAGGATTTTAATAAACATTATCTAAGATCTGCTTTAATAAAAGTATGGAGAAAATATTGTATGAGGGCTTGTATCAATACGCCGAAGTGGGTTTCACCACATGAGGCTTATTATAAAAAAGAGAATATTTTATTTTATAAATGGATTATATATGAGGATATGATAAATTTACAACGACAGCAAATTACAATTAAAACACAGGAAGAAATGTTGGAAACGGGAATAAAATGCCATTGGTTGTTGTATAATCAAATAAGAGGAATATTGAGGAAGGATATTAAAATTAATGGATATCAAAAGAAAGAAGAAGAATTAAATATGATATTATATTCAGACAAGCCAAAAACAATCTCTCTTATATACAAAATTTTATTAAAATGGTATACAGAAGATGAAACAGTTAAAATACCAATGGTGAAATGGGCCCAGAATTTCTCTCACCCTATTTCAATGGAACAATGGGAAAATTTTTGGAAGAAAGTAGTAAAAATAACAAAATGTCAAGATATTAAGGAAAATTTGTACAAGATGTTTTACAGATGGTATCTTACTCCCCAAAAATTAGCTAGGATGACAAGTGGATGTTCAAACAAATGTTGGAAGTGCAAAGAAGAGATAGGATCTTTCTATCATCTCTGGTGGACATGTAAAATAGTAAAACAATTTTGGAAAAAAATTCATAATCAAATTGAAAAGATATTGGATATACGATTTGTTATGAGACCAGAGATTTATTTATTATCAATGTTAGAAAAAGATTTAGAGGAAAAGGTGGGAAGGCAATTATTTTATATGACAACAGCAGCAAGAATGGTATTGGCATATAAATGGAAAGGAGAAATAATACCCACAATAGAGGATTGGGAAATGAAATTATATGGTTTAATACAAATGGATAAGTTGACATATATAGTAAATGGAGAAAATAAAGAGAAGTATGTAAAGCAATGGGATAAGTTATTTCAATATTTTAAAAACTCAGGGTATGATAGTAATATGGTGATTATGGATTATTGAATAAAGAAGTTCTGGGATAAGGAGGAAAGCTAAAAGATATGATGACCGAATATGTAAGTAAATAATGAAACAATCTTCAATGCCGAAGTCAGAAGTGTGTGGAAAAGCCACTGAATAAGCGGTGGAATAAGTAATATGTGTTGAATTTTATTTGAATGAGACTATGTATATTTAAATATGTTGTTTTGTATTAATTGTGTATTGTGTATTAGTATGCTATATATTTTGTGTATTAGTATTACTATGTAATTTGTTTATTTTTTTTAAGGAATAAAGTTTTTAAAATTTAAAAAAAATGAAAAAGGTAAATAAAAGAAATTTTGCTTTAGTTTTCAGACTTGATCGGTGACTGTGTGTACCTACAAGTCGCCTATGAACTTGTGGCACCCTTTGAATTTCATAGGGTTGTCTTAGGCAAGGAGTACGCAGGGGTAGTTTTTCCAGTTCCTGTGACAAGAGTGTATCCCTTCTCTTTGCAGGAGTGTTGGTTCAGGACTTTCTAACTGCAGGCTTGAGTCTGTCCTCTGCAAAAAGAGAGATAGGTTTTTATAGATGCATGAGGAACATACTGTTGCCTTAATTTAAGGCCTTGTTACTTATACATATGTTAGGGCTGGATTTTACATTTTGGTGCTAGGTTAACTGGCATAGTGACCTAGCACCAAAATGTAAAAGTAGTAATTTGAGAATGAACATCAACAGTCTGGGTACAGTGGGATCCTACTTTAGAGATCAAGGTTGGGCTCAAGTGCAGCCCATGCTGGAGAATGGAGTAGGTTTCTGTCCATTACTGTGTGGTAATGAGAACAGAGGGATCCAGTTAATGGCCTATACATATCAGCAGAATGGATGGGTTGAGTGAAACCCAAAGGGAACCTTCACACCTATGCAGATAAACACGTGCGTAATATGAACACAGGCTCTCCTTGGATGCTTCATAGAAGTACATCTGAGAAACACCACAAAGCTATTCAATTAAGTGCATCTTTTACATCTTGCAAAAGTGGAAAATTCCACTGGTGGGGCTACTTGGGAGAACTTTGTGACAGTGAGATTCTTTCTAGCTTTCTCATTTGGTGAGTTTTTCAGTAGATTGATTTCTGCTTGTTATGTATTGACACTTTCAATAATTACCTGGGCCCCTTCTTTATGGAGTCAGTCATTGCCATTTTTTAAAATAAATTTCTATTCTTTTGGTTTTTCAGCTATGGAACAGCAGTTTTAGATAAGGTAAGGAAAACATTAAGGGGTGATGAGAGTCCAGTTTCCTTAAAACATGAAGAAGAACTAGATATATTATGTAGCAGCACAATACAGATGTATCTTTAATGTTATGAATTACAACCATCATGCCATTGCATAGTCAGTTCTGTATGCCTGTGTGCACTTCCACACAAGCTGCTTAGTGCAGATAAGAAACAGTGACTACTCTTAAGGGATTTTTCATATTGCAGTACAGACAGTCTTCATGTATGCCATGGATGAGCAGCTTGCTGGGCCACGGGGGGCAATACTGCTGCCTCTTCCAAAATTTTATAGTGGATGGAGTTCCTGTCATCTCCATCATTGCTGATGCAGGCTTTAAGGCCATTTCCGCACTAGACTGTTATAGCGCTCTGATTTCACTTTCAACATCCTATGGAACCCTGGGGTTTGCAGTTGAGGGAGGGGCCAGCTGGCCCTCCCTAAACTGCAAACCCCAGGATTCCATAGGATGTTGAAAGTGGAATCAGAGCGCTATAACAGTCTAGTGCGGAAATGGCCTCAGTCTGGATTTTAAAGAGCTATCCAGGGAGTAGAAACTGTTTTGGGGATAGAGTTGAGCACCTTGGACAGCTCCTTTAAAGTCTGGACTGATATGTGGAACAGATTAACTGCCTCACTGACATTGTAAGTCACTGTAGCAGTTCTGTGCAGTGCAGAAAAATGCTATAGAGAAGGAATGGGCACAGGACAGCCTGCATTTATGGACCACAAAGCCACACCCAAAGGCTTCCACATCACCAGTTCTAAAAATGTTGAGTTTTCTCCCCAAATCACATACAGAGCCTTCCAAACACATTAAAACATGTGAAAATGCCTCACTGCACCCCCACAAATACCCCAGAACCCTGTTCCACATGAAAATGCCTCCATTTTCCTCTGCAGTTTCTCTTAGAATGGTGGTAAGAAGTGATACTCTGTCATTTCTTGTCTCCGTTTGGGGACGGACTGCAAAGGAAATCAGGTATCTGGGCTTGCTGTGGCAGAGGCACAGTCTGGGTTGCCCACTACTGCAGTAGAGCCCTATTAGACTATAGGACGAAGCCTTCTCTTGCCTTCTGGAAAGAGTGATCAGAGAGAGACATTTTTTTTTTTTACCCATCTACCAACCTTTGGTTTCAGCCAATTTAAGCAAATTATTTGATTAGGACCCAGGAGGGGAAGCAATTATTGCCCTAGCATTGTATTAGTGAAACAAATAATGAATTCCAACATTTTCCTATTCTTTATATGACCACCAGTGGTCAGTAAACTTCCTGTTTTTAACTAATGGAAGACTAACAGCCTCTTGCTAAATTTGACGGCCTCTTCTGAATGCTTTAAAAATATTCAACCCACCATACCCTCCTTGCAGTTTAACTAAACCCTAGAAAGCTTGTCAAAAGAAAATTTACAATAGACTTTAGTCTCTCAGCTAGCTGAGTTCTCCACCAAGCCTGTATTTTCTTTACTTCTTTAGCCAGTAGTGTGACTTCTTTTTTATGTTGTCTGACTGGAGGCTGCAAAACTATCACTGAGGCACCAGCAGTTGTTCCAGGTTCACTGTACCATTCAGCCAGCAATCTGGTTTCTGAATACTACCAGGGATTATTTTGTTACCTGTGGTGCAGCAACAACTGAAGCCTGCACTTCATCCGAGCTCATGGTACTGAGTGTCAAAGGGGTGAGCAGGTTATCTTGAGGCCTTGGGCAGAAAAAAAACCCTAAAACCACTTTTCCCTAGCAATAAAAAACCCTATAATAATAAACTAAATATATAATTTGATATAGTATTGTGAAACTCATATTTAGCTGGCTGAGGGATTATTTGATCAGTCTGTTAAAGGAGACTTTTACTTGTATCACTGTGTTAGACATTTAAAATTTAGACTTTTGGTACTTCCAGAAGAGATACTATCCAATCACAGTCCCTAGTTCATGGAAATTTATAAGAGCTGGAGCATTGTAACCTTCAGTTCACATTTTTTCCTTTTTTTTAAAAAAAAAATATTTTATTTTATTTTTCTTGTCTTAACAAGAAAATATCTGTTAAAGAAAAAGACATCGTAGCCGCACAGTGCCTTATAATTGTGAATGGTAGGAGCCCTCTGTCTGGAAGCACCTTTCATAAAGGTGATTAAAATATATTCAATATATAAAATACAAGATTTTTATTGTTTGATTGCTCTGCCTCCTTCTTAGAATTTTCTGCAGGTCCAGACATCATCATTATCATCCTCTTCCTCTTCCAATACTCCCATGTTATCCCACTGCTTCTTCTGTCCTTTTTCTTACTGCAGAAAATTTGTTAAGGAGGGAAAGATGTACAGTGTATTTTGGCTTGGATAAGAGACATTCATATGGAAGTACCCAAAATGTTTGGTGATTTATTTGACTGCAGTAGATTTCTCAGACAGAGGCAGGCATATTACTAGTAACCCATTGTGTTTCTTTTTCAAATGTCCATGTTAAACTCAGTTAGAACCATAAATGGATTTATTTTTATTTCAGGAAATTACTCAACTTTCTAACTATCTCAAGGTGAGTAATTATTAAACTAGTGATAATTCATGAGGATTACAACATGACACATGGCAGAGCCTTATTGGTGACAGCACCCACCCTTGGCATTTCTTCCTTATGGAAAGTCTTCTGTCACCCACATTAATGTCATTAGATGCTAATTTATTTGTGCAATCTTTTTATTCATTTTTCTTGTGTGTTGATGGTGTTACTGTATTTTTGCTTATATTCGTGATTTTAAAGTCATGGTTTTAATTATGTTTTAGGTATGTTGCTAACCCCTTTGGGTTCTTTATGAGGACAAACTGAACAAAGAAACTATACCACAACTTGTCTCTTTCTCCAGAAAAGACTTTTATCTCTAGAACAGGGATATCTTCCAGCCTTCAGATAGGTCTTAAACCAAGGCATTAAATATGGAGCAATAATGCTGGAGTGCAAGATTTTCCACTACCACAGATTTTCCATAGATAAATTATGCTTTTGCCCTTAGGATCTTCATGAAAACATCATTCAGGGTCAGAGGTTTAATGGTATTTGGTGACTTCTGGAAGCAATATGAGCTTCTTGAAAATGACCATGTGGTTTGGGACTCTGTGTATATTTCCACAAAGTAAAGACTACCACCGGCTGTCATTTCTCAAGGTTAGACTCCCAGCAGTGCTAAGTATTGGGGATGAACTCCTATGGGCCCATCTACTAGTGATGGAAATGCCATTTTCAAAATGAATTCTCCTTCCCCTCTGCAGCCTTCTGTGCATGCTGAAATCTACTCTGGAAGATTGGGTGACCATTCTGGCAGCTTGAAGTGGTCATGTGGTGTAGTTGGGGGATGATGCAGTTGTAGAGGGGGGAAATGTAAAATAAACAGTCCCATCAGGCAAGTGGAAGTCAGTACATGAAATTTTGGATGGAACCCAAGATCTCAAGCATCTAGGGGTACCAGAGTCAAAACTAGAGAGGGCTCTTGTACTTTTAATGGTTCTTTTAGTGGTAGAAGAGGGAGTTTCTGCAGGTGTTGCTTCTTACATGGTTGCATTACAAGCAGCACCTCCTGAAGGTCTTTCTTGTACAAAACCATTAAAACTACAGGAGCTCCCTCCTATTTTCCCTATTTTTGCAATCCTACAAGCACCAACTAATCAGTCAAAGTAACAGCTTAAAGCTCTTTTAATATCTTTTAAAATTCAAAGACATAGCCATGTTATTCTAAATCAGTATGCAAAGGGCTCTTGTAGCACCTTTGCAAATAAATAGAGAAAGAAGTTGGTAGCATAAGCTTTCACTGACTTAAGTCATCTGATGAAGCTAGGACTTGGAAAGGCAGCTATGAAGGAAGTAGACAAGATCCTGAGGTATAAAGATACATTATTCACTGGTAAATTTAGGATTGTCCACACAATCATATTTCTAGTTTTTAGGTATGGTTGTGAAATCTGGACGGTGAAGACAGCTGACAGAAAGAAAATCAACTCATTTGAAATGTGGTGCTTAAGAGTTTTGAAGAATACCGTGGACTGCTAAAAAGACAAATGAATGGGTCCTAGAGCAAAATGAGCCTGAACTCTGCCTAGAAGCCAAAATGACTAAATTGAGACTATCGTACTTTAGACATATCATGAGAAGACATGACTCACTAGAAAAGACTAAAATGCAATAAGGTAGAAGGCAGTAGGAAAAGAGGAAGACAACATTACAGATGGGTGGACTGAAGTGATTTCCGCACAAGACTATTATAGCACTATTATTTCACTTTCAACATCCTATCGAATCCTAGGGTTTGCAGTTTTGGGAGGGGCCATGAGGCCCCTCCTGAAACTGCAACATCCAGTATTCCATAGGATGTTGAAAGTGAAATCATAGCGCTATAACAGTCTTGTGCGGAAATGGCCTGAGTCAAAGAAGCTAAAGCCCTGAGTTTGCAAGACCTCAGCAGGTCTGTTGATGACTAGGTGGCAAGGAGGTCTCTCATTTATAGGGTCACCATAAGTCAAAGTCGGCTTGTTGTCAGTTAACAACAATTGTGTGGCTCTCCAGATGTTTAACTGAAACTCCCAGCATTCTTTCCCATTTGCTATGTTGGATAGACAATGCTTGCAAATCAGCAGTATCTGGAGGGCCACATGATTGGCTTGGGCTCTTAGTACTTGAAAGAGTGCCTCTGTATAGTGAATCCTCCATATCTTCAGGGGTTCCATTCCAAGACCCCCCTCAAATGAAAAGAAGGTGAATGCTCGCATCCCCTATTACAATATGGTGGCGATGTGCATGCAGTGAATCCTCCATATCTTCAGGGGTTCCATTCCAAGACCCACCACAAATGAGAATAAAGTGAATGCTCGCATCCCCTATTATAATATGGTGGCAATGTGCATGCACTTCACTGTGTCCACACACATCACCACAATATTAGGTATGGGACATGATGCGACACTCAGTGATCACTTAAATTCACAGATCTGGATGTTGTTAATATGGAGGGTCCACTGTATACACCAGCAAAGAATTGAGGCTGGAGAGGCCCTTGCCTGTGTCCCACCAACATGGGAGATACATTGTGGAAAGGAGAAGGCCTTCTCCCCAGTGACACCGCAGTTGTGGAATGCCTTCGCCCTGGAGGCCCAATTGGCACCAACATTACTACCATTTCCCGAGCAGATAGACTGGGGAATAAATTCTGGGACTGCTTAGGAGTGGGACATCTTCTGTACATGTTGCTGAGTCATATTTCTTTCTTTCTTTCCTAGGAGGCACTACATCGAGAGCTACTGCTGAAGCAGAAAATGGTGATCTTACAGGAGCTTCTAGCCATGTTATTGGAAGCAGCAGAAAAATCTTGGAAGGTACAAAATAGCACTGGTGAAATTAATAATATTGGTATCTACATGTTTTATTAGTAGCTTACTGGAAGTGATTAAAGGCATTGGGGTTTCTGCATTTTTGCTAGTTTTTTATGAGACATGTAAGGATTATATTCATTCACATGCATATGTATTCCTCTTTTTAAACTTTGAAACAGTTACACACTACTGAAGGATATTTGGATTAACTTTCAGGCGTTACCCACACATGTTCTGTCTCCCTGTTAAGGCTTTATCTCCCTTCTAGGGAGAAGAGTAAACTTTTCACAGGTATCATGCTGAAAAACCAATTATCCCACTATCCAATCATATCTCACCATGGGACAGAAGAAATATATGATTGCATGAAGCTGCCAGACACCCCCAAACTCCAGAATGTATGATGGCTCTCCCAATCGAAGGGGCTTTTCAGAATCAGTCTTTTTGTGCTTTCAACTAATTATCCTTTTTTTCCCCCATCCCTGGGACTCAAGGCAGCTTACAAATTTTTGAAAACAAATATAATGAAATGCTGTGTTCATAAAATATTAAAATATAATTAAACTATTAATAGAATTCAAATACATTTTTAAAAAGATATCAGTTAAAATGTGACAAATAAATGTAATACAGCATAGCAATTAAAAGCCCTTCCTCAGTTCCTGAAGCCCTGTCAAAGCAAACAAAAATCTTCATCTGCTGCCAGAAGGGAGCCAGTCCAGCTTCTCTGTAAAAGGAGTTCTGGGGAACGTGGGGGCATCCACCAAGAACACCCTCTTCTGCTGCACCTGAGAAGGTGGCAGGACACAAAGGAGAGCCTTCCTTGAAGATCTCAAAACTTGGTCAGGCTTACATAGGAGCATACAGTCTTTAAGATAAATGGCACTCAAACTATCCTGTGTTTCCCCACAGATTTTTTTGTGGAAGCAGTAAGAAAACATGGGAGGGTTTGAGGGAAAACTCAAAAGGGAGACAATTTCTGTGGCACTTCTTCCATAAGGAAGAAGGAACTGGCAAAAGCACCTCTGAGTATTCCTTGCCTATGAAAATCCTATGAAATTCATGAGGTTGCCATAAGTTGACAGGCGACTTGAAGGTACACATAACACAAGCAAGGAAGAAACCTTTGAGAGTGTTGAAAATACAGACTTTAAGAAAACACTTCTTGTGGAGAAAAAAAAATGCAGGTCAATGTAGTCTGCCAAAGAACTGAAAAAATAAGATCAGCAAGAGATCTGTCAGAACAGAAATGTCTTCTATGGTGCATTGTGGTTTTTTTGAGACTTCCTCTGTGAAACACTCCTGCCACACTTCACAAGAGCAGAGAAAAATAGGTTGACAGCCTTGTTGGCAGGAAGTAGCCATCAAACCTCAGCTTAGCAACAGGTGGGTGTAGGTTTTCTGTATCTGAGCATTTCTGTTCTGATAGATAATTTCCGCTGCAGTCCGTTTTTTTGCTTGCCATCAGAACAGCCATCAATCTACTGCTAGAGTTTCAAAACAGAAGCCAGTTCAGAAACTTTGAAAAACAAATACCTGTTCAAAACCCAGGTGGTTTTCTAATATTTTCAGTACTACAGAGGGTCTAGAAAAATGCAAGAAATGGCCATCAGTCATTGTTCAGACACTGCCTGTTGAAAATCCCACTCTGTAAAAAAAGGAAACTAGTTTTATTTTTGAAGAAATGGGAGCCAATATTGCATTTTCAGATTTAGAGAAGGCAGAATACAGCTATGTATTGGAGACTTCATTCAGCCCAAGGTAAATTCTTGTGGGTATCCTGTCCTATAAGTCCAGGTTTTCCTCCCACCAAAGACCTAGATTTAACTAAAGTCAAAGAAAGAAAGACAGAGGAGTCTTATATTGGTCCACAGTTGCCTGTTATTTTTCAATATCGGCTTTCTGCTTTAATGTAGATCATCAACCAACTTTAAATAAAACAGGCTACACTTTTATTGTACAGTCGCCCTGCCATGTTCAGGTAATGTCACCTTCCATTTGTAGCCATCCTATATTTTCCTATCTCTTCTCCCTTCTTTCTTTTTCTAAATTACAAAATGTCTATAGTGGAACGAAGGATAGAATAGCTGCACGATACCTTTTGACTAGTAGCACTAGTAGCCGTTAATCCAGAAGTGCCTGTTATTCTTTTCCTTCCACATAAGAGAAAGAGCAACCAATATTCTAACTCAGTATTAGACTCGAACCCAGTATTGGTTATCCTTGGGAAGAATAGAATAGAATGAGTGTGTGTGTGTGTGTGTGCATATGTGTGTGTGTTAGGCTTTCTAGGGATCTTGGAGAGGACTTCTTTTTCACAGTGCACCCATCCCCCATTTTTTTTTATTTATTTATTGCTCCAAATGGCCTCTCACACTCTATATGGGATATGGAGGCAATTTGGCCACATTTGTGCTCCTTCCCAGCTGCTTTAAGCCTAAGAGAGCCTTTCTTGGAACAAGAAGTCAACTAGGCCCTAACATGGCCTTGGGGAGAAGCAAAAAAGTGGTGATTCCCCCCCTATGCTACCGAAGGAGTATGGGGGCCACTGTGGGCCAAATATTCTGAGGATCCTTTTTTTTTTTTCCATTTTTAATGTAAGCGTGCATGACGTTCCAGTCAGCAGTGATGTTATCCTAATTTCGGGGATCCCTTGGGGGACACTTCACTGTGCTCCACGTGATGGGGAATGGAAACTAGTCAGAGCACAAGCAATAACACTGCAAGAGGCAGAGTAACCTAGCAAGGTCTTTTTACCCAGTTTTTACGGGGTCAGGCCAAGCCAAAAACCAAACCAAAATGTCCAGTAAATGATTTTATTGAATGCAAGCCTCACGCACCCACGCACTCTCGCACACACACACCCAAGAGCTATTAAGAAACAAAAGAGAGGAAATTGGACAGAGGGAGCATTGAAGGGGTGTTGTTGGGGTAATACTGCACCTTGTCCTGAAGTCCTGGGTCTGAGAAGGCAGCAAAGAAGTGGAGCTCAACACAGAGAGGGCTGAGGGGATCGCTTGGCAAACGGAGCGACGATCGGCTGGGGTGACTGGGAGCAATCCGAAGAAACACTCAAAAGCCGGGACTATTTATAGGGGGAAAAGTACCTGGAGGACTAATCTTCTCCCAGGGAGAACAATGGGTGTTGTAGTGGGCACAAAGCTTCACACTGGTAATTTCCTTGGCGTGATGGGATTATTAGGTGTTGCCAAAGTCTCCGGATTTTCGGCTGTGTTTTGTGGTGTGACTTCTGGTCCCCGCCTGATGGGGTATTTGCTCAACCTGGGGCAGACAAGCTAATTCCTTCAAGTTGGCATCTTGGGGCTGAGGACCCTTTGTTTATTGTGGGTTTACACATCTTGAGCTTTCCTGGGGCTATGTGATGGGGGATTTACTGGCCTGACCTGGTTTTCGGTCTTTCGACTGTGCCTGCCTATATGCCCCTTCAGGGAAGCTCTCTGGCACACAGAATCATATTTTAATATTAAAATTGTAGACCCCGGGGTAGAGTTTCTCCCTCAGAGTGACAGTGGTCTGACTGGGATGAGTGACTGAGAGAGGTCTCCGCATTGTACCACTCCTGAGGGGGTCATCATCCTGCTTGGACCACAAACTGCCAGTAGTTACAGCATTTGCTGTCCCAGAGGTTGATAGGATGTTACTACTACCTCAACCTGTAGAGCAGAGCTGGACAACAAGTGGCTTGCAAGGGACTCCACCCGTTTTTGTGGCCTTCATTTCCACTGCTGCCTAATTTCAGTAGCCTGGTACTGGCAGCAAAAATAGAAGAAGAAGAAATCCACTTCCTGATCTCCTTATGGAGGGCCTCTTCTAACCTTTAACGGCTTAGGGAGAAGCAAAATGGGCAACATTGCCCCTCTTGCCTTGAGAGGGCTTACGGGGCATTAGGGGCAAAAATGTGTTTGGGAAAAAAATGTTCTAGAACTACAGTTTTCCTATCCATTTTTAATGAAATGGCCTTGTCCTGGCATTCTGGTTTCTGTTGAATCATATGTCATTTTTTTAAAAAAATTCTTTAAAGCGCATTAGTAATATGCTTAAATATCAGGCTGCAATTGAAACAACTGGATTGTGATCTGTTCCACTGCCTAAGAAGGTCAAACTTATTTCTTTTTCCCCTTTCAGATACTATTCTGTGTAGATATCACCTGTCCAAGAGCTGGTTAGATAATCTAAAAGCTTTGTGTCTGAATTTAGGATTGTCCATGCCATTGTATTTCCAATTTCTATGTATGGTTGTAAAAGCTGGACAGTGAAGAAAGCTAACAGGAAGCAAATCAACTCATTTAAAATATAGTGCTGGAGAAGCATTCTGCAGATACTGTGGACTGCTAAAAAGGCAAATGGATGGGTCCTAGAACAAATCAAGCCTGAACTCTCCCTAGAAGCAAAGATCACTAAACTGAGACTGTCATGCTTAAGCCATATCATGAGAAGACCTGATTCACTAGAAAAGACAATAATGCTTGGTAAGGTAGAAGGCAGTAGGAAAAAAGGAAGACCAAATTACAAGTAGATAGACTCAATCAAGGAAGACATGTCCCTTAGAGGATCGCTGTGTCGAAGTTGACTTAATGGCAGTTAACAACAACATCTGATGCTTGTTTTCAAAGCTTCTTTGTAAACAAAGCAGGAAGAAGACTATTGCATCTTAAAAACAAACAAACAAACCTCATTTTAGCCCCTGCTCTGTCCAAATTTTCATCATGGATTAAGCACTGCAATCAGTGGCAGAGTGAAAACGTTTCTTTCATTCCCCACCACTGAAATCAATAGGCCTTAAACGTTCTTCGCTTCAGCTGGATTGTACTGATACTCTGGGGGAAAAAACTTGCAGAGAATATGACTTTAAAAATGAACAGAAACAAAAATATTGGAGTGGGCAACTTCGGAAGGTCTAGAAAAGGGGTATAAGCGGAGCAAAATAAAGGCATCACCCCCCAATACCAGCTCAGCCCCCAAAATAAAATCCCCAACTTATCTCCCCCTCAAAAGGAAAATTCAGGCCCCAGGCTTCTACCGTTGCAGTAAAAACTTCACTTAGAAATAAGTGAAACTTCACTGCGCATTTAGAAATAACATTTAGGCATCCAAAGAAAAGGTGCAATCAAAGTTACATATGCAGGGAATGTTAGCGCAGCAAATAAGAGTTGTAACTGTGAATGGTTTTGAATGTCTCATTCTCTGCAATGCTAGAAATTTGCAGGATGAAGGAGGATTTAATCTGGGGAAACATAATTGTTATTTGGGGAGACAATGCCCTGATTTTGTTTACCACTGTAGATATACCCCTGGTCTTGTGGCCCGTTTTCTATTCCCTGGACCTAACTGTTTCACACCAGCCCCAAAAAAGTGAAAATATAATGAGAAATCAAAGCAAGAAATACCCACAAGTACATTACTGGTTGATGGAGTCCTGCACCTTGTTTTATGATAAAATCACTAGTCCTAGAGGCAAGCAGAAGCAGAAAACCCCATTTTGAGAGCAGATTATTTTTTTGGCTGAGGCAGTGAAAGCCACAAAACTAGCTGGAGGGGGCATGCCTGGCCCACAGGCTTCATTTTGCCCACCCTAGAATATGCGCACATTTGTGTATTTTGACTTATTGACTAATCCTTGGAATGCAATGATAAAAAATTTCCAACTATCTTTTCCTGTCAGGGTCAGTTAAATGAAGATAAACTCAAGTGCAGACTGGATACTTTGGAGAATCAACTGCAGATTTGCACTCAGGTAACATCTTAAGATCAAAAAGAGAAGACTCATTTCTTGAAGCTGAGATAGCTTGGACATTTCTATCAGGCATGGCCTACTTCTGCATTCTTGCAAGATCTTCTGTGTTACTTCTCTGTTATTCTGTTAGATAAGGTATATGCAGTGGTCCCTCCACTTTTGCAAGTGTTTAGGGGGCAGAACCCTCATGAAGTCAAAAAACTGTAAATAACCCCTCCTACCTGTCTGAGCACTCCCTTCCTATTCCCTTCTGGGGCTCTCCCCTCCCACACTGTGCATGCTTTCCTTCCATATGCCTGGGCAAAAGGCAAGTAAATGGGGAGGGACAACCCCATGCACAGAGAAGATACACATCTGCCTTCCCCCATTCTCTCTCCCCCGCCATTCCCTTGCCTTTTGCCCAGGCTTTCGTTCTACATGCCTGGGGAAAAGGCAAGGGAATGAGACGGGCAGCTCTGTGCACAGAGAAAACATATGCATTCCTTCCCCACATTCCCCCTCTCCCATTCCCTTGCCTTTTGCCTGGGCACATGTACCTTCCTTCTCCACTTCTGGGCTATAGGCAAGGGAAGGGAAGAAATGTGTGTGTGGGAGCTTATGTGCACCTTCCTTTGCATGTGGGGCTCCCCTCTCCTATTTACCTGCCATTAGCCTGGGTGCAGGGAAGGAAGGCATTCATGCCTTGGCAAAAGGTAAGGGAACGAGAGGGAGAGAAGGGGGGAGGGGAAGTGGTGCCTCACAAATAATCAAATTTGTGAAAGTCAAATCTATGGATATGGAGGGAGGACTGTAATAAAATGGACATTGGCTGCCTCCGGGATAGTAAACTTTAGGCTCTGAGCCTAAATGTGGCCATTTTGTGTTTATAATACAGCCCCTGATGGTTTTCAGTTGCCCAGATGACCTCATAACACTGTTGCCAAATACATCCAAGATGTTGTTTTTTTCCCTTCTAAAAGGATGAAATGCCTCTAGTAAGACAATGACAGATTTAAGCTAAAATATGCAGGTATTTTTGGCCCATTCACCAGCAGAAGATGGTTACTGCTGAAAAGTCAGCCCCAGAGGTATAAAATACTCCTTTGACTGTCTAAAAAGCATATGACAGAGCAGTATACTAACTTTTTAAATGAAGTCAATAAGGAGGATCATCATTGCTTTTCCTTACAGATAATTTCAGCAGAATGTTTTGTTTTTTATAATTATACCTGGATTACAGTTTTGGTGGCTGGAACTTTTGGCTCATATTAAAACTAAAGATGTTCCTAAGCCAGGACTATTTCAAACACTGTTTCTTTTCCCTAGTTTTAATCTTCTGTTAATGGGGAAAAATGGGACCAAATGAGTTTACTACATTGCTTAGTGTAAAAATTATCCAGGACAGGATGCTTAACTTAATATATTATAGCACCTAGTGTTTTTAGTGAGTTGGATTCAGACTGTTATAGTATGGTTTAATTCCAGTGAAGTCTATGGAAGTTAAATTGGTTATGGCTGATGTCCTATGGATTTCAGTGAGCCTAAACCAGAAATAGACAAAATGTGGAAACACCTTTGCTTGGACCCAGACTCTGGCCTGTCGGATCCATCCCTTCTGCAAGAAGCTGTACCCAAAAATGTAATCTAAAATCTGCACCATTTCATGCTAATTGGTAAGGGGAGATGACCTGGTGTAAGTCCACTGGTAAAGTCACTGTTGGTTTTGGAACACCCATGAATCCAAAACGGGCCAGGGATAGGGTGGAATGGCCAGTGGTGGTGGTGACGATTCATACTTTCCCCCCAAAACAGGACAAAACTGGGACTTACATATAAAAGCAAATACAGAACAGTTAAAATATACAAAGAAGCAACACCAAAATGGAAACTATTAATAGCACTAAAACAGTTTAAAAAATGCTTTTAAAAATATTGAAAAAGCAATTTAAAAAATTACAACAGTTCAACATGATCCTAAAAACTTTTTTGTTAAAAAAAACTTCTCAAAAATCTGTTGGCCATTTGGGAGAAAATTGTGGAGGCATTGAAGGATGGATACAGCTTTCTCAGGGCAGATGTAGCCTCAAATCCTCTGGAGCAGTGGTTCTCAACTTGTGGGTCCCCAGATGTTCGTGGACTTCAGCTCCCAGAAGCCCTGAGCATTGACCATAGTGGCTGGGGCTTCTGGGAGCTGAAGTCCACAAACATCTGGGGACCCACAGGTTGAGAACCACTGCTCTGGAGGTTGCTCACCCTGTCATAAGTGATGGCTAAATTAATCTGGACCCAACTCAATATTTGTTGTTTTGTCTAGAGTTACTCAAAGCGAAGCTTAAAAAGAATTGTCCTGGAGCTAGAAGATCAAAAACAGAACTACGAGCAGAAAGTGAAAGAGTCTCTTCAGAAATTGCTTGAGGAGAAACTGCAAGCTGAAAGACAACTTGAAAATGCCCAGGTAGGCACAAGACTTCAGCATAACACCTCTAGACTGCTGGGCAGAATTTTTATACCATTCTCTAGCTAATGCCTTACATACAGAAATCGTGTTGAGTGAACCACAAGAGGGAAGTTCTGAAGTTGATTGAGAGAAGTGTGTTTTCAGAGCATGATTGATGACAATAACCTCTTGAGTGTATCACTGTGTTTCTTTCTGCTTGAGGCATAATCTTCCCCTGTTGCTTAGCAGATAGGAGCTTGGGATCTGCACCTGGCTATAACATTTCATTCCCAAAGCTTGCAGGTTTCGCTTTGTGCAACTGAGCATGTTATTCCTCCCTTCCCAGGGTTTGTTTTGAATGTCATACACAGAAATATAGCTATGCTGAAAAACAGCCAGAAGTGTATACAGTGGGGAACAATGTATCACTAAAAATACCATTGGTGTAGAGGAGTGGCTGAGCTATAAATCAGGAAATCTCTGGTTGAAAGCTCATCTTTGCCATCCTTTCTCAGTACCAGAGTCCACTGAGGCAGCATGCAGTGAAGTGAATAAATGAATTTATTGATTAAACCTCTGAATCAATTTACAGCATTAAAATATTTCTCAAATTGAACCCCAGGGGGTAGATAATCCACATTTGTACACAGAGTGACCTGGCATGCTGCAAAGCTTGCACTTTCTTTATATCTTTCTTTGAAGATTATTTATTCCCTCTCTTGAGCACTGAGGCACCAAGGCAAGAGTACTCCTAACTGTTCTGGATTATTTATTATTACTACTGCTGTTGTTGAGCCAGCATGATGTAGTAGTATGAGTGTTGGACTATGACTCTGGAGACCAGAGTTTGATTCCCAGCTCAGCCATGGGGAAATCCACTGGGTGATCTTGGGTGTGTCACACACTGTCAGCCCCAGAAAACCCTGATAGACTTGCTTTAGAGCTGCTATAAGTCAGAAATGACTTGAAGGCACACAACAACTACTGTTGTTGTTGGTTTAATAATGTTGTTTTATCTTATTTCATTATATATTTATTGATTATTGATTTCAGTTTTTTAGGAAGTGCATTGATAAATATTAATAAGTAAAAAGGAGAGGGGCTGCTATCCTTCTGCAGCAAAGTGATCTTCTTTGCACACACGCACACCACACTGGTCCATTGCAAGTGGAATGAATAATAGCACTTTTGCCCCAAGCTTGGAAAAGTTACTGTTTTAAATCAGAATTTCTCCAGCCAGTTGTAGTCCAAAACAAGTAACTGTTCCAAGGACTGGGACCTGGATTTCAAAAATGACAGTTCTTCCAACCATTGTTTTTGTCCTTGGGTCAAGAGCCCAACCCACAACAGCTACAACGTATTGTAGGCCATGCATTGAAATAGGCATGTTGGAACACGTTTTAGTAGTTGCCTGGTTAAGTGCTAAGATCGCAGGCTTAAGTAGATGGTGTTATATTGTGATCACAGCAGCCACATCAGAAGGGAAGATATTTCTCCCTTCACTGTCTTACAGAAGACAACAGCCCCCTGCCCTCCTGTTGCTGTAACAGTTGGCAGAGGGCATAGTATTATCAGGAAAGCATCTTGTGTTAAGGAGAGGGTTAAATAATCTAGATTGGGCTGGTGCTCTACATTTCATTTGAAATAACAATAAACATCCAGAAACACACTTGATATATTATCCAGCTTGCTCCTATAGCTGTTTCTTCTTTCCCGTCTCCACTGGATGGCACCATATGAAAAGCTAATAACTATGGGACATAAAGCATTAGAGAAGATTTCTAGTGAATCAAGAGCTGTTGGTAAGGGCGTTTGAACTTTCTGAGTTCTGCACAGCTCCCTGTCCGAGAGAAACATGTGCTGTTGCTTTGTCACAGAGAAATGGAAGTAAAGTGGTTTCAGAGGCTGCTTCATCATGCTTTTGGCAGTCCATTTGGAAACAGGAAGTGTCTGCAGCTCTTTTTAGTAGCACATTTCTTCCCCAAACAAAATTTTTCAGGCCAGCTTCAGTGACACAGCCGTGAATCTTAGGCACAGTCCAGGAAGTTGAGTATAGTTAGATAATGACAACCAAACACAGTAGCTAACATGTACGATATAGGTTCTCTTTCAGATCAGAAGAGTCATTGGGGTATATGGATAAACAGCTTGACTGGCAACAAAGCATATGTGTTAATTCTGGCCAGTGTGTGGAAAATCCAATGGTCATACTGGCTGGGGCGTTCTGGGAGCTGTAGTCCAGAAAGTAATTCCCCCAAGCCTTGATTCTGACATGTTTATGTCTTTGATTCTCACATCACCTACTAGAGAGCCTTAGCCATTGCAGAGAAAGACTGTGCCCTCTGGAAAGAACACTGCAATACATTAAAACAAGATTGGAGCCAGCTGACTGACAAGCATGTTGAACTAGAAAATAAGCTTTACATCTTGGAAAACAAACTTCAGGTAACTTTCTTATATCTCTTTTCAAGACTGTATTCTACATTCTTTCCTTCACACAAACAACTATAAGGCTGTTACAGGGCACAGACCCCTTGGCATTCCAGTTGTTTTGGGCCAAATGCCAGAAGCCCCAACCAGTGTTGGCCAATGGTAAGGCCTTACAGGAATTGCTCTCCAGAATATCCAGAGAACCAAAGACTCAAAGCCCTGAATTATCAAAAACAGAATTTAAAATGAAACTGTAGTGGCTAACATCAGGGTGAATAAACTTAAATAAAGGAGGGAATTATGTGGCTTATAAGCTACATGTGGTCTGCTAGGTTCTCCCTATTCCCTAGCACTCCTACCCATGCCAACATTTTGGCCTAAAATTTGACAGTTGTGCTATAATGGCAACAAGTCCCTATTTTCAGGTTATCCCACACATGTATGTTCCGGGGGGTGGGGAATAAATCAGACATGACTTTCCCATCAGTTCAGTGGCAGATGTCCCCAGAAGCTGGGGATAGAAACTGAAGACAAAGAGCTCCCATACCCTCCATTGTTGTCCACCACTGATCTAAGCTAATGTTAATTCTCATCCTGAACAATATGCTCCAATAAAAGGATAAAATCATTCACCTGTTCTGAACCAAGAGTATGGATGCTTCCATTGGATATAACTTGGAAAGTTAATTGTGCTGTTCTAGCAATGAATGGGAGGGGGCAAGAGGCAGGTAGAGTGTTATGTCACATCACAAGCAAGGCACCCACAAACTAATATGTGCCACCTTTTTACAATTTTTTTAAAGTCAAGCCAGTTTTTGGATGAGGAAGAATTAAGGGACACAAAGCATTAAGGATCGACACAAATCACAATTTTTTTCTCTTCTAAGATGTTGACTAAGCTCTTTAAAAAAAAAAGGCACCAGTGATTTACCCTTTTTAAATGTGTATGTGATGGGCAAGAATTATTTGTAAGAAGAACTTACACGGACTCAGTATTTCTTTGCTAACCAGCCCTTTGCTGCTGCGGCTGTTTTCTTCCTGTAGTGGTCAGACACCCAGAACACTCAGCTGCATCAAGCCCTGCAGACCTCGGAGAATGAGCGTGCATGTCTGTATTCAAAAATTGATAACCTACAAGAAGACAACAGGCTCACAATGGAATGCCTCAGTGCACTGAAAAGTAAGGCATTGGTAGAAGCAGGAAGCTTGACCACAGTAGATCAGAGTTTCAGGCAAGGGGAAGCAAAACAAAATAGGAGATTAAAAACCAACCAACCAACCTACCTTAATTCTAGTATTGGCCCCCGGTTTCCAACATGGCTCCAGAAATTCCTCTGTAGCAATGAAGAGCTGATTTGAGATGTTAGTGCAAACGTGATGTAGCTGTCTATTTCATTTTATTTTATTACGGTCAACAGAACATTAAAGATGTAGCTGTCAATTGTGACTGTACCACCTCCTAACAATTATGATAGATTCCTTATTGAAAGACATCCCAGTTCAAATTTTCATTGTGCACTGGAAGCTTACAAGAGAAGATTTTGTCCTAAGGTGATAGTTTTCCATATGCAGAGATTGAAAGTGTGTTCGGGAAAACAATTCCCCATATCCATTCTGTGACTGTTCAGTACCATAGAAGACAGTGCAACATATCTTGTTGTATTTTATGTGACGACCAAGTGACTTTTGGAGATGAACAGAACAATTGCCTTAAAAGGTGCAAACAACTTGCCAGAACCCTTAGAGCTTATTTCTCATTGTAGCTGTGAGCTCCTTGAGAGACACTGAACAGTTACATAATGTGTTGGCCCATTTCACCATCTGTGAAGTGGTGATAACACAGTCCTGACTCATATAGATTCAGAAAAGGGAAGGATTTGCAAATTGAGATCTGCTGTGCACAGACCACAAGGCAATGTTTTTCCTTTGACTTCTGTAGGTTACAGCTATGTATAATTTTTTTAAAAAAATACAATTTCCACTTAGGATTCTAAATAATATAAGAAGAAAAGCCCTGCACAGACCTATGTATCATTTCTGAAAAGGTGATTATTAATTTCAGGCAAGCTGCAAACTCAAGAAAAAGAAAGACTGATGTTGGAAGCAACAATTAAACATTTGCATAGTAAGTAGAACTCTGTGATTCAGTAAGATAGTTAATGATAATCATGGAGGTCCAGAAACACAGTACTCACACATTCTTCATAAAATAATGCTTTGATTTTAACATTCTCTTTTGGTTCCTATGAGGGTGTACATATTTAGGGGTACAAAGATAATTACTGCAAGCTTCTGTCTTCAAAATGGTTGGCCTCTGCCACTGTCACACAAGGAAAGGAAGGAATCATCCACTTTACACCTGATCATGACAGTTATTTGCTATTTGCTAATTATGGTTAGTTAATCCTGTGTCGTTTAAAAGTGTGATGTCTGAACTCAAGGAATGAGAAGACTTTAGAATATCTTCACACAGGAGGATTTTTGGTTATCAGTATCACATCCATGTAGGTGAATGGTGCATATGTAACAGGTATATCATTTTGTGTACTTCCGTGGAGTTTGTGTGGTACACATGCATATTTCATGTATGAAAGTTCTATCTGTGCAGGAATACAATGTTCTGTGCAGTGGTTCTTGGAAACACAAGTGGTTCTTGGCAACACATGATCTCATGTTATTCCATGATTTTTAAACACATTGGAGACCATTGATCCCCAAACATAACACGGGAAGATGCTGTTGTCTTGCATTAACAAGAGGAAATAAATCAAAATATCTTTTCTTTGAGCCCACTGGTTACATTATCCCCAAGCGTATAAAGGAAACTATTCATATCAAGTAGTCTTAGCTTTCAGTGCACCAGATTCACTTCCTCAAAGCTTCAGTTCCAAGTCAGGCATGAGAAAGGCCATTTCCACACTAGATTGTTATAGTGCTGCTATTCCACTTTCAACATCCTATGGAATCCTCAAAGGCCCCTCCCTAAACCGCAAACTGCCAGGATTCCATAGGATGTTCAAAATGGAATAATAGCACCATAACAGTCTAGTGCAGAAATGGCCAAAGTCTCCTGCCAGAGTGATGTAGAGTTGCTTAAGGAATGTGCATCTGACCTACCGCAAAATGTGCAGAAATTGCCTCATCCACGTGGTAACAGGGATCACAAAGGGACCGGCAGAGGATTCTGTTTTTGTTGTTTTTCAACAAACTTGTTATGTTATGTGGGAAACTGCCACAAGGATAAACTATTGCTTTCAGCCCAATTCCTCTCCACAACTGTTTGAATTGGGCATTAGAGACTGAATGTAGTGCTACAGGTAGACACAGAAAATGGGTGCATGCAAGTGTTCTGGGTTATGATCAACTTTGGTTTGTTCCATTTACAGATGTGATGTACAATCAATCAAGGGAATTTATGATTCAGGAAGATGAAATGCAAAAAACAGGTCAGCTAAACTGGTAGCAGGACTTCTAGCCATCTGGGATGTTGTAATTGGTATCCTATGGACCACTCTTCACAAGACAGTTCTGGGTATATACACCAGCTTTACATGCGCTCTCATGTAAGAGCCATGAACAGTAACATCACATATAATATGTACCTGTGTGTAAAATTGCACTTTTCTGCAAAGGCTGCTAGACACATAACCCAAAACATTAAGAATGTTAGCATCTCTGGGTATAAAGCTGTATCTGTTGGAGTAAACAATAAATTATATTTACCTCAAATCTGATTTCTATTTTGCTGATTTTACTGCATGGCTACTTTAAAAAACTAAGAGGTTTAAATAAAATAATAGCTTAGACATGTAATTACTGAGGAAACAGGAGGCATTAGTAATGGCCCTCAGACTTGCTCTCCCCCACTTCCTCAAAGTATAATATCTATATGTACAGTTTAATTTAAAAAGTCAGTTTTAAACTGCACTCCACTATGGAACCTTAGTATTTCAGGATGTGACTAAGGTTCACTATCAACATACAGAGTTGACCACATCTGGGTCCACTCTCCATGATTCTTAGCTTTCAGAATCAGAAAAGGAATGAAATAAGACTTGTGTAGATTTAGTTCATGTGTGCTGAGCTACATCCAGACCTTATTCCAGTTTTATTATACTCAGTGCAGGAACATCAGGGGAGTTTCAGGGAGGAATAACTGCATCTAGTAAATAAGGGCATGCTTCTTTCAGTGTTCCCAAGAAAATATGTACAGGAATAGTTTAGCTCCCAAGCAAGGCAGCAGTCATGTGACCTAAAAATTAGGGAATTAATATAATGGCATGCTAAAGCCATCCACAACTGAACAGTGGTAGGGATGATACTGTAGGATACAGCATCATTCTCTCACTGCTCATTTACAGAGAAGTCATCATATCTAATTGTCTTAAAAGTAGCTTTCTAAGCTTTGTGCAGGAGGAGGTGGATTAGGAAGTTGCTCTTAAACTTAAGGAAGAAGGTTGGCTCTGAGCATATCATATGCTCAAACCTGGAGTTTGAGTTCACTGTCAGAACTGAGCTCACAGCTCAGGGCCTTTCCACACTACTCTATTATAGTGCTATTATTCCACTTTCAACATCCTGTGGAATCCTGGGATTTAGAATTCTCAGCCAGAGTTCTTTGTCCTCAGTAAATTACAAACCCCAGAATTCCACAGGATGTTGAAAGTGGAATAATAGCGCTATAAGAGTGTAGGGTGGAATGGCCCATGTCATTTATATTCATTTACACTTGTGAATCTTCTACATATACATATTCTTTTCCCAGTGGAAAGCTTTCCCTTTTTATTTATTTTTTTAAAAGAATCCTCAATCTTCAATAGCTATATAGACTCCTTGTTTTCTAAAGGTTTTTAGCTGGGGTGGGTAGATCCACTAAAAATCATGAGAAACATCTACCTAATACCACATTTCACAAGATATAAATAAGGACCAGGAGACACAGCCATTCTATAACAGTGTAATGCGGAAAGGCCCTCAGTCATTCAGAAGTAACGTCCATGTTTTAGTTTTAAAATATTCTTTATTCCATTTTCCATTATACTTTAAAATATCACAACTCATACACACATACAGTTACTTGCATTCTTCTACATATACTAACTACATTCCAACATGATATATACCAAACTTCAACTTATGTCTTTCTGCCCCTATAACGTCCATGTTTTGTACTAGTTTTCTTCCAGGCTTTTGTTAACTTTTTCGCTAAACAGTTGAGAGTCAGGAACTCTTGGTGATCTTTTGCAAATCACCCATACTTCCTGATTTACCTTCTGCCTACCTCTGCTGTCTCCAATTTTGGAGCATGGGGACAACTGGCCCTATGTCATCAATTTTTACAGTGGTTTTGGGGATGACAGTAAAAATCACACCACCACCTGTACAAACTTCACTAGTAGCTCAGAGACATGTTAGAGCATTATGCATTATAGCATATTGTTCTGATGTCACACCATCTAAAAGATTCTCCTTGTGGAAGAGGTAGTTCTCTGAGGCTGTTAGAACAAAAGGTCCTAGTGATCCCAGATCAGTAAAGGATAAAAGGAAGTTTCAAAAGGAAGCACTTCCAATATAATCGCTGAAAACACTGTAAAAATAGCTTTACTTTTTTGCATTCTGTACCTTAAGAGTAAGGTTTCCATGAGATTTCATTGTCAGAATTTAAAAGTTACAATATGGTGTGTGATGGAGTTGTGTATCTGGGATTCATACAGGCTCCAACAGCTTGCTGACAGTACTAGCAGCATACATAGTGGTACTGTGTTCAAGGAGCCTTGAAAGGGCCCTGTGTCTACACCGATATATGCCTTTACCTGATTGATTGTCTTGCTTAAAGAATTTTTAAAAAGCTAATGTCTTCATAAACAATAGTTCTTCATCATCCCTATCTTACTTACTTATTTGCAAAATATTTCTGTTACTGCCTCCCAGAGGCAATAACATGAGCTCCCAAGGCAATGAACAAATAAAAAGTAATTAAAACAATACAAAGATGAAAACATTTTAAAAACACATTAAAATGCTCTTTTAAAACTCCTAAAAGCAGTCTAAAAACAATCCTAGAATCCACTTTTGAAACAGTTAAAAAAGCACTTTTAAACATTGAATGCAATGCAGAAAAGTATTGTTTTGGCTGTGTGCTGGAAGCTTAAAAGAGATGGAGTCAACCTAACTTCCTTAGGAGATTATTCCTCAGTCAAGGTGCTGCTGTAGAAAAAGCCCTATTAAGTATATCCAATTCAATTCACAAGAAGTTGCAACACACAAGAGGGTCTCTTGAAGATCTCAAATTTTTGGCAGGCTCATAGGGAAAGGGGTGGTCTTTCAGATATCTTGGCCCCAAGTTGTTTAGGGCTTTGTAGGTCAACCACAGCAATTTAAATTGAGCTTGGAAGCAAATTAGAAGCCAGTGTAGTTCTTGCAGAACAGAAGTTATATGGTCTCTAAAATGCATGTCTGTTCCCAGTCTGGCAGCTACATTTTACAGTAGGCGCAGCTTCTGGACACTTTTCAAGGGTAGCCTCACGTAAAGCACATTACAGTATTCTGAGTGAGAAGTAACTAAGGCATGAAGCACTGTAGCCAGATCTGCCTTCCCCAAGAAAGAGTGCAGCTGGCAGACTATCTGAAGCCGACCAAAAGCACTCCTGGGCACTGCAACAAGCTTATGTACCAGTGATCATTGGTCTAAACACCTGGAGTCACTGTGATGTGGGGGGTAAGTCCCACTATTTTCAATGAGAACATTTATATCTTTACAGTCATTCTGTTTTTTTTTCTTTTTTAAATTTATTTAGTTATAAAACAACAACACAAAAAACAGCATAGCATTACAAATAAAATGTATCATATCAAGCTAGTAAAGGAGTATTTTAAGCACAATATTCCAATGATCTTCTTTGCATAAAGATAAATCATTAAGACTGAATAAGAACGGAGAATGTAAGAAAAAAGTGAATGTTTCTAAAACTACAAAAGGCCATGTAGAAGCCCATGTGGAGAAAATTCTGTTCCAACAAACACAATAATGGGATATCATTCATATCATTCATAGATAAGTTCATCATAGCAATTATGTTCACATGTAGTTGCGACTACAAAATGTATATAAGGTTTTGAGTCATAAGTCGCACTGGGCCCCAGTTAAACTTTTCCAAATTGATAAAAAAATCTGTCTCCACTCTGTTTGAGAGGACATGGTAAACAGGGTACAGTGCTCCATATATGGCTAAAGTGTCCTACGGTATCAAAGTTTTGGAAAACGGTAGTTGATTTCTATTAAATATGTTAAAAAAGAATGTGGAGCACAGCTGATGCTTTCTATATACAGGGCTCTGAATGCCTCTCTCCATCACAAGGAACTGATTTTATCTTTAATTGCAATAGTTAGATTGAAAATTTCCAGGCAAAAATTTCCAAACAATGGAGAGATGCAAAAGAACTAACTGTGAAAAAAACTGGTTAAACAGGATCTGGACACTGGTATTAACATGCATTCTATTATTATATTTATTGTTTATGGTTTAAGTTTTAAGGATACGGAAATTGTATAACATTGTTCAAAAACAAACAGAAAAAATTCCATTTGCAGTGGACAGCATCAGGAATACTCTGTGTACCACCAGTGGTAATCTACAACTGGTAGAGGACCAATGTTCATAAAACTTCTGTGGGTTTTTATTTTCAAAAATGCCTAAAAAGGAAAATAAAGGCTCTACATTTTTCCTTCAAATTTTGGGTGCATTTAAAGGGACAGAGAAAAAAATGGTAGCAGAGTTTCACTGAAGCAAAACAGAAATATAAATTACGGTGTTAAGAACATGAATAAGCTAAATTTCAGAGGCATTGGACAAATTTTTCAGATTTTATTCACGTGCTCAAATGGAATTTGACATCTGGTTTAGCTGTACAAGCACTGTTCTGCATGTGTAATGTCATCAGATCTTCGAAAAATATTGCCAGCTTGCTTTCCAGATGTATGAGCTACTTTGGTTCTACGAAAATTTTTTAATTCGGGCACTCATTGTGTGAGGCAATAATGTTGTAGAGGGATAAAGAAAGATTCTAACAAGAAAGGATAAGACTCTAATAAAGTCCGACTGTTTTTATAGAGCAGGGTGTTACAAGCCACGGCCCGGGCTTCAGCTCAGCTGAACCAAAACAGAATGCCCAGTCAAAGGGCCACAAGGTGGGGAAAGAGAGCAACCTGGAAGATCAGCTACAAAAGACGACAATCCTGCTCCCTGCTAAGGAAAAAGAGGTGAGGAGGTGACTCAAGCAGTTAATGCGATTAAAGGATCTCATAAGATTAACTGCTATTTTCCAATGCCTTCGAATGCAAACATGAAGATTCTGGATGGCTATTTTGTCAGGCAAGAGGCATCTGATATTGGCCACCTAACCGCCTGATAATAAACATGTTTTGTTTTGAAAGGTGTTCACCCACTATTTCCAAGTCACTAACATCTGCACATTACATCTCAGAAAGTTGAAGCTTACCAAGATAGGTCTCTAGGAATCCCACTGCACAGACAGAGAACAAAGCATGGTTTTTCCAGGCACCCAATAGTATCAAAAGAATTACTAGAACCCTGTTCTTCAAAATATCAAGTGGCTGATCTTTATAAGCCTCTTGGCACACGTCAAAGCAGCATCTGGTTTTCACATTTCAAGTGTTCAAAAACAAAACAGTCTGGCACAGATCAGGTAGATTTAGGGCACTTCTAAATAGGTCTAAAGAAGAGTGAATTCTCACAATTTAGCCAGCTGCCATCACCTCCATGTATACTCATTCTTTGGGGGTGCTGTTGGTAGCAAGTTCTTGCATTTTCCCTACTGTTCTTCAAGGTTTCTTTAAACCTGGGCATGGTTTGCTGAGGCAGTTTTATGATTTGAAGAGCAATTTTTTAAATTATTATTAATAGGCATCAGATTTGACCACAGTGACACATGCCTTAGTTAGATTCCATTTGGATTACAGTAACAAGTTCTACTCTCCTTATTATCTTTCTGTAAATAGGTAAAAACCTTTTTTGTTCCAGCAGGCCTTTCAGAACTGATTTTTAGAGGAATAAGAGCCTAGATAATGTGCTGGCCTTTTATCTGTTGTTGTTTAATAGCTCATGATTTTAACTGTTTTTAATTTTATGATCGTCTAATTGCTTTTTAACTTTTGTATGCTGTGAATTTGCAGCTATGCTTGCTATAACTGTTGTAAGCTGCCTTCAGTCCCAAACTGGGAAAAAGATGGGATGTTATTTTATCATCATTGTGTAAATGTGCCATTTCGCTGATGCAGTACAGCATTATAATTTGGCAGGTGACAAGGAAGTGAAAAGAAGGCAACATACACTTTCAATTTTTTTCAGAATGAAAAAGAAATAAACTTGAGGATGCAAATAAAATGTTGGAGCTGATGCTATGAATTGCCAGAAAATAGTGCGGGACAATAGAAAGGTCTTCTGGACATTTTAAAAAAATAAAAAAGAACTACAGCAATAAATACTACAACCTCCCAGCACATTTTCCCCATCTGGATGAGCCATTAGCCATTTCTCTGCATGTGTGCCTTCAAGTCACCTGTCTATTTTATGGCAACCCCATGAATTTCATAGGGTTTTCTTGGGCAAAGAATACCCAGAGGTGGTTTTGCCATTTCCTTCCTCTGAAATATAGCTTACAGCACCTGGGATTCATTGGCCATCTCCCATCCAAGTAATAACTAGGGCTGACCCTGCTTAGTTGCCAAGATCAAATGAGATCTTGTGCCGTTAGGGTATTTAAGTCCTATCTATAAAGCTAACTTTCCACCAATCAATAGGAAAAGTGATCTGTAAGACAATCATGCAGAAAAAAAGTATGCTTCTGATGAAGTAGACTTAAATTTACAAAAGTTTGCTATCAGCGTCCTCTCAGTCTCAAAGGTGCTTCACATACTGATCCAGACTAACATGGCTATGCTTTCGAATTTTGCCACATATCAGTATATTTAAGCCTGTACGAAAGAAATAGCCTCAGTAACTGGAAGCTGTGTTATGCTTTTGTTGAAACCAAGGCATGAATTGGATATGAATTTGCTTGGACTCAGATTTGCTTCATCACAAAGAAAGATGATGATGTGAAAAATGGCAAGCAGACGATACATCGAGAACTTTCTACCTTCTTGCCTCTTAATTCCCTATTGTCCTCCATTCTCTCTCTTTTACTCTCCCTGTTGTCTTTTTTCCCCAGCCAAGCTCATTGCTGATATTGAACAGAAACATTAGGGGTGGAAGGTGGGCTGCTGGTATTAAGCTGTAAGGAGGATTTAGCATCCCTTGTCTCCAAAGCTCTTTTTGCTGTTATGATTCACAGCAAAGCTCCTTTCAGCCTGAGCTCCTTCAAATGACCTACATCCAGTTTATGACCCCATTGAGTCTGGGAAGTGAATTTCTGAAAGGCATTTTACAGAATAACAAAAAATCAACTAGCATCTTTCATAACTCTTGTCAAAATGGTGATTGCAGAATAGCATTCTGTGCTAAGAACATGCGATGTCAGTATGCAGAAAAATCACTGCTGACTCACATTTCCAGCATAGTCCACTAGGTGGTCTCTGAAAGCATTGTTCAGTATTCACAAACTCCAAGCTTCAATAGCAATCACATAGAATGTGGGCATTTGCAGCAGCAGTCAGGAAGATTATAAAAATTGCATAGGCTAACAGCTGCCCATAACTGATCAGGTCAACGTGCATGGAATTTTCAAGTGACCCTCATTGTCCCCCTCCAGATTTGTTGATTACAACTCCCATATTAGTTCCACAAACCTGGAGGGGGCACCAGCTTGAAGGCTACTTATGTACCTTTCATGCTGCAAATGCTTGAGCTCTGTTTAAATTGTGGTCCTTTAATCAAAGAAGAGCAACAACAAAACAAAGTGTCCATCTCATTAAAGTTTGAAACTCTGCATGTAGTACTAAACCAGAATTCCTGCAAATAGGTCTTTGTGGGTTGTTGTGTATCTGTAGGTAGTTTCTGATATATGGCGAAGCTGTCACAGGGTTTTCTTGGCAAGATTTGGTCAGAGCTGGTTTCCCTTTGTCTTCTTGTGAGGCTGAGAGAGTACAATTTGCCCAAGGTTGCCCAGGGTGTTTCCATGGCTGAGCAGGGATTTGGACCCTGGTCTCTCAATGTCCTAGTCAGCCCTGAAACCACTATGCCACATAGGGCCCATGTGGTGCCGTGATTTCAGTATTTGAGTACAACTCTGAAGACCATGATTCAGATCTCAGCCTGGCCATGGAACCCCATTGGGTAACCTTGGGCAATTCACATTCTTTCAGCCTCAGAGGAAGGCAAAAGCAGACCCCCTCTGCAAAATTCTTGCCAAAGGTAATAGGTTCATTTTAGGGTTGCCGTAAGTTGGAAATGAGCTGAAGACAAACCACCATCACCATGGGGACAGTATGCCCTCATCTTCCAAACTGATTTTGTGTTCGTATAAGATTGCTGCGAGAGCCATCCTACTGTAAGCTGATAGTTTTCCCATGAGGACATGGGGATGCACTGTATATGTTTAAAGATTAACACTGTTCCACCTGATGAAAAATGACTCCATTGGTTGCTAGACCCAAGGAAAAACTAGATATAGTTTCTGGGGAAAATGATGCAATCAGCATCTAGGAAGACTTCTTTTAACACTATCTATACACATGGTTGTCTTCAAGGAACTACAAATCACTCAAGTTTAAACATGCTATCTTCTAACCTTGCAGGCTGCATCAACTTTGCTCATAACTTAAAATAACAGTATTTTAAGATCACTTGTAAACAAAGTACCAGGTATATTTTAATGATTTCCTGTAATCTAGAAAGTAAGATGGGATAAGAAGGTAACATTCCTACTTGTGTGAGTGTGAGAGTTTGGGGGGAGTGATGCTCATGATGCATCCTTATGAACCTATTGGTAACTACTGGTCTATGTGAGGAGGAGGAGTAAACAGCCATTTTCTTGAACATCGATGTGCTTTCTTGGCAGTGCACAGATCTCCATCGTGAACTAGAAATCCTGAGTCACGAGTATCACAGTTGCCTCACCAAGTTACAGCAATGCCGAGATGAGCTCAATCATTCTCACATCAAGCAGGATCAAGTAGGAATGGTTTTCTTTGAATTTCTGTTTTGTTCTGTCCTATTATATTGACAGACAGCATTCATTAGGCCATGATCCATCAGTTGAATTGGGAGGGGAGTGATCCCACTTTCCATGCACTCCCTCCATCTTATGCACCCTCCAGTGCAGTGCATCTTAGCCTTTTCTTTATCAGGGACCCCTTGTAAATATTATTTGTTGCTGAGGACCCTCAAGACTTAAATATTTAGAATTATTAAAATATTTATTTACATGTTCAAATATTTATTAAAGGCTTCTGGAGATTACGACTCAAATCCCTGCTCAGACACTGAATGACCTCAGGCAAGTCACATTCTCAGCCTCAGAGAAAGGCAAAGGTAAACCCCCTATCAACAAATCATGCCCTCAAAAAAACTCTGTAATAGTTTCATCTTACGGTTACCATTAAGTCAGAAGTGACTTGAAGGCACACAACAAAAAAGTGCTGCTGGCAGGAATATTCTTCCTAGCTGTCATGTCTTTCCACTTTGAATACTGACATAATGGCGACCCTATCATGGAGATTTTCTTGGCAGAGGAGGGCGACCAAAATGGTGAAGGGTCTGGAAGCCATGACGCCCTATGAGGAACAGCTTAGGGAGCTGCGTATGTTTAGTCTGCAGAAAAGAAGGTTAAGAGGGGACATGATAGCCATGTTTAAATATTTGAAGGGATGTCATATCAAGGAAGGAGTGGGCTTGTTTTCTGCCGTTCCAGAGACTAGGAGAAGGAGCAATAGATTCAAGCTGCAAGAAAGGAGATTCCACTTGGACCTCAGGAAGAACTTCCTGACGGTCAGAGCTGTCTGGCAGTGGAATATGCTGCCTCAGAGTGTGGTAGAGTCTCCTTCTTGGAGGTTTTTAAGCAGAGGCTGGATGACCATCTGTTAGGAATGCTTTGATGGGTGTTCCTGCATTGCAGAGGGTTGGACTTAATGGCCCCTGGGGTCTCTTCCAACTCTATGATTCTATGATTTTATGATTTGCTGCCTCTGTTTTTCTCTGAGGCTAAGAGAATGTGACTTTTGTTGGGGACATGGCAGAGGTGATGGTGCGGGTACCAAAACTACTCCCTTGGTTTGCAAACGAAGGAGCGGTTTGGACACGCACACACATGCCTGTTGCCGTGTCCCTTTTGTCGGAGACACAGAAGCAGGGTGTGGGTGCTGAGGGACACGGCAGCAGGCATGCGTGCATGCCCAAGCTGCTCCCTTGTTTGCAACTGAGGAGCACTTTTACCACCTGCATGCAAACCTGCTGCTTCAGAGCATCGGTTCTTAACTTGGAGTCCACGGACCCTGGTGGGGGGCCCACAATGTCCTCACAGGGGGTGTCTGTGAAAGCTTGAAAAAATGTTGCGAGCTTTTACAGTTAAGATGGACAGAGAGACAAATGGATACATTGATCTCAAAGAGCAGGAGTCTTTGATGGTGATAGACATCATTTGTACAAACTTCCATTATAGTGGTTCAAATCATTCAAAAGTTATGGAACTGTTCAACAGAAAAAAAAATGTTCTCAGCACTTGCTACTTCTGCATACAGTAAGAACATGATGTGAATGATGTAACAGTCTTGCTACCACACATACTGCTAGAAGCTGCCTTGAGTTAAGCCTTGGTGATCCACAGCAATAGAAGATATTTAAAGAGTGTCCATATTAAAGAAAAGGTTTAGAACCACTGCTCCAGAGCATATTTTGAAATACTGCAGACAACTGTGGGAGGCAGGAGAACAAGTCTTCAGGCACAAGCAGAGTGTTGGATTTAGGCATAATCTGCCAATTTAGGCCATAATCTGTAAAGATATCAAAGTAAAGATTCCCGGCTTCTAAACACTCAGAGACTGAACTGGGGAGCATCAGTATTGAAAATGACCATTTATGTGATGTGAACAGAAAGCTAAGGCTACAACAGCTTTTAAAGTACTGCAGAGTACCCATCAGACTGATGTATGTTATCTGAGAAAGCCAGTGTAGTGTAGAGGTTTGAGTGCTGGACTATGGCTCTGGAGACCAGGGTTTGAATCCCTGCTCAGCTCTGGAAGCCCACTGGCTGACCTTGAGCAAGTCACACTCTCTCAGCCTCAGAATGACAATGGCAAATTCTCTTCACACAAATCTGGGCAAGAAAACCCTGTGATAAATTCACTTTAGGGCAGCCGTAAACCAGAAATAACCTGAAGGCACACAACAATGCAGTATTTGTAAATCTGACACAAAAAATAAAAAACAAAATTTACAGTCCAGCTGGCAGTCCAGCTGGAAACAGCAACACACATCTAGCATGCCTGGTTATTCAGGCAATTTAAGAAGTTTTTTTAAAATAGTTTTAACTCTTGTGCAGCATCAATGCATAAAAACTTGGTACTAGCACTAGAAGTTACGTTTACTCAATTACATATCCTTCTCTAGTTTTTTGAAATGATTAAAGTCCAAAAGTAAAACTTGATGGTTTTGCACTGATTTTGAAAAACACCTGATGATGAGGTTTGATGTGACTTTTGAGACAGTAAGTTGAACTATTGTACATAGGGAACCCCACTGAAAAAGACTGTGCCTTGTTTTTGTCAGCCTTGTCAAACAGAAAGCAACTGTTGCTGAGCCACCTGCTGAGATTACAGGGGATATTTGATATAGTGAGAATCACTTCCTAGCATTTCCAGAGTCCAGATTTTTAGAGAGGATGATAATGCTTTATATCTCACCTTTCTCCCAAAATTGGGACTCAGAGATAAGAAATGACCCTTTGAATTTAAGTGACTTCAGGGAAGCAGCTATATAAATCTACATGCATCATAAAAATTAACAGACCAAAGACATAACAGGAATAATGAATCACAGTTGGGTCCACAAATAAAATAAACAGCTAATTCATATTCAGCTTTTTTGTCCACAGCAAGGAACAGTCAGATGCGCTCTGCACAAGCTGCTACTTCCCAATTTTACCCAGAGGTGGTCTCAAACAGAGCTATGGCACTGAATTGTGAACTTGAACAGCATCTGTTAAAGTTCTTTAGACCTGAGGCTCTATTTCTGCAATAAACAGTGCCTGCCATGTATCACAGAACTGACTGTGTAACCATTTTGAACATTCACAAGTCCTGGATTTCAGCCCTTGCCCCAATAAAGCCAGAATGGGGGTTAATCTATAGAAAACCACATAGTGGAAAAACTGAGCACTGACCCAAGAAGTGAAGAGATTATAGAAAAATATAGAAGAGTGAATTTGTTTCAGGTTCAGTGTATTGGTGTGCCAAAATCAGTTCTAGTCTAATGAATACTGGGGGAACAAGAACCATTTCAAAACATCATTCTTCCAACTACACCTCAGTGGTTTACAAAGCCAAGCAGATGGTTTGGGCTACATAGAAGATTCATCTTGTGACTACGGAGTGTATCCACAAAACGTTACCTACATGGCACGGTTTAGTTGAGTTGCTGCATGCTGCCAGTGATTTTGTTAACAGGCTCTAAATCGGGTGGACAAAGTGTAGCCTGCAGGATCCATGCAGCCCTTCAGCACCATTTTTGTGGCCCCAGGAATTAACAGTATTCTTTTGAACTCCCCCCCCCAGAATACCCCAAATAAATTCTAGGAACATCTACCACGTTTGGAGGCTCCCTGGTCCTCCCGGAGTCAAAATCCATTTTTTCAAAATTTTTCAAAATGTTTTTCTCTCTCTTCCAAAATGTCCACTATGGGAACTCTGGGGCAATTCAAGCCCAATGGGCCTTTTTGAAATCCCAAACATGGTGAAAATACCCCTCCCCCATGCCTTCCTAGAAGCATTGAGGGCATTTTTTTTTGGAGGGTGGGAGCAGGTAAGGACCGCCAATGTCTCCTAGGGGGCTAAGGCAGCCCCCTAGCTTTCCACAGTTGCCCATCCTTACTGTAAATACATCAGCTTTTTGCATCAACTGCCTTTGCAGTTAGATTTTATTCTCAAAAGTCACTTTCCACATTTCTTGAGCAGCATAATAGGGCATGAAAGGCAGTGGGGTATAGTGGTTTAAAATATGAACTACAGCCCTGGAGACCAGGGTGCAGTTCCCCTCTCTGCCATGGAAACCCACTGAGCGACTTTGGGCAAGGCACACACTCTCAGCCCAGAAAACCCTGTGACAGATTCACCTGAGGGTCACAGCACCAAAATAGAGGCTTAAGATGCTTTGGAATAAAGTGCAAAACAAAAGGTACAGGAGACAGCTTAATGTAACTACTTGAACACAAGAAGGAATTACGAGTTACTACCAAATGTGCACAATATTTATTAATTTGTTTTATTATCCCGCTAGGTTTCATCTTTCTTTCAGAGAAGGCATGAACGCTGGATCGCTCTCCTAATGGTAGTCGTGGCAACAGCTTTGGTATCTTACTTAGCCAACTTTATACCCTGAATATACCTTCTGTGGAGTTTTGCCTATTTCATTAGAGCATTTTACATTTATATACAGAATACAGTTATTTTTGTACTGGCATGGTTTTAATTTTGTATAGAATTTGGAACTGCACACTCTGCTAAAGGGATTTGACAGCTTGACCTTCTATGTTGCTTAATTTGGTGGTTGTCTTTTTATTATTACTAAAGTTACATTTAAAAAGCTAGTATGTCTGTCTGTTGACTCTGTATACCACAGAATTCTGCATCTGATCCAGTTGTTAGTCTTATACCTTTGAAAACTGTGAATCTCAAAATCCATTTATGACACTGCTTGTCTACTTACAAATCAGGCCAAGCAGACACTGTTTGTCTACTTACAAATCAGGCTCAGTGCTCATCTCAGCCTCAGAAAAATACCAGTTCTTTGTGACTGGAGTTCTTCTTATTTAGGGATTAATTTAAGATGGCCTTACAATGGTGGCTATACAGACAACTGCCTCAAAACATATAGCCTGGATATAGGTTCTCCAATAGTTGGAGAGTGAACAGATAAGTGTGAAAAGAAAAACAGCACATTTTCTTTCCTTTCAATACTTTGAAACCACACTTTTTTAAAAAGTTTTTTTAAAAAAATTAATAAATAATGGGGTGCTATGAGTAAAAATTGGCATGTGCTTCTGGATCATGGTCTATAATTACAAAGTCACTGCTATTTGAGCAACAACCTCTGTTGAAATACTGAGCTCTGCAAAATATTTTTGAGCTTTGAAAGCATCCTTGAGATGTTCACACCACACATTGAGGCTTGTTTTCATGACAGGATACAAGAGCTCTGGGACACTGAAAGAATAAAACCGGACTCTGAAGTCACTGCTTATCTTACAGAATGTGGCTTGGATAGTGAACACCCTCAGCGGGGTTAGAGAAAGGCAGTTCTCAAAGCTCTTCTGAGCAGGAAAACTATAGGCTGCTGGATAGCCCAGCAAAACACCAAAAAGAGTACACAGATTCCATTCAGCAGAGAAGATGGTGCTGGATGAAAGCATCTGGGATGTGTCTCCTGCCTGTGCTTTAACATGACTCAGTACCTCAAAGAGATGACCTTTTATGAGATTGACATCTTCTGGTTCACAAAAGCCCGGGCATGTTCTAGAAGCAGAAACATCAATGAATGGGACATTGTTGTTCAGTAGGACTGTTTCCAACCACAGCTGCATAGTTCCCAAGTTGATAATCAGAACATTTTCAGCTATGCTCAGAACATGTAACCCACATCCAAGCTGATTTATGGATTGAAGTTCCTGGACATAGCTCAAAATCTGAGAAATCCCAGCAGAATTGTAATCATACAGGAAAGCTGGTTTCAGACCAACAGCTACTGCAAGAATCTCCCCAGCCAAGCTCAAGGAGGCCGAGGGAGATAAGCTTTTCTTCTTTCTCTTTATGAGATGGTGCCGAGCTGCAGCAATAAGCAGTTGAGGGAATGGATCAGACATCCTCATCCTTAGATTGAGTCAGTCCAGAGATCATGTGAATCACCCCATTATCCTCCAACCTCCAGCTGTGTCCTACTGCAACCAGGATCTAGGAGATAATATAAAAACTTAATAGTGGTGAAACAAAAACCTCCAGTGTACTTTTTAGCTCTGAAAAAAATCTGGTAAAATAAGTGAATATCAATCCCTGAGGGAAGGATGAGAATCACAGTTGTGAGCCTGAATCTGACCTTCCAGATATTTCCCAGATGGCGAGGTCCCTTCTCTACCAACATCTGGACATTTTCCAGCATGCACACTAACATACTAAAATTTCCCATGTCTTTCCTAAGGCTAAGAGCTTTAAACTCAAATATCCTGGTATTTAAATGCTACTTCTTTGTCTTTGCCATGCCCACCACTGAGATACAGCTGGGAATTTCTCTGAAATATAATTCAACACTCAGGTAAAAGAAGTTCCCCACTCATATTATACAGGGCCTTTCACATGTGGCATGCATGTGGGAGAATGGAATTTGAATGCTTCAGATATACATAACCCACCATGAAATTGTGCAATTACATAATATCACTGTAGGGTCCAGGCTGCTTTTAATTGCATGTAAATGTTTCTTTTATAAAGCACTTTTTATTGCTGTGGCTATTTTAAAGGTTTAATGCTGTATAATTTTATTTGATACGTACATATATATATATTTGTTTTGTGGAGCCCTTGCTCCAAAAGGTGGCACAGAACTACTTTCAATAAGAGACATTGTTATTATTTATTAGATGGCTATGCACATATTGCCTTAGGAAAGCTAGCCGTAAACAGGAAGGGAGGATTCACCCAAATGTTTTCACTCACACTTATGGCCAGCCATAATCACTCATGCTGTTTAAACTGCTCAGACAAAACAGTTTAAACATTTTAAACAGGAGCCATGTTAAAACTGGTATGTCATTCAAAACAAAGAGGTCACTTCTTTAGTATGTACCCATAGATATTGCTTTACAAAAAAACAAAACATGGAAATCAACTATTATGTAGTAATGATTTGGCAAAGCAATCTGATCTGTGTGCAAAAACATCTACAAAGAGACCAGAGATGAGTAGGTCATATCCAGCCCAAGTTACTTCCTCTTTTAAAAAAAAAGTAGTATTAAAACTGGATTCATTTTCACTCACATTCAAAATAGCAATGTGGCTGGCAGTGATATACTCTACAATGGCCTTACTTTGAACCCCTCAAGCTCTCCTATCTGCATTCATGGAAGTTACCAGATCTGAGGAGGTGAATTTTAATCCAGAGAAACATCAGCTATGATGAACCCAGACTCACTGAGGTGCTCAGTAGGGCACAAAGCTGTTTCTCATGTTTAAGAAACCAGCAAAGCTACGCATATTTAATTCCTTTTCCCAACACCTTCTGCTGCCCTGTAGTTCTGCCAAACTGAGATGCAAGAGTAAAAAGTCAAGACAAACTATTGATATCCTGCCCTTTTCACATCATGGAACTCAAGGCAGCTGAAAGACTACAAGACAAAAACGAAAAGCCTTGCAACAGAAAAACACACAATTATGCAATCTATATTAAAATGCCATTAACTTTTTGAAAAATGCAAAATCACTTAAAAACATAACGATGAAGTCAAACATACAAACACCCGATTAGAAAAGACTACTCACAACCAACTAATCATTAACTGCCTGTTTCAATAAAAGGGTCTGTGTCTTCCAGCAAAAAGGAGGGCAGAGGTGGGCAGTCTAATCTCTCCTGAGCCATTTCCGCACGGGCCTGTTACAGCGCTATTACTCCACTTTCAACATTCTATGGAATCCTGGGGTTCGCAGTTTCGGGAGGGGCCAAACTGCAAACCGCAGGATTCCATAGGATGTTGAAAGCGGAATCATAGCGCTGTAACAGTCTAGTGCGGAAACGGCCCTAAAATGGAAATCAACCGCCTGCAACCAGGCACTGAAAAGGTTCTCCCTCTCCCGTGTCCTCACCAGATCAGACACCGACTACGGCGGGACCCAGAGAAAGCCCTCTCCCAAGGGCTTTAATAATAATAATAAATAATAATAAACTTTTTTTCTGAGCTCTGGAACAAAAAATCATTTTCCAGCGAAGCTTGGGGGCTTGCCAGTGTTGACTGATATTCATCCTCTCGGATGTTGACTGTCTAAAACGCTTAATTAAAATACCGTTTTAGTATTTGAAACGAAAGCAACGTGCTGCGCCCAAGCCACAACTGGGCCGCTTCTTCAAACCCCAGGTTTCCATAGGATGGCCATTTCCGCACTAGCCTGTTCTGGCGCGATGATTCCACTTTCAACATCCTCTGGAATCCTGGGGTTTGCAGTTTCGGGAGGGGCCGGCCGGCCCCCCCCGAAACTGCAAACCCCAGGATTCCAGAGGATGTTGAAAGTGGAATCATCGCGCCAGAACAAGCTAGTGCGGAAATGGCCGATGTTGAAAGTGGAATAATAGCGCTATAACCCCCTAGTGCGGAAATGATCTACAGCCCCGCGCCTAGGCGGCCCCACTTCGGATCTGCAGGTGCTTACATTTACGAGCTTCCTGCATTTCTTCCTACTGCTCAGTGCAGGGGATCAGGAGCGACCCTGGCTCGGTCGTCCACGTCGTTGTACAGAGACCCCTGCTCCTCCCTTCCCCACGTACCCCTCTCTTGTCTTCCGGCTTCCCGATTCCAGGAGGAGCATGCGCACAAGCTTCCGATCGCGAACGCAAACTGCATTTCCGCTTCCCTTCTGTGCGCAAAGCCGGCGGGAGGGTGGAAAAGTGTCCTCCGTCCGGCTCTTAAAGGGACACACTCTGCTTAAAGGCGACGTTTAATTTAATTACGCTGGGCGCGGCGCGCTTTCTCTCTCTTTTCGCGTCGGAATTTTTACTTGCCAAACTCCCTGTTTTCAAAGTCTCTTCTGCGGATCCTATACATATGCCGCGTTGAATGACCTTGGCAAAGTCGCACTCTCTCAGCCTCAGAGGAAGGCAAAAGCGAACCCCGGTTCAACAAATCTTGCCAGGAAAACCCCGTGATAACTTCGCCTTAGGGTCGTCCCAAGGCTGAAACGACTGGAAGGCACACTGCAGGAAATCGCGGAATCACAGAAACAGAAGAGACCACAATGGCCATCGAGCCCAAAACTCTGCCGTGCACGAACAAAACAAAGCACCCCCAGCAAATGGCCATCTAGCCTCTGCTTAAAGGTGACTTCGCACCCTGAGAGGCAGCATATTCCACTGTCAGGGAGTTCTTCCTGAGGTTTAGGAGAAATCTCTTTTCTTGCAGTTTGAATCCACTGCTCTGTGTCCTAGTTTCTGGAGCAGAAGAAAACAAGCTTGCTCCATCTTCAACATGACGGCCCTTCAAATATTTAAACATAGCTATCGCTTCACCTCTTAACCTTCACCTTTTGGTCGCCCTCCTCTGAACACGTCCCAGCTTGTCAATAGCCTTCCTGAACTGTGATGCCCAGAATTGGACACAGTATATATATATATATATATATATATTAAAAAAAAAGATGGTTATACTGTATTTCTATGCCAGCGTTCCTCAAATGAGCTCCAGGTGTCTTCTCCCTGCTTTATCCGTACAACAACTCTGGGAAGTAGGTTCAGTTGAGAATGATTGTCCCGCGGTCACTCACTGGCTCTCCCAAAATCCCAGGCCAGCGCTCCAACCACTAGGTGAAGTTAATGAACTTACAGGACAGAAGGGAAGGAGAAGATGCTAATCTGTGGTGTGGGAAGCTCAGATACTGGACAGCAACATCTGCAATCCTGGCAGTGAACGTTCTACTGTGCCAGTAGTACCGATGAACAGGAGCCAAAGCTGGCATTCTGTTACAAGCCTTTCTACTATAAACTCTTCTGCCTGGAAAGAAAGAGTTCAAAAATTAATAGTAGGGTTGCAAGCACAACCCACACGTTTAAAACAGTGGTAAGGCTCATATTGAGTGGAAAGGAGTACAGCCCTACCTCAGTTAACAAAGCCTCTGACAAACTCATTTTTACAAAGTCTTTGTCCTCTGTCTAGCTGGAAGTTTTTGGTAGCATTAGCACCGGGAAATGGTGAAAGAGGGCTGGAGAAACACAAGTTTTTAATGTCAGGTTGTAGCAGCATGTCTGCAGTATAAAGGTGCACTAAAAGCCTGAGCTGGTTGACAATGGGATTCTGATGTAGCTGATCTTATTGTAGCTGTGAGCACCTGCCTACAACAGGCAAGTTAAACAGCAGCTCTCTCCAGGATCCCTTTTGGAGCACGCTGAACACCCATCTCAGAGAGAAACAGGGAAAGCAGAGAAACTTGCCCCATTAGGTGTCCCCATCATATTAAAGAGCCATAGAGCTATAAGTCTGGCTACCGAAATGGACCTCAAAAGAAGAAGCAGAGGCTAATGAAAGAAAAATATAATCATTGGATGCATCATGGTAGAAATTTTCAGATGATCTCTCAAATCCTTTTCTTTACTTATGCAAGGCATGCCTGACCTAATTGTTTAATTTCACATATGTACAGTCAGCCGACCACATCTGTGGGTTTCACTTTCATAGATTTGATGATCTGCCAGTTTCTCCAACCCTTGCCCCCACCTCAGGAGTTTCTTTCGCAGTGGACCTTTCACTCTCAGCAGCACTGATCAGGCCACCTAACCCTTTAAAGATACACTTCTGGTCCTCCTTCTCCTCTACCAAGTGCTGCCTGGCCCGCTAAGGACAGGTCACAGCCCAATTTCTCAGCACCACAACCCCTCCCCTGATGTCCCCACACCCAATAAAGGAGATGGATGAGAGGAAGTATTGGGCTACCATGCTGATCCGTCCCCTTTCTTTCTCCTTTGCCTGAACTGGTTTGGACCCTGAGTGCCTGTTCACCCCACCATGGCTTGGCTCTCTTCCCACAGATACACACGTTTTGATATCTGTGATTTTTCTGCTTTTGCAGGATTTCTGCCCCTCTAACCCTAGCAAATGTTGAGGGCTGACTGTATATTGCTAGTTTGGATGAAAAGATTTTGCAGATTTTTAAACTCTTTTTTTTTTGGTGGTGGTGTAGGAGCCAATCCCTATTCATTCCATGTTATTTTTGTCTCTGGTATCAACGTTTCTCTTAAAGAAATAATGCCCAGAAACATACCTACTTTCTTAACTAAGCTATACTTGTAGTTATTGTGTCATGACTTTTTCCTAGTTCAGTACTTCAGATCGCTTTGCAACACTTAAAATAGGCATAGCTAAAAATTCCCAATATACAAAAGGTAAGCACAAACCATTAAAAGGAAAACAGCAAATAAAAAAATCCACATTATGCAAGGCCCCTTCCACTTGAGTCTTCGAAGGCTTGTGAAAACAAAAATGGTCGTGATCTGTCCACAGAAATATAGCAAGGAGGGTGCCAGTCTAATCTCTTTGGGAAAGGAATACCACAACTTGGGAGCAGCCACAGAGAAGACCCTCTCCTGTGTTTCCAGCAGATGTACCTGTTGCAGTAGTGGAACAGAAAGAAGGGTCTCCCCAGATCTCAAAACATCGGCAGTCCTCAAAGATAAATGGGATCATAGAATCAGAGATTATTTTGAAAACTCTTTTAGGTCTGGTATGTTTTGCAACAGGAATTTAAATCTCCATTCATAGTTTGATTCTGTGCCTGTTGGCCTTGGAAAGTTTACTTTTTGAACTAAATTCCGAGTTCCCCAGCAATCACAGTTACCTGAGTAATTCAGAGAGTTGCATTCAGACAACTTTCCGAGTTCCATCTCTGGCAACTTCATTATCATAACAACTATGTACAGTGGGCTAAATAGATAGCAAATGCAATCTCTGAGTTCTTCTTACAGTGGGTGGATACAGAAGTGATAACTACTGCCAGGTCGTCTGGCAAGTTTCACGGGTGGTAGAGCAGTATCAGCCAGGGCTTCTGAGCAGAGACAAGACAATGAATCGCCCTTGTCAGGGAAGCAGACCGTTTGGGAGCAGGAAGGATTCAGCTGGATGCTTCCGTTTACAGTTCCATCCTCTATCAAGGGCACTTCTGTGCTGATAGGCCACCAGATCATCACTCCAACCATTACACTCTTCATGAGCAACCCTCATCCAATTTTGCAGGTGTAATCCAGCCATAAAACCTATACAATATGTGCTGTTAAAAATCACTCTATTTTACGTCAACATTTTTCACCAATGATACTTCTGAGCCCTTCTTACTCTGTGTGGATAAAAGAGAATGCTTAGTCTGGATCAATGTGCTACCTAATGAAGGTTTCATACTCATAATGCAGTTGCATAGCACATTAAGGTGTTCAGAATCTTTAACATGCATTGTTTTGTGAACTGCTAAAACAGTTCTGGGAGGTAAGAGCAGCATTTTCAGTCCATATTGCAGAGAGAAGGGAGATCAGACTCAAAATTGAAAGAACAGTGGCTTGGCCAAGTCCCAGCTGGGGAAGGGCATCTTGAGCTATTTGATGTGGAGGGCCAGCATTTTCTCTTCCATTGTGCCAGAAACTGGTGCTGTATTTGTACCCATTGGCTATAATTGTTTCTATTTTTTCCGGGTGCTCACAGGGACTGGCAGCCAAGACCAGCACTGGTCCACAGTTTTGAGCAGCACAGATGTATGAAGTTTCTTGGTGAGGTGAAATTCAAATGATATTGTCTGGTTTGCACCATACTTTAAGACTATAGTCTTAGGTGCCCTCGTTTGGAAAAAGTCCTGTCACTCTGTGGAATTTATTTCTCCAGTTAACATGCAGTAAACCAGACTGCTACTTTGTTTACTATTCATAAGCAGCATTTATTAAATTTAGATGCTGTCTTTCTACTTGAAAAGGCAGTCAAGGTTGCTAACAATAATAAATAAAAGATATTATATGGCTATGAAAACATAAAAGCCTGTCAATTAAAACACATCAGTAAAATTTATAAACCACCACCCATTAATTTAAACCTAACGGCAACAACAACCAAGTTCCTATTAGACACTGTGGGAGATATTCATATACACATGTAGCAGGAGAAAGAGCCTATAGTACACATGGTGTCATGTATGAAGCACAAAGAGCATTCTAAAAAATATTACTAGCTTATACAACAATTTTAATCCTGATACATATAGTAATTCCTTTTTCCTATACAGATACCATAATTTAATTTTTGATTCCCCCATTATCCTTTCTTTCCTCCCTCCCCTGCCCAAACCATGAAGTCATGAACCTTATCCCTGTCAATCACCATAAATATGAAGTATCTTTCAAATAATTAATCATGACTTTCAATATTTGTTTTTCTAAAATTTCTCTTGATCCAAAGGAAGTTTAAGTCCAATATTACCCTGAGCAATATAAGCAATAAATGGCTTCCAAGTAATCTCAGTCATATCCTTTTTTTATGTCCCTACTTGCATGTTATGTTAATTTTGTATGTTAGTTTTTCTGAAATAGCTATGGACCATATGCTGTTTAACCAATTTTGTATTCAGGTTTTCTAATGTTTTCCATGTTTTGACTTTTCTAGCCTTGAAGCACTTAACATAAGAGCTATAAAATCTTTCTTCAGCAAATTTTCACTTTCACTTTAGAATATAGAAATTAATAATAGTGCCCCTCTGGAGTGGACTTTTTGGGCCAACATTTTACTTATCCATCCTAATGTTTTCTGGAATCTACATATTTTTTGATAAGTTAACCACATTATTCCAATCACCTGTTTTGCCACATCTCCAGCATAGCTTTGACGCTGCATTATTATCTTAATATCTTATCAATACCATTTATGAGTAATTGTTAATGCATTTTCTCTGATATGGATAGTTACTGATTTACAGGGTGACGTCATCCAAACTGAGCACCATTCTGTTATTTTAGCCCCAAATATAATTCCCATGGACAAAGAGCATTTTAAACAATTCTTCAGTTTATAAACATCTGTTTTGATGCATTTTTAGATCCAACGTATGTCATCAGCTCCTTCTTTTTTTACTGTTGCCAACTCCCTGAATTTACTGAACTACCAAAAAGGAAATATTTGAGCTTCATGTTTAAGATACAGATTTATTCAGCCTAGAGCAAAGATGAAGTCATTCAGAGGCTATTAAAACAGGTGGGAAGCTGAAACAGTACTGTAATATAAATGTTAATGAACATTTCTGATGTCATTCATTGACATTTGTTCCACTCTTGCAACTGCTTCCTGGTCTGGGTTTTGAAACCAGAAATGTAAGCATAGTAATTTCTGTTCCTTTTCATGTATTTGGCCAGTTATCTTTTAGTATGCGAGAGCAACTCAGTTTTCTCTCTGCTGAAGTAATTAGCAAAATGCATTTTGTACTGGTTCCTCTGTATTCCCACCAGTGATTGTATGATTGTCCAAAAAAGAAGGATTAACAGTCTATAACAGTGTGAAAAAATTCTGAAGCATTCAGGTAACAATATCTTTACCTCCATTTTATATACTTTTGTCTTCTTCCCCACTTCTTCCTCGTCCATACCTCTACATTCAGGCCACAGCACAATCTGGATTGTATCTTGATTGGACAAAGAAGCAAGCTCAGTTTATGTTGCCAGCTTTTATTTTTATTAGCACTGGTGGAGAATATGTAGTCTATATGCATACTGGCTCAAAGGAGACTTTGCTAGTGGTGATTTACTCCTCTTTCACAGTCTGCTTAAACCAGGGGTGGGAATTACATTCAGCCCCCTTTCAAGTTTTGCTCAGTGCCCCCAAAGTCCCTGGGATCCTTTTTCATTAGTGGGCATTTTTCACATCAAAATGCCCCCATCATTCTTGGAGACATCCAGCAGTGGTAGATTTATTTTGAAAAACCCCTGTACTCCCCACCCTCAGCTGCCACTGAATCCAGAAGTCACAACTCAAAATGATTTCTAATACTATGTTTTAGCAAATTTTGTGGGAAAATATGATATACTGTGGCTGCCGCAGAAAACTAGTAGTGACTGCACACTCCTGGCTTAAACTCACCCCGAGACTAATCATCAACAACTATCACCTCAGTTGTGTCAAAGTTTAATTGCTTCAGAATGAATATATAAAAACCCTCTTGCAGCTAATAGGTAGCCAAAGTGATCTGGTACAGATGGATATGCAGGCACAGGTCCTGGAAATCATGAAAACTAAGTTAATATCTGAAGGAAAAAATATGTTGACACGTTTATGTTAAAATGTGGAAGCTTGCGGAGAGCTCTACAACCCGTAAAACCTGTATACTCTTATGTAAGTGTCAGTTACTTCTCTGTTACAATGTTAGACCTGGGAAATAGTTTTCCAGGCTGAAAAGTTCTGCAGCCTGGCACTAGTGTTCTAAATCTATTGCTCTATAGTATTACAAATTTATAAGAAAATAGATTATCAAGAAAAACAAACATTTAAGCCATAACTTTCTCATACCTAAGAGCCCACGATGTACAGTTATGTCCACTACTAACTGATTATTCAAAACTGCGTTTTCGGTTCCATAACTATGCTACAGTTAAGTTATACCCCCATTTGGTAAAAAAGGAGGTATCAGGTAGACAGTGAATTGGTAAACACATGAAAGCAGGTCCCTTGATCTCAGTTACTTTCAGACCAGTACACAAATTTCTTCACTAAAATTTAATACTTGAGTTGACACTGGATACTTAATCTGCAAATCCTTACATCCAAGTAAGTCATCACTGGTGCTGCATCAAGCCATATATAGTGGGCCAGTATCTTACCCAAAGCCACTTAGTGAGTCAATTTATTTAAGATTCCTAGATCATCTTTCACCATAAAAGATAACAAGGACTGGAATCCAGTTCCCAGGCAAGCCTTCTGTCTGTTGTAGCATGCCATGCTGCTATTTACACAGAAAAGTAATTTAGGGACTTATGGAATGCAGACTTATCGAGTATGAGGAAAGTGTTGATGCATGTTCCTATTTAGAAGCAGCTAAACAAACTATGGAAGTTTACTCCATGGCTTGCTTATCATATTCTTAAGAACCCATTAGCAGCTGGCACATTGGATTACCTCCTCCCATCCCCACACAACAAGCCAGAAAAACAAGCCAGACTGCTGCTTCTGAATTCAGGAAACATTATAAACCATGGAACAAAGCTCAGTAGCTTAGCTTCACCAACTGTGTTTATACTCAATAAACCAGGATTGTCGCAGTTCCATGTTACATCTGCACATGGCCAATGTTGACTCTGAAAACACTTCCATTAAGCAAGGTGTTCTCTTGGATTTCAGGAGTTCCAAGTTCAAACTCCCATTGAACCATGAAATTCATGGAAGATTTCACACCAGTCATTCCATCCTACTTCACAGTGTAATTATTAACAGGAAAAAGTGGCTAGAAGGAGACCTGTGTATACCACTTTGATCTGGTTGAAAGAAGAGCAGCATATAAATGTAACTAATAAATATGTTGAATTGTTTGGAAAAGACCATAATGCCAGTTATCTTGGATATGCAAGTTGAATATGTTTCAGTCATGCATAAGCACTACTGGTAAAATAATGGGTCTTGAACACATGATTACAGTTCCACAGAAAATTTAATGTGTTTTCTAGCACTAGAAACAAATATGAAAGATCATCCTGAACAAAGTTTTGGCTTAGTATTCAAAACACTGTCTTATTTACAGTTGGCTGGATTACATCATTAACAATATTAAAATGTTATTGGTACACAATTTGGTTATATAAGTATAAAACAATTTGCTACACAAAGAAAGCAAAGGCCTTTGATGCCCTCCTAGCAATTTGATATTCTAACAAACAGTGCAAATGTAACTAATATTTCTGTTTGTTTCAAGAGGAATTCTATGAAACAACCAAGGACACCCCCTCATTAGCAAAAAACTGGTTAATCAGAAAGCCTCATCTATGCCTTTTTGTCTCTCTTCGTTAATTAGTCAGGCTGGGAAAAACTGATTATAGCTAACAATTTCTTCCACACTATACAACTGCCAACTAATATGTTGACATGTACCACACAGCACTGGATAACATTAAAAGGAGACACTTGCTAGGATCTTACATAGCAACGTCTAACTAACTTATCTGCATTTAACTTATAGTGACTACTGGTACAACTGGTTGTAAATTCACTTAAGTAAAAAAAATTGTTTGGGCTTAAAACATTATTTGAACTTTATCCTTCCTTTAGCAAATAGCAATGGTTTATTCATACAAAATTCAGAATACTGCTGATATTCCAGTAACTATTTTGTAAAGCAGCTTTATTGAAGAGCTGAAATATTTATATAACAGTGGTGATAAAAATGGTTTGTCAGATATCTGCCAGCATTACTGCTTTTTTAATATATATACATATATATATAGTAGAAACATTTAGTCTATGTAGTAATGTGACTATGTTATCCATAGAATTAAGCAAATCTAAGAATAAAGGAGGGCATTTGTGTTAAAAGCTTTTGAAATTCCTTTCGAAAAATAACATTTAAACTCTGATTACTTATAAAGACAGCACTGCTGTGTAACATGCAAACAAGACACAATTCAATATCCTTTCTCATATGTACACTAATTGAAAAAGTTTTTAAAAATCCAAACAGATATTCTTGTCTACATGCTTTAACCTTCATGCACTAGGAAATAAATATTGGGAGTTGTAGGCATGCTCTTATTCCAACAAAAATTCCATTGTATTTCAAGGTACTAAAAACACCATGTCTAAAAGAGTGTTTCTATATGCAGAATCAAGTGTGTTTCACTTAAACATCCAGAGCCAGAAAAGAGGTGGGAAAAAAGTAAAATAAATCAGATAAATAAAATATACATACTTCTTATACCATGCTGGCTTTTCCTGACTCAGTGAATTCTAGTTTACCCCCAATGGAACATATGTTGATTTTCCCCAAATGAATCCAACCTGGTGGGGGAGCGGGAACACAGTTTACAGCCATACTGATGTCAATATAATAGAATACCTACAATGCAGATCTAAAGTCTATGTGGGTTCTGCAACAAACCATGACTTTAAGGAATTTTGACACCCTATCCTAGTCCATAAGGGTTAATCCAACACAATTCCTACAAAGTAAATAAGATTACATTATATATAATAACATTCTCATTTCAGGTTCCTTTAGTCGAGTCTAATTTACAATTCACTGAAATATAAAAACCGTCTTGAGCTGGAATTATAGTATCCACACACTTTATTCCAGTCAATCCCTCATTTGGGCAAGCTCTGATCATTACTGTGCTGTGAGAGGTGGAGTCATCTGCATGTTTGGTGGTTGCATTGGCCAGCTTTCCTGATTGTTCTGCAACAGACGGTAGAGTTGCTTCAGCTGAGAAACAATGTTGTCCTTGATATCAGGGGTAGAGATCTGAAGCCGCACACTACCACTGTCAAAAGAGCGGGTAAACTCACCAGAAAACATCTCATAGATCATCCGAGCAACAACTGGAATTACCTGTTTCAAAACAAATATCACAACATTAGTCTAGACAATCAATTGTAACAATCACACCTGGAAAAAGGATAAACCAATTCCAGTTTTAGTGAATGTAGAATGTAGAATGTATTGTTTTGATGTCAGCTGAGTAGATACAGTGGTACAATAGTACTGAATCAGCAGGCATTTTAGAACAGCTGCATTCAAGGACACAGTAATTCATGCCGGCTGCAGGCATATATGATATTCACATTACAAACACAAATGTGCCTTCCAAGGTACAGAAGGAATGGTGCTCAAGGTCCACTGTATTGTTTTGTGGGCTTAAAAGGCGTCTATGCTCTTTCGCACTTTTATACAACCATTCTAAACAGAAGACATAGATGCCCTTGAACTTACAAAATGTCTTGCCTCGTTCATGTAAGCAAAGAGACCATCGTATTTTCCTTGCCCAGAGTTGAGAACACAACTTGAGTCCTGTTGTGGTGGTCTATAACTTTGGTCACTGGTCATACTGGTTGAGGATTATGGAAGCTATAGTCCAACATTATACAGAGACTCAGGGATGTAAATTACTACCTAAAAAAGGTGGGCATAGCATTGTACAGGGGCCCCAAAGAGCATCCAAGTTCTTGTTGGATGACTAAGGAGCAGCAACTTAGCACACAGCATCTCTTGAAGACCTCCTAACCACACCAGAAGCAGAAGCAACGCTCTGGTCATGCGTGGTTTTCGGCAATTTCCCATGTTTTGCGAGCTACTGCAGCCCTTGGCACATCATCAGGGGCTGATGCATCTGTTCCAGTTGCCCACCCTGGCCTAGAAGATGGTACTAAGGGAAAAGATGACACAATTATCTGTTTTTCTTCACCATGGGACTGGTACTGTGTTTTCCAATTTTATCTTTCATCATCTTCAACATCTGCATGAAACCACTGGAAGAAGTCATCAGGAGATATGAAGGGAAGTGCTGTATCTAGTATGATGACACTCAGGTCTATTTCTCCTTTTCATTAGATTCAAGTAAAATGGGGCCCTTTTCCTGAATGACTGTCTAAGTTCAGCAGTGAAATGGATGTGCGCTAATATATTTAAGTTCATTCTAGTTAAATGAGTTGATGAAGAAAGCAGATAAAAGATGGAGCACTGAGTGGACCACTGAACAAAAAACAAATGTCTGTCATCAGTAATATTACACTTCTTCTTAATGGATGTATTTGCAGCTTGGACCTGACATCACTCCTGGTATCTCAGATGATTCAATGGCTCACCAGCTAAGTTGGTACTGGACCTGCTATCTTCAACACTCATATCTTGGTGACTTCTGAATTAGCTAAGTAGTGCAGGAGTTGCTCTTGTTATACAGGATATTATGCCCACATGCACAGATTGACAAGGAACACCTTATATTCATTCTTGCTCTTTTTAATTAGCAGTGCATTCCAGACCTAATTCAAGGTTCTGGTTTTGACCTTTATAGCCTTATATAATCTGGTTCCACGCTTCTCAAGAAGCACATTTTTTCATATACACACATACATACATCCTTCTTGGTGGTTGATAATTTACCAGACTCTGTCATTTAAGGAAGGAAGGTTGCTACTTGCCATGTACAGGGCTATTTCTGTAATGGTTTCACAACTGTGATATATTCTGCCACAGGAAGTCTGTGCATTTTCTTCCCTATTTTTTTTTAATAAACAAATGAAAACACACTGTTGGACATTAGCAATGGAAAAACTCTTGATTTGTTTGAATGGTTTAACTAGTTTAGTTATGTTGTAGCTGTTTGTGTGTTTTACATAAATTGTTTTTACTTGTACTTTAAACTGCTGTTACCATATGTATACTTCAAGTGATTTATCAAATTCAGTAAATAAATCAACATTTCTATTGGATTTAATGTTTGTATATTTATACTCACAAATGAATACACAGAGATCCCCTCCAACCCACCATATTTATTTGTATTTCAGCACCTATAGTATGTATTTGTATATAATGGATTCCCAATGGCCAGGGTTCTAGAGCCATCCATAGCTCTTTTCGTCTTCCCATACCTGGTCTAAGCACAATGCATACACATTTGATCGTTTGTACTATTAATTTTACAAAACAGAAAGTGCAAAATTTAGGTTTCAGCTGCACAGAATGGGAGTTATTTTGTTCAAAGAATTATGTGCTGTGATGGCTCTGGTCTCTACCAGAGGTGACTACTTTTCTCAAAGTAAGCACTGTTGATTTTTTTTCCAATTCTTTTGTCTCTTACCTGAACAACTATCAGTTTTCTCTCTTTTGATTTTCCATCTGGCCATTCTTCCCCAAAACAAAAGTATATCTCATAAGGTGGAGGTTTTGCAATCTGTCCTTTCTGATGGGCAATCAGTTCTAAGTGGGATGAGAAGCAAAGCTTGCTGATATACAGTGAGACATATATGCATCCAAATATTCCACTCATTAGTTCTTCCAGTTCAAAACATGTGCTATATTCATTCTCTAGTTTCCTTACATTTCTGAACCCTCCTTCCCATAATTTCTTTACTATAGATAACAAAACAACCTTAGCTATCAGTTCTGTTTTCCTTTCCATTCTCTACTGGACCATTACTACAATAAATAGAGCAGGTTTGCTTATCATCTTCCACACCATGAAATTGGACAGATGGGCATGAACTTCAAGACTACGCAGCAAGAACTATAGCTACACCTCTGCTGCCTGGTGACCCTAAAACCCATCTGACAGGGCAATGTTACAGGGATGGAGGCCTACAGTAGAACTCCATAGTCACTATTACAAGATCATTCACGCCTGCATACAGAAAATACAAGGCACATATTTTGGGCCCAGTAGACTGCATGTAAATCGCATTCTACAGCTCTAGTTGACTGAACAGTACAGAACCTAAACCCAGGCCAGAAATGGAGTGTACAAACATTACATTAGCTGCTTAAAGCTGTTGTTCCAAGAGCACTAGAGTGACTCACCACTCAAAAATGTCTCTAAACAGAAAAGCTTGACTTTCTTTTGCCTTTCAATCAAGTTTGGTGTGGTGGAAGAAGGTGCACATGGTCCAGACCAATACACTTTGCATTGGCAAAGCCTGATAGCATAAATAGCATGGCCACTGACTTCTAGGATCAGCCCTCTGTCCATGACATCAAGCAGTCGGCTTGTGAAGAGCTTTTGTTTTTCATTGGTGATTTGTTCTGGCCCTGGAAACTTTACTTGCTCCAAATTAATAGGACCAAAGAGTTCTTCTTGATCTGGCATAGGTCCCAGTTCTCCGTAGAAAAGTCTGCAGCCCTGGGGGTTGCTCACTGTCATTGTCTGTCCAAACTCTTTGCCTCGGTACTCAAACTTGATTTCAAGGTCTGTCACTGGAGTCAAAGAATAATATTACTATAAACATTGCAACCAGAAACATAACTGGGAAATCTTGCATTAACTGACATTTCACTTCATAATATATCAAAGTGAATGAAATCTGCATAGAATAGGTCAGAATAGCTAGTCCTTTTTATAAATCAGATCTTAAAATGTTATTTTTTGGGAATACAACTCTCAGAATATCCAGTACTCCAACCAAGAGCCAATTCATGGAGTCAGGGTATTCACAATGTGACAGTGAATAGCAATAATAACATTTTTTCATCCAGCTTTTGTGAAAAGACTCACTGTTTACATGCATGCAATACTCAGCAGAAAAAGTAGCATATAAATGAGACTCATACAGCTCTCCAGATGTTGTTGGACTGTAAATTTCAGCAGCTATGGCCAGCACAGACAATTGTGCAGAACACTGGTTGTTGCAGTCCAGCAATATCTGGAGGGCCACATTATTTCCAGCCCTGATATAAACTGATATGTTTAATCACTAAAACCACCTCAGCTGTGCCACAAACTGCTATTCTGTTACTATCCCAAAGTCAGCAGCAGTTTCCAACTACATATCTGTATATACTTTCAAACACAGAATGTTACTGGGCCACACCAGTATAAACAGAAAAAAAGCTGCAGGAAAAAAATTGATGTATATTCGGCTTCTTTCTATAAAATACAAGAAATTCACTATGTGTAGATATATAGTTTTATATTTGTACACAGATATAGAGATATAGAAGCCAAAATGAGGCTGAAGTGACACAACTTATCAGAAAAGACAATAACACTTTGTAAAGTTGAAGGCAGCAGGAAAAGAAGAAGACCACAAGTATATGGATTCAATCAGAGAAGCCACAGTCCTAAATTTGCAAGACCTGAGCAGGGCTATGAACAACATGGTATCTTGGAAGTCTCTCATTCACAGAGTCACCATAAGTTGATGCAATTAACAACCAAAAGATACGATACTTTCTTATGCAAAACAACAATGATAACAACAAGAAGGCATACTTGGAAGAGAACTAATCCAAAGTTCTGGAGAGCTGAACATATCATGCTGCAGGGGTGGAAGTGCAGGAGGCATAGGCATCTCTATATCTCCAGGCTCAGTTTTTGGCCACACAGATTCAGGACTGCAGGCCTCCACGCTAGTGGGTGCCATCGGGGAATCTAAACAGAAAATGTATTTTAGAAACCTAGTACTTCAAGTACTTCAACCTCAACGTCTGCTGACATTTTAAAAAACTGTTATATTTTGCATTATCTATATTTAAACATAGTAGTAACCTGATTACTGTAGCTTCACAAAGAAGCAATAGACTAGACTAGCGCTCCCTGAATTGTCATCCTTCAGGTACATTTGACTATAACTCCCATAATCTTCACTCAACAAGGCGACCCTGACTAGGGTGATGGCACACCCTCCAACATTTCATAGATGAAAACTGGGACACATATAGCCAAGGAACATCAGAGTGTGGTCATGATGACAAACGTTATTAACGAAGAAGAACAGACAGGCCAAAAAAAGACTGTTAATTGTGTACAAACGGCTTTTGCACACTGAACTCAGTTTTCAGTAACTGAAGGACAAAGGGGGAAAGTGGGATGGAGGGAGAAAATCTGTAACTGAGAAACTGAGGTGTCTGGGGCAGAGCAGCAAATCCTGCCCTTTCCTCCACCCCCCAATTAAGTTGCACAGGGCACAAGAAGACCAAAGGAAGGTCCATAAGCCACATTAAGATTTGCCACCAGAAGTCCATAATTAAAAGTAATGTTCTATTAATGTAGATTCTACCTTTATGAATATAATAAATGAAATAGTTTAAGCATGGTGCTGCTGCCTTAAATATACAGGATCTTGGAAAGTCTTTTTCAAGTTTTGTCAAAACAGTACTCACAGACTATGAAAGCCAGTCTCTACAGCTTTTTACAAAATAGTTCCTACATCATAGCCAGCATGTCTCAACCTGACTTAATCAGCATTCCAAGAGTTCATGAGAAAAGGTTTACAATCCCTTTGCAAACTCACCCTAAGAAGACACCATTCTGATTATTATCTAAGCAATAATCAGAAAACTCACTGGATTGTAATGTTGATCTCCATAATGGTGACAAAAAATGCTGGATATGAGCTAGATCAGGAAATTTTAAGAGACAAGATTTAAAAGGATACACCATCAAAATATAACTTTAAAAAAAGATAGGTGCATGGGAAATGAAAGCAGAAATATCTTCCAAGAGACTAGTATAGTTAAAACTTGCTAAACCTGAACTGGCTCCAGGGAACTCCACAGAATTGACTTTTAGAACTGTCCCTTCATTACAGGCTATATATTGGTTTGGCAGAAAGATGTGTTTGCTCTTGCTATCATGTGAGAATTTATCATTTTAACAGAGCGCTGCCTAAATGTCTGACACAATGCCTTGTTATGAGATAGGGAGACCTATTGCTGCAGCTGGCTGTTTTGGCACAGTCTTCCCTTGCACCGCCTAGAATGGCAATGGTGGAGCTACCATGAAACGTATACATTCCTCTCACTTCTTTCCTAACCCAGGGTCATCAGCATCATCACCCTCAATCCATGCTAGCAGCACAGGTGACAAAAGAAGTGGCTATTCCTTTTATATCTTACTTGCCTTTGCTCAGTTGAATCTGACGAAAGACAGAAGCAAGGCTGCCTCTAATGTGCTTATGAAGATCTTAGGACAAAATAATCAAGACTGGGTCCCAGGACTTTGGGACTAGGCAGATGGTACAGTACCAATAGACAGATAGACAGACAGACAGATAGATAGATAGATAGATAGATAGATAGATAGATAGATAGATAGATAGATAGATAGATAGATAGATAGATAGATAGATAAATGCCAATGAATATGTGCAATTGCTCAGGCCTGCCCTACCATTAGGCAAACTAAAGCAGTTGCCTCAGGTGATAAGACGCTGAACAGGGGAATTCAGTACAGTAGCTAGCCTGAGCTAGCCTGACAAGAAGTAAGATTCAACTGCCAGTCTAGCTGACATCTGTACCTGTAATTATGAGGAGGAGGAGACCATCTTGCGCCCCAGGCAGCAAAATATCTTGGACCTTATCTAGCAATTTCACAAGCTCATCATTAGAGCATCACGAGCACAATATTTGAATGCAGAAGCTGGAGGGAAAGCCAATGACCATAAAGGGCAGGGGAAGATATCTGTTTAATCTAACTAAAGAAAAACATGTACTTCACATCTCCTTTTCCTATTTTCTGCAGCATGTTGATTAAACACCTGCTAACCAAGTTGCATCTACACAAATAAATGGTAGACTTTTGAAACTATTTACTGAAATATTTCTTAAGACATTAATAAAATACAACATTTACAAAAATAACCACTATTTGAAAAGTAGGTATAAGTTCAGTACACGTTCTGTGCCATGCTATATGTACTAACCATTGATATTAAGATATGGAAAGGTATCCTGTATAGGTACATGCTTAGACTGATTTAATTCATCATCATCTTCATCATCAGGATCATTATCCTTTTCATCCCATGGACCTGAACCAGTGGAACCTGTAGGAAATGCACCAGCTAAAGTATTAGCAACTATTATGAAATGTTATCAACAGAAGACAGTAAAGAAATGGAATTTCTCTTTTTGTGAACTGTTACAAGAATAATTGTTCCCAATAGCATTTGTAGATGCCATCACCACCTCATGGAATTTTTGTTTCAAGGATGGTTTGGTCCCCCTTCCTAGCTCCAGAAGCACAGTTCTAGAGTCATTCTATGCTTCTCAGATTATTCTTAGAAGGCTTTGACTAGCCATCAAGAAGTTCCTCTTCTTCTAGAGCCTGTACAGTCCAATCAAGAAACAACAACAACAAAAAACCCTGCCTCACTGAAATTTTCAGCTGGTTTGCAGGAAGGTATACAGAGGGCCAGAAAACCTTGCTCCATTCCTGTATTTGCCCGCTCTTTACTTCCAACAGCTGGCTCACAGAATGTTTATTCTACCACATTGCCATTCTCTCTCTCTCTCCCCCCTATACACGCACGCACACAACCAGTGCCTTTCACAGCCAGATGAGCCAGGAGAAACTGCAGATGAATGTCATCAAAATAAAATTAAAAAAATTCAAGAACAATGGTGTTTCAAAGACAGTCTTCTTACTACCTGCCTAGGACCAACATGCTAGAGGAGAAGCAAGGAGAAGACACAAAGAAGACTGGAGGAAATGGAAAGAAATTTCCAACTTCCGTTAACTTTCTTTCTCCTACTATCTCTGCACTTAGAATACAACTGATCTTCAAAACCTTTCCAATAGTTTTTTTTTTTTTTTACAGCCAAGCAATTAAGATTCCAACTTATACGTAATGGATTTGTGGATATGAAGGATGCATTCTTGCTCAGAAAGATTAACTTAAATTAACTGTGTTATGTTGCACCAAAGATAACCAAATGTACTTACTCACTTTTAACTGAGTAAGCCAATACTGACTATAAGATAGCTAAATGTAGCAGAACTAGCCAGATGCTGCTTTTAAAAAGCAAGAATCTCTGCATCTCTCACCTGGATTAATGATCCCTGCTTGGGACTGTGGGATATCACAAACTTCATATATTTTAATAGGGTTCATTGGCACCTCTTTGGTGCCATCGTACATCAGGTTGAATTCCCGGCTTTTGTTGAGTGCACATCTGAGCTGGGCTTTCCATTTGGCAGGGTCAGGATCATCAACTCCTTCCTGATACTTTCCTGTTTCCACAGCCCAAGCCTGGGAGCAAAGTACACAGTGCTCAGTTAAATACTGTCATCACGCCAGCTTCTTCTGAATCGTGTTGCCAAACTCTGATCTATCATATGCATCTAGGCAATAAATACTTTTTGCTGTAGCTAGTTAACCATTGCTGCTAAAGGATCAGCTCTTCCCAACACAAACAACAGCAGCGTATATTATATGAGCATTTTCCAAACCAGCATTGTTCTGTATCAGTCTGACAGACCTTTCTTTCATAGAGGCTGAATCCAAGGATAGGACAGACCTTTCTTTCATAGAGGCTGAATCCAATCAACCCAGTGGCCAACAAGGCTTTCATCAACTTTTGTATGTGGGATTACATTTCTAGTTTTATCTAGATAATGTTAATTTGCACATTAATCTTCCAGAAATTTCTCAGATTTTATTGTTATCAAAGAGCATGTAAAATTTACATAAAATAGCAGGAATTGTTCATGCCTTTTTTCCCAGGTTTTTTTTTTTCATTTTATAAAATATTTTAGAAACTTCTGTTTTTATCAAGTGGTTTCCATATTAATGTAAATTAAAGCCGCTATTCCATCCGAGTTCATTTTGAGAAGTGGCATTTTAATTGTTTGTATGAAGAAAGGTAAAAGCCATATAATGACTCAGATAACTTTTATAATGCACTCTTGTGCAGGTCACTCAGAAGTGAGTCCAATAAGACTAATACCCAAGAAAGCCCAAGACAAAGAATTAGGAAGTCCCATAATATGAGAAAGGGTCAAAAGTTGAGAATCAGATAATTAGAACCCTCAATCTGATGTTTCTTAGGATGGAAGCTACTAAGTAGCTTCAAAGAGAAACAAGCCACAACCTGATAAAGGGCAGGTACAGCTTAAGAGTACACAGTGGAGATAACATAGTATATATCTTGTTCACTTGGAGGGAGCTGTATCTGCTTTTGAGAGCAATAGTGAATCTTGCAAATTGATTTACCCTCATTTGTCCATGTTTCTGTTCACAAGTGCATGCTTCTTTCCTTTAAAATGATGGTTTTATGTTTGATATTGTTTATGTAAAAAGTGCTAGATTTGTTGTGTGCCTTCAAGGTTTCCAACTTATGGAGACCCTAAAGCAACCCTATTGTGGGGTCTCCTTGGCAAAATCTGTTCAGAGGGAGCCTGCCACTGCCTTCCTCTGAGGCTAAGAAAATGTGATTTGCCCAAGGCCACCAGTGCAAAACCAGTGGTTTTCCACAGCTGAATGGGGATTTGAACCCTGAGCTCCAGAGTCACAGTCCAATGCTCAAAGCACAACACCACTTAGTGCTAGGTACACAGGCATAACCAATGCTAGATACATAGATATCCAGAGCTGTACCCCATACACACCACTTGATTCAATGAGCAGAAATCAAAAGGGAGACAAAATGTCAACACTTTTGAAGTAGCACCTGGTTTTCTGTGAAGGGAGAAGTAATTATACTCTACTCTGTCAATATCTTGAGAAGGTTAGAAAAACATATTCCAAGATTAAAGAAGCCTCCAGTATTGAAGAAGAGTGGGTGAAGTTGAGTTGCATAGCGAAACATTAATCAAAATATACAGTATTTTTATTTAATGAAGTACCATTATCAATGGAAAGAAAGCTGGGCTTTCTATACTTCTTTATACCAATCCTCTACTTGAAAATCTCCATGAATTTTCCATTTCCTTGATATAATTAACTTTGCTGTAGTTAATAAATTTGTAATTAAATCTTTCATTGTCTGGGTACAGTTAACCTTATCAAATATAAATAATGATGCTATACCTGGACATATTTGTAAATCAATTTCTGTTATCTCTTTTATCTCTTTAAACACCCTTTGCCAAAATTTCTGTACACCTTCACAATTCCACCACATATGAATATATGTACCAATCTCTTGACAACCCCTCCAACACAACCTTGAGTAATTCTTATCTATATAATTTAACCTTACTGGTGTTAGGTACCATCTCCAAACCAATTTATAATAGTTCTCTTTTATGCTTGCGGACAAGTTTTTTAAATGATGCTGATTCCAAATTTTTCCCCAGTCCTGAATATCTATTTTTTGTGCTAATTCTTCCTACCATATTTTCTTAGATATTCATCTTCATCTTCAAATTCTGTCAACATTTTGTACATTTCACTTGTGGTACCCTTCAATATTTCATTTTCGTCCATACCTTCTCTTTGTATAATTATTTGTCCAAATTTAGTATATTCTCTGAAACCTTTATTATTCCTTTTCCAATTCCTTGTCCACTGCTCTAGCTGTATAAAATTAAACTACGATATCTTAGTACCCTGTAATCTCTCTTTTATTTTATCTTTATTCGTCATTATAGTCATCCAATCTTTTAACTTATTTATTTTCTGTTTCTTTAATTTCTTCTCTACTTCACCACTCAAATTCATTGGAAATCTTGCCATCACCACTACAGGAGTTAATGGTGAAGTAGCTGGCATTAATTTTTCCTTATTTTTCTTCCAAATTTCTAATATATTTTTCAAAAAGGGGTTTTCTATTTTTTCCATTTCTCTCTTGACAGGATTCAAAAAAAAAATTAAAAAATTCTCTATTCTCAATTTCTAATGTTCCCATCTCTAACCAATCTAAATCCCTTTTTCCTAGAACTCCATTGATAATATATCTCAATTGATTTGCATTATAATACCATTTTAGATTTGGTAGGACCAATCCACCTTCTTTTTGGAATTTACACCAAAATTTCTTATTAATCCTCTCTTAACTCTATTACAAAAATTGTTCAATAATAACTGCCATTTTTTCAATTCTTCTTCTGATACTTTTATTGGTAACATCCTGAACAACAAATTAATCTTAGGTAGTATTTTCATTTTTACTAATGCTGTTCTTCCAAACCATGATAAGTTAATATTTTTATATTCCTCTAATTTCCGTTTCACTTCTTGTCTTAATTTATTATAATTTTTTCCTCTAATCTTTGTAGACCTTTTGCAATATTTATTCCTAAATATTTTAATTATTTCCTTTAATTTAATATCTATCTTTTTAAAAATCTTGTTCTTCTATTTTAGTAAAATTAAACAACATTAATTCCGATTTAGCTCAATTTATTTGTAGCCCTGTCATTTTCCCAAATTCTTTTAAGTGTTCAGATACTCTATCCACTTTCTTTATTGGATCTTTAACTGTCAGCAAGGTATCAGAAGTGTGGAAGAAGTGTGGAAAATTGTGATTAATGATAAGTTAACATGTCAAATTAAGGCCAAAAAAGGAATAATGAAGGGGAATGATTTTGAAACAATAAGGAAGATATCTGTGGAAAAGGTTTTAATAAAAGAGAAAGGTGTCGTATCTCCACAAGAATAATTACAATTCTGGAAGGTGGAGTAATTTGAAATATAATTGGCTCTGGGGGGTGGGTTTATTTTTAGGAATAGTTTGATATGTTTAGTAATAAGATCATAGTTAGTATTAGTAATAGATTAAATGGAATTGAAAAGTATAGAGTTAAGAATCAAATTATTATAATAATAATGAGTATAATGAGAATGAGATCTAGATGTAGGTAACCAAAGTATATAAGCAGTGTGATATAGAATATGTTGAATAAGTATATGATTGCAATGGAATTGGAGAGACATAACAGTGTAAGCTTGTTTTTGTTGAAATTCCTTTTTTTTTCACTGTTATGTGTATCGTGGTGTTTTTTGTTTGTTTGTTTTTTGTTCTTTTCTTTATAATCAATAAAAATAATTTAAAAAAGGAAAGAAAGCTGGGTTAGTAATTCATTTTGGAAGCATTACATAGTGAGTACTTTTCAATACACACTCAAAAAAGATGGAAGATCTAATCACACATTTATGGTACTGTACAGCTCTGCCTCCCATCACTGATCATAATGCCTTAAAAATTCAGCTGATCAGTCAGTCCATAGTCCCATGGAACTATTAGACTAGTAAAAAACAAAATATGATGGCATTCTACTACGTCAAAGTTGAAAGTAGCTGCTGCCATATGATTGATTTACCACAAATCTCTGCTAACTGAATGAGTCCATGGGACCCAGAAAACCCCACGATAGGTTTGTCTTAGGGTTGCTGTAAGTCAGAAATGACTGGAAGACACACAACAACCACCACAATGGGACTCAAAAGCTGCAGGTAAATGCAAATTCAGCACTAATCAGCATGAGGCATAGCAGCCATCTCCATGGCAGCTAAAGGTAACACCAAGCCATAGCCTCAACTACTGAACACACGTTTAGTACTATTTCTTCATCTCCTATCCAAGGAGCACAGGAACATATGGATTAATTTTTGCTGGTTTTCACTAGTCCAAATTCACCATTCAATCTACTATACCATGTCAGTGTTCCAATGTGGGATGGCATTCTTCAATTACCTTAAAAATAGTGTTTTCCTCTTCATGCTGAGGGCTGTGTCGAGTTGCATGCTTCCAAGGGATCTGAAACCGTTTGGCCTCTCTATTAAGCCAAACAAGGCCTGGATACATACCACTGTCTACCTGAGCTACTAGCCAGGGTTTCAACCGAACTCTGCGTGGGTGTAATGCCATTATCTAGAGGGAGAAAAACACATATGCAAATAGCAAACAAACCACCAAAGAACTTTCATTTTCAAGTGAATCGAGCAATAGAAACCAATTATAGCTGCTTTTAACAACCTTATGCCAACTCCCTTCAGTTTTCTTGAAGGCCTAAAAAAAAATAAACTCACATCCCAGTCAATTTAGCTGTCATACATTTACTGAGCGAAGGTTATCAAGAATGGCTAAAAATGTCAGTGGGAATATAAACTTAAAACTACAGAGTACTGAAACAGATTAATGGCTCAAGGATATCAGTTTTAACATGGGATACGACCACTGCTCAGACTGGATGAAGTCATATGGTACAGCTTTTTGTTTATAACTAGTAATACCAGCATTAAACTTTGCAGTATACATGAAGCAAACTCAGCTGTCTTTCAGTTTTCTTTTTGTAACATCTAGGACAATTCACATTTTTGGTTGCGATGAAAGTGGGGCACAAGTAGGGAAACATACAATATCATGAGAAGTCTGGGAAGTGACATGATAGCTATCTTTAAATATCTGAAAGGGTGTCATGTAGAAGATGAAGTGAACTTGTTTTCTGCTTCTCCAGAGATCAGAACACAACCAATCGATTAAAATTACAAGGAAAAAGATTCCACCTAAACATTAGGAAGAACTTTACTGCAAGAGTTCTTTGACAGTTGAATAGGTCGGTGGGGATAGGGGACTGCTCTCTTTCTTTTGGGTATTCAAAACACTGCCAGATGGTCATCTTTAAGGAGTGCTGTAGCTCTGTATCCCTGCACGGCAGGAGGTTGGACTAAAGGGCACTTTCAACTCCAAGATTCTATGATTAGGTAATTTGGAGGTAATTTGTTACATCAATAAATCACTGCATTTTTCAGTGGCAAGCTGCAACAGTGTCACTTTGTCATGGATGCAGTTCACTACTATTCAGTGCAACATAATGGACTTTCTGCTTGTTATTTATTATTGATTATTGATTTTTATATTTATTTATTATTGTTGAAGACAATAATAATATTGTTATTTATTATTAAAAGGGTTCTGACTCAATCGAGATCATACAGATGCCTACCAACTCTCCTTGTAGGAAAGGGGTGCTATACAGCTAGCAAGGACCCAGGAGCAAGGGTGGAAGAGAAGACACATTTAGAACAAGAGTGGTGCCAGAGACTTCACTTAGCTGTTTTTGTTTCTTTTTTGTCTGCCTTTTCTACATTTCTCCTTTCTGCCCTAATGAATCCCTGCTACCACTGCCAGAAAAAGAAACTCAGAGTGGGGGATGTCTTGCCAGGCTGGCTGCTCCAAACAGTGACACAAGGCACATACTTAGTTAGGTTGGTTTGAGCTATATAGGAGATTTAGAGGAGGAAGTGTTTCTCTGCAGGCCCATGAATGGCTCAGGTACAAGATTTAGAGCTGTTGTTTGAAGAAGACAGATATAAGAAGGAAGGGGGATTAAGTTACTGTCCAAAGTAAGCATGTGCATACAGCAGCCACAAGGGCAGTATGGGTAGGGGAGTTAGATATGGTAGTCTACTGCTGATTATTATGATCAGAGACTGCGGAAACCAGAAAAAAAATCTCTTCTGTCTCCAAGTGGCATAATGCCAACAGTAACAGTAACATGTTGCCAGTAATGAGTAATCCAGCAAGTTATTTTCTGGGTTGTAATAATAGGTATCAGACTAATGAGTAACCTATCTGATTACTTTTTAAAGGTAACTCAGTGAGTTTTGTTAGATATTAGAGGGAGATGAAAGGATTAATATATTTGTAGATGGAAATCACTTAGAGGAGTACAGTAAATTTTCTTAGATAAGATAACAGCCCTGGTCCATCTTGGATGCGAGGACTGGCAGCAGTTCTCTATGGTGGTGATGTCCCTCTTACATTATTAAATGTCATTTACAAAACCAAAACCCCTAGAACAAATTTTCAGTGAAGTGTGCATGTCCATACACATTTTTGCAGAAGCATAAAAAAGATCATCAAAAACTGCAGATATTGTAAAACTGGGCAAGAATGGTTAAGCCATCTTGGGTATTGAGTACGAACTTGCAAGAAAAATTGACTTTGAAAAATAAAACATTAACATTAACTGCTCTAATGTTTGCCACCATATTGGTTCATGAGAATTTTTTTTAAATAAAGTCAAGACACTGAGAGAACACTCCTTTTATACCAGTGGTTCTCAACCTGTGGGTCCCCAGATGTTTGTGGACTTCAGCTCCCAGAAGCCCCAGCCACTATGGTCAATGCTCAGGGCTTCTGGGAGCTGAAGTCCACAAACATCTGGGGACCCACAGGTTGAGAACCACTGTTTTATACTAATGAGAAAAAGTTAAGAAATATTTACTAAACATAAGAGTCTCTCAGACTATGTATTATTCTTAAAAAGTAGCAAGGGTGTTTTTCAGCAATATTGACTGTGTAACAACAATGAATTAAAACAAACTTTTTTCATGGCTCACAGGGTTGTACACATGGGGTGAGGAATTGGTGGTGTCAGTGTGGGAAGTGAAGCCATGTTATCATCATAAACACTGTTCCTGAGAAACTATAGAAAAGCACCAAAAATATTACACTCATCGACACTGCCAGCCAGACTCCTATTCTACATTATTTTTGTCCTTACAAAACATAGCCAGAGGTTATCCTGATAATCTTTTCATTATTATACAACCCTTTTTCCCCCTGCACTAATTCACTGTGACATAAGCTTTCATGGGCCACTTCAGACAAAGTAGTAACACCAGTGGGTTAAAATATCTAAGAGCAGAGGAGAAGAAAGGGAAGAAATCAGAGAAATTTCTTTCTTTTATTTTTACATTGTATTGTGACTTTTTAAAGGTCAAAAACACAAGAGATATAACTCTGTAAAGAGATAAAGCTAACGGAGAAAAACACTCACGCAGCAGACATGTCTCTCTCTCTCCACAAGCAATAAATTGGCAAATAAGATGAACAATGCACAAACATCTAGGCTTTGTGTGGAGCTAGCCATTTCCTGTCCCTATTTGTACCCAGATCTGACTGTGAGAATTCTGCAATGCCACCATACAGCAAGTGTGCAAAGGGATCCTGTATCACTTTTAAGACTACAGTATATTCAGTGCATATATGTGGTGAGAGGAAAAGGAAGGCTCTAACAGTCATAAGACACACCTGTGTATAAGACATACGCTGGCAAATACTATTTGGCAGTGTATAAAAGGCACCCCATTTCCAACCAGCATTTTTTGGGGGAAAAGTGAGTCTTCTACACCAGTAAATACAGTAATTGTTATAACATCTGAGGTAGGTAATCATGGCCAACAGAACCCATGAGGGGATGGCATTAACAACTGAATGATGGGGTGGGGGTTGTTTTGTTTTGCAGAAAGGGAGCTGACAAAACAAACAAACACATACCCCATCTTAGAATATAGCCATATGCCAGGAAGTGATAGGACACTGAAGAGAAAGATTGCAAATGTGCTTTAAAAAATGAATACAGTGAGATGGATAGTGCCAAGCCAGGGATACTTAAGATCACAAAGAGATGATACTGTGGTGTGTTTGCTTGTGATGAAGATGCCACAGGACTTTTTTTCTGTAGCAAGCTAATACAGCCACCCTTGTAGAAGAGCTGATTGTTGACACTTTTACCATGGTACCGATTACCGTGACTGGCTGCCAGCTTGGGCCAGTGGTCACCAGCTCTCTTAGTGTTTCAGGCAAAGATGATTTCCCCTGCTATTTGTTAGCAGCAAAACAACACCACAGACCACTTTTCTTTATCATACTGTAAAATACTGGCAGGATCCCAAATTCTCAGACCTGAAGACTTGGATGCAATAAAGAAAATATTAAAAGGGGTATCTTGGGACAGGTCTAGCAGGCAAAAATGTGGTTATGAATGCACAGCAAATGCAATGGAGATGAAGAGCACTAAGGCCCTATCATAGAAGTGTAGAATTGGAAGGGATCCAAAGGTCATCTAGTCCAATTATCTGCCAATACTGAAAATCCACAGCTAAAGAATATGTGATAGATGGCATTCAAACTCTGTTCAAAAACATCTAATGAAGGGAAGTCTATTACCTTCTGAGGGAATCTGTATGGTTACCTAACAACTCTTACCATCAGAAGTTCTACTGATTAATTAAAAATCTGCCTCCCTATAACGTGAATCCATTGGTGTGGCCCCATCTTCTAGCACCCCTGGAAACAACACGTCTTCCATATGACAGCATAGAAGATGGCATATACGACAGCCATCTTCAAATATCATCTCTCGGTATTCTCTTCTCCAGGCTAAATGTATCCAGTTCCTCCAACATGTCCCAGGCTTGGTTTCTAGACCATTTATCATCTTTGTCAACCTCTTCTGGACATGTTCCAGCTTGTTGATCCTTTGCTAAAAGCCTAATTAATGTAAAATAAGGTGTGGCTTATGGGGTTAGGCACACCTAGCTCTGCATATGATTGAGTTAGAGATCTGTCTCTGTCTTTGAACTTAACAGCTCTCAAAGCAGTTTACAATAATTAAAATACATCACAAAGATACGGAGTAAGATATTTGGAATATATGGAGGTGTGGATAACATTTAAGTTTCCAGGCTCTTCTCCTCACATATTTGCAGAATGATGTGGTAGAACAGACAGGATGCACCATCCCAGATCATAAGCTGGAAATAACCAACCCCATATCAGAAAGGAAAAAAGGCAAAAATAACCAAACTCCAGCTTATTGAGCAATCAGATTCCATACCAGGCCTGAATGTAGCACCTGTACTCTAGAACACTGCACTCAAAATCGTGGTCCATGGTCCACAAGCTTTTGCCTGTTGGTCTGTAGTGAATTTCTAAGAAATAAACAATTGTAGAATATGAGCACAAATATGGTACCAATCCCCACCGCAGCAGGAAAAAAACTGCACCAGATAGGCTGAGAAGCACTGCTATAGAAGCAGTATAAATAGTCATACAAAGTCTACTTCAACGATACCAACTAACCTGAACTTAATTGCAATAAATGTAGAATGCAGCATTAATACTGGCTTAGCACATATAATCTCTTTCCATAATACTAGAATGTATTTCACAGCCTTCAAGAAATGAACTACTAATTTAATCTAGCACTTTTACATCGTGCTTTTCTTAACTCAAATGAAACAAAATATACCGCAGCGTATTTATCTCAAAATAAGAACTGATCCCAAGCACAGTAGGTATATTTTACTTGATCTATCACAATTTCTGTTTTATTTTCATGGAGGTGTTTGGAGGTGTATCATTTGGAGGTGTTTCCACACCCAAATATCCTCACAAGTTTTGAAGATATAAAGACAAGTTTCTAACATTCCTTTGTTCATTTACAGGGTGTCACACAGCAGATATTCACACTGATGGTACCCTAACTTCATTTGCACACTTGTAGGCATGTTTATTAGTGCCAAGACGGCATCCATTCCCCAGTGAGATTTGTCTTCTGAAGCTGGAAAAGCACTAAACCTTATGGGCAGACAATTTGAACACACAATTTAACAGATTCCTCAAAACATCCTCAAAACAAGGATGAATTCTTACTTCATCATAGGGAAAACCAGACCCATAATACACAAGGGGACATGCTAGCCATTACTAAGATAACTTCTATTACTTTCAATGTGTGCACTCTAGATACAGTACATCCCCATGACGGGTACATGTGATTTCACTTAACTGTGCTGAAATACAGTCCAAAAATATTAATTTCAATTTAATGGGAATTAAATGGAAACTGAAGTAATAAAGGAAATACATAAGAGGAATGGAAATTCCTGTTCAGTATTCCATGGAAAGTGGAAAGGGATGGAAAATTCCAGAAACTGTGCTATTTACTTGCGCTTTTGCAATGTCTTGTGTTATCTGAGCTGTCTCGCGTTTTCTTGCTGAACATGTGCTCTACGCTATCCAGTTACTTAGTAGACCTCTCTTTTTGTGCACTGGCTTTAGACTTAAATAATGGCTACAAAGCCTGCCTCTTCTTAGATTTTAAAGCTCTGTCTTCCTCTCCAAGCTGCATACTCATTTTGATACCTACATTGTTCATCTCATTGAAAAAAAAATAATGTTTGCTATTATCTGCATTTTTTATTATCCACGGTAAGTCCAGGAACATATCCGCCATGGATACAGGAGACATATCTTGGTACTATATGACCAAGATTTGTTCCAGCACAGTAACAAAATTGTGGAAGTGATTTACTAGTAAAAAAGATCAGAAGATATGACCAAATAGGACAAGGATTATTTTTCTCTGACAAAGACAGTTTGCCTTTAACAGATAAGCACAAATTCATTAAATGTTTGCATGCTCATGATTCCATCAGGAAAGATCATAATCTTACTTTCATTATTAATCAGAGCAACAAGTAATATTACCTATAAGACTTAATTTGCTGAGTATCTATAAATGAGACTTGGGACTAGTAGTCTATTTTTTCAAAACATTTTTACATCACACTAGTATTAGTTTTTTTTAATGTGAATTATTTTTTCCTGGAGTTTCAGACTTCACTTTCAGTTATGTTATTATACAATTAGTAGCCACATGTAATCGAGAGCTGAAACCTAAATTTATTTTTAAATAGCCTTTCAGGACATTTAGACTAAATATCCCATGGTAAGGCATATTAAATTTGGGAGAAACCTGCCATTCTAAAAATGCATTTGGTCAGATAAAAGTTTACAACTCCACTGAGGTGAAGTTGTACAGGGCCTGCTACAACTACAGACTTGATCTCATATTTAAAACTGGTTTGTTTACTTTAGCTAATAAAGCTAATTTAGTTTAATCAACTCACATCACACTTTTCAGTTAACGTGAGCAAAGGCATGTGTTATTTTGAATGTAAAGCGTTTAAGGCTGAGGCTAGCATCTAAGACTCAGTTTTAAAGAATGTACTAGGTCAGCCTATTACAAACTTGTCCCCACGTGAATGGGGAAGGAGAGAACTCCATACTTAATTCCATTCTGCTAAACCATGGTTCAGGAACCTGTAGCTCTCCAAATGTTGTTACACTACAGCTCTCATCACCCCTTTTCAATTAACATAAGAAAAGGCATGTGTTATTTTAAAAGTAAAGCATATATGGCTGAAGCTAGTATCTAAAACTCAGTTTTAAAGAATGCACTAGGTCAACCTATCATAAACTTGTTCCCATCAGTGGGGAAGAAATGGACTCTGTACTCAATTCCCTTCTGTTAAACCACCGTTTATGAATCAGTGGCCTTCCAAATGTTGCTAAACTACAGCTCTCATCATCCCTTATAATTGATCGTGGTGGCTTAGACTGATGGAATCTGGAGTCCAACATTCTCTGGAAGACCAAACTCCCCACTCTTAGTAAGACCTTTTATTTTGATCAGTTGCCAAATTTTAACACCCAACCATCTACTTCATTTTTTGTCACAACAACATGGAAATAATTTGCAGAATTGGAAAGCCTAGAGTTTAGTGGCAGGGAAAAACAAGCACAAGCTCTCTGGATCAGTCTCTAGCATTTCCGGGTGGCACTGGGAAAACCTCACCTGAAACTTAAGCCCAGCACTACTGAGCTGGATGAAGCAATGACCTTAACTGCATATCCACACCTTCCGGTGTTTTAAAGCCCAATCAATTCAAACGACTTAGTTTTACAGGTAAGGAACATACTCAGACCATTTTGGCACTGGACTGTTATGGTGCTAGTATTCCACTTTCAACATCCTATGGAATCCTGGGATTAAACTGCAAACCCCAGAATTCCACAGGATGTTGAAAGTGGAATAGTAGCGCTATAACAGTCTAGTGCGGAAGTGGCCTCAGTGCTACATCAAGGCAGCAAAACTAGGCACTCTCAGTAAATCCAATGTGAGTTATTTCCAAATAAACATTCCAAGATCACACATTACATTAATCTGTCCTCCACTGATTTAAGGCACCACTGTGTTGACAAACAGTCAACACCTAATAACAGGAAGGGGGGGGAATCCCTTTGAAAAAGAAAAAAACCTTACCTAAAGTTAAAACAGGGCACGAACTTATTTTACACCTCAACGCAAAGGCCTACTTTTGGCCAAGCCCCCTTGGAAACCTGTTTCCCACCCAATCTCGTCGTTAACCAACTTTTTACTATAAGTCCTTGGCAGGACAGAAGCGAGTTAAGATCTCTCGGCGGCCAGACCTTCGGAAGGAGAGGCGGCAATTCCCACCACAGAAGTCCGGGAGAGAGACACTTCAAACCGCAACGCCCACACAGACAAACACCGAAGAGGTCGGGGGTGGGGTTGGACAAAGTTTTACCAGAAGGGTAAAAAAGAGAAAATGGCATTATTCCAGAAAGGCTGAATTACGGAGGGGGAGGCAAGGAAATGCGGACGCGTGGAGCAAAAGGACACGGCTATGGATGAGCCTCACCCACTCCCGCCAGAGGCCTCCCTGGTGCTCGGAGGGAAGGCGAGGCGCTCTACGCGCACCCTCAGGCGGGAGATGGTGCGGCCACCTGGCAGGGACGGAAGCAGCGGCCTTACAGTTTCGCCCTCTCCGCCTCGGCACTCACCTCTCCCGCGCTCCTCAGCTGGCTTCCACGGCCCCCGCGCCGCTCCGAGCTCACCTGGGCCAGGTGCTGCCTCTCCGCCGCCTCTGAAGGCGGCCCAAGCCCCAGAGGGGTGTGGACGGGAATGGGAGAGTGGGCGGCCCAGGCACAGGCGAATGGGAGGGGTGGAGGTAAGTGAGGGACGAGCGAACAGCCCCTTTGCTGAGGGAGACTCTAGTTTCGTTTCTCGCGGATTCTCCGTGGGGGGGGGGTATTTTATTATTGGGAGGCCTTTAGGCATGCACAGAGTATTTTGTTGTGTGCCTTCAAGTTGTTTCTAAGTTATGGCGGCCTTGTCACAGGGCTTTCTTGGCAAGATTTGGTCAGAAGGGCTTAGTCTCCCCTTTGAGGCTGAGAGAGTGTGACTTGCCCCAGGTCCTCCAATGCATTTCGTAGATCAACACTCAAACCACTACACGGGCTGCTCTGATTTTGCTCCTACCTCCCTATTTTTTGGACCAGAGTCTGCTTCTTCCACTATGCCCCTCCCTTATCTGTCCATCCAGCCACCCGCTCATGTTAAAGTTTTGCTTAAGGGTTTACTTCTGAATTTTGAACTACATCCAACCGTCCATGTTATCGTGAGAGAGAGTGTAGTGTGTTTGCTAACTCTTCCCGTCATTTTTCCACTCTCCACGGGAAAGAATTGGACTCTGTGCAACTGGTTTAACCAGTACCTCCCCATTACTAAGCTGCCTCACCTTGCTCTGCCTTGGAGGGTTCCAGGTATGTTCTGAATAATAATAATAATAATAACAACAACAACAACGTTTTTTTAAAAAAAAAATCTCCTGCTGTTATTCCAGAATCTCATTAAAAGTTATCAGCTTCCAGGAAAGAAAGGGCAGTGTTATTGTCAGTGTTAGAATAACTTCACACAGCCTGTTAAAGGCTCACCAGATAGCTAAACACAGCTTCAGCAAGGGTGCCTACTCCTCCCAGATCACAAAATTTGAGTCCTAATGTTCTCTAGTTTAGGGTTCTGCTTCAGAAATGACCACTCAAATGCTTCTGTGATGCAAAACCTCTGAGATAAATAAGAGTTGGTGTTCAGACCTATACTGCTTGTAAAATGGAGGTTCTAGTTACTTCTCATGTCTTTGATGATCCTTCGATGGGTAGGCCTACTGAATAACTATTTTGTCTATTAGTCTTCATTATTTATTTATTAATTAGCATTTATGTCTCATCGTTTCTCCAGTGAACTCAAGGTGGTATACATGGCTTTTCTCCTCACACCCACTCAGGCTGAAAGAGAGTGAGTGGCCCAGAAGCACACAGTGTGTTGTCATGGGTTAGTGTGAACTAAAACAGTGCTACTCAAAGAAGCGGTCCCTGGGCAAGTGCCAGTCCTTGAGCCATTGGCTGCCAGTCCCTGGGAAGATCTGAGGAAGGAAAGAAATATTAGTACTCAATGGGCACAAAGCTAATGCCAGTCTCTGGCATATTGGAAAACAATAAATGCCAGTCTGCCATTTCATATAGCCTGAAAAACACTAAATTCGAACATTGATCTCCTAAGTCATAGTCAGGTAACAACTTTATTTTTTCTCCAGTGTTTATATACATACACTGGCTCTTTAACTACTGCTGAACTGTTGCATAACTGAATTCTTGTAATAGTCTTATTATATTTATTTTAAATTTATCAGTGTTTTTGACTTATTTAACTTTCTTTGCAACTGAAACACTTACAAAATATGGGAAGTAAACATAAATCAATAATAAAAGAAAAGGCACAAGACAAACATTTATTCTAAATAAACAATCAGAGAATTCCAGAGACTCTCTAGAGGAAGATTACTTTAGGCCAGTGGTTCTCAACCTGTGGGTCCCCAGATGTTCGTGGACTTCAGCTCCCAGAAGCCCTGGGCATTGATCATAGTGGCTGGGGCTTCTGGGAGCTGAAGTCCACGAACATCTGGGGACCCACAGGTTGAGAACCACTGCTTTAGGCAATCTCCTCAAACAAGAAGTTGGGAAGAGAAATGGACTTCAGAGTTAGGGCCACTGCCAAAAGCATAATGTTCCTGGTTGCCATATGATACCTTTTCAAATGGCAGAGCAATATGGAGCAGAAATGCAGACAAAAGTTCTGAAGATACGTGTAGGTATATGGGAGAGGGTGGAAAATTTCTATCTCTTCCGTTCGTATTAGTCATAATCTAACAAACCTCTATCCTCCTTTGCTGTCTTTTTCTAAACTAAAAAGTCAGGAGTACTTTCTGTATAAGATGCTTGAACCTCATGATAAACTGAGGCCCAGGAAATGCAGGTTCTGTCTCCAGTGACCCTGAAACTCAGTGTGTGATGTTGTTGTTGTTGTGTGCCTTCAAGTAGTTGAAGTCCAACCTTCAAACCACTACACCAGACTGGCTCTTAGACCAACCATTTGTTTATTTATTTATGACATAAACTTTTATGAATTCTAGCCCCCATGGAATGTAGCCCCAGCAGGTAGCTATTTATATGCATGCTGGGGTGGGGAGAGATATGAGGGCATGGAAATGCAAAAGAAAAAGAAAAGGCAGGGAATGATTTCAACAGTGGGGTTTCTAACAGTGACTGAAAAGATAAAGACATGCAGCATAGATAAGCAAATTAACAAACCTCTGGTGCTGAAAAGTCTTTGTCAATCCAAATAGAGTTTAACCTCAAAGTGACCTCTAGAGGGCAGGGGCATTTTTATTATGTTATATGTTTTCATGGGGAGCAGAGCAAGTGCTCTGCTCCCCATAAAAGCTGTGTTGTTGTGTACCTTCAGATCATTGTGACTTATGGTGACCCTAAGGTCAACCTATCATGGGGTTTTCTTAGCTACATTTGTTCAGAGAAGGTTTGGCTTTGCTTTCTTCTGAGGGTGACAGGGTATGACTTGCCCAACGTCACCCAGTGCGTTTCCATGGCTGAGCAAGGATTTGAACCATGGATTCCAGAGTCACAGTTAAATGCTCAAACCACTACACCACACTTGCTCTCTTCTTCAAAAGCTCTAAAAGCTTGCATTATAATAACATGTTGTCTTAATTTCTTTAAAAAAAATGTTATTTTTGCTGCTGTCACTTTTCCAACACCATTGCTATGATTTTTTTTAAGTTTTCTTTATTTGTTTGAGATGGGAAAACCAAAACTGCCTACAATTCCATTTTGAAAAAGTCCCTTCACTGTCTTCCTTTTATCCCACCATCCTGTATCGACTGATGCTACCTACTGGTTTGGCTATTTCACTGCATTTCTAACTGATGTGTGCATTTGTTCCTTAAGCATCCTGTTACAGCTTAAGGATGTTTCCAGGTGTCTCTTTGCCGTAGTGATTGTAGCATTAAACTGCTGTTTGGGGAAAAGTATGGGCATTAGAGGTATAACTAGGATAGCGATTTGCTCTTTTGATGCAACAGTACTCATATTTGACTATATGACCATTGCAAATCTATTTGGATCACTACAGCAACTAGCAATGCAATCAGTTGTTCCCAGGTCACTACCATCTCTCAGGTTTCAAAAGACCTCTGATTCAAACATGGGAGAGCTGCTGCTATTCACAGGAACATAGGCTTTATACTGAGTCAGGCACCATTAATCCATCTAGCACACTGTTGTCAATTCAGACTGGCAGTGGCTGTTTGACAGTTTCGCATTTTAAACATGATACACTATGCTATGTTGCTTAGCACTGGGAAATTTATCAAGCATGATTAAAAGGCTAATGCACAGAATCCAGATACAAACAGCACCAACACGCTTCAGCTGTTTTCAGTTCCCTCATACTAGTCCTACAAAAGCCTGTTGCTGCTGCACAGTGTATTCTTCCCTTGGACCAGAGATCTGACGTCAGCCTCAAATGAGTTCTTGACAGGAGTCCGCACTTGAATTACTATATTCTAATGTGGGGGGGATGACTCAATGATGAATCTTGGTTTCAGAGAGAGAGAGATACACTATAGTAGAGCTATACACTGTAATTGTGTCCAAGTGAATCAGAAAAAAAAAGGAAAGAGATTCCCTTTTTTTCCTTTTGCCCACACAGACAGTAGTCTGCTTCAAAGGTGTTGTTAATTTTGGAAAGGCTGACTTAATGCTTAGCAATCAGCTCTATGCCAATGCTTTCAAATTAGTTCATTGCTCTAAAATTTTGGATATGAATAAGCAAAGCATGATATTACTCTTATATTCTGACAGGGTTAATTTTTTCAAATATTTATTTGGTTTTACCACTGAAATGCAAGTATTTCTGAGTTAAAATATGAAGTAAATACATCTACTGTCTTCAGAAATCATCAGTACAAAACTAGTTGTAAGACTTTCCCTAGAGAATTTAAAGCCTGGCTATTTTTCCTCACCACTGTTTCCTCTAGTCTTGAATTGATGCCATTAGGCACAATATCCCATCATAAAAATAAGGGTGTAGCTTTACTGCAGGAAGTACACCAATGTTGTTGGTAAAATATTGTTTATTGTGCTTAATTCAGGATTATAATCTAGTAGGCACACAGACTGCATTTTAACACAAGGGATGCTTGACTCCACTGGGATTAAGCACTGCCTACCTCTGTGTTGGATAATGGCCACCAGTTTCAAAGAACTAGCTTAGTAAATTAAAATTTGAAAAAGAAATGGAAGGTTCAAAAATAGGTGAAGATTTCTGGTGGAAGGGGAGTTGCTGAAGGAAATGGACAGAGCAGCATATAGTGGAAAGAGGACCTTTTTTTTCTGTGGTACAGTCCTATGCTATAGTCACAAACAAATCACAAAATTACAAGATGAATCTGGTTACTGAGTGGCCTAAAGTAGAGATGAGCAAAGGACAACTCTCTAGATCTTATTGGACTGTACTTCCCAGTATCGTCCACCATTGCCAATGCTGCTTACAGCTGCTAAGAGTTGTAGTGCAATGTTCTGGACTTCAACAGTTTACCCATCCCTAGCCTAATGGTATATGGGAAAGAAAGGAAGAAAGAAAGAAAGAGAGAGAGAGAGAGAGAGAGAGATGAAGTGATATAGCAGGCTTCCGATTCTTTCTTTAAGGAAAAACATCTACAAGACAGTTTGCTTGAATACTTTTCAAAGAAAGGTAGGCTTAACCTGTTCCTGTCTACCATAAATTTTGAAAAAGACTGAACCTGTGGAATGCTTCCCTGTGTTCACTGTTTTGTTTGGCGTGATTTAATTCAAATGTTACAGAGTCAAAAATAAGCATCTGTTTTTACAACATAATGTATCTATTCAAAAGAGATTTGCACTGTTATTCAGGGATAAATGGGATAGGTTTGAAGCCTAAAGGTGTTTTAGTTATCATTTGCAAATCTTTCTACATTTTATTCAGTGTGAATTCATGTCTCTCCACAAGTTATACTGTTCCAAATGTAAGTCTCACAGTGTAGGTCTCTGACTCATATAGGAAGTGACTTTCCTACTTGCCTTCTTTGGACAGTGAATGCCCCATGACTGGGCTGTGATGCATTCCTTTCATATAGTGTGTGCTTCTTTTCTGCATTACCTGCCCTCTACACCTAGCAGGCAATTGTCTTGTATACAAGATAAGCATACTTGCCTATATTGCCTGAAGAGACACATTTTTCAATTTCACTTCTAGAGTACTTTATCTAGAAGTTTTTTTATGACCCCAGCGCATGATATTAGAAGTGGCTGCTAGTGCACACACATGACCTTTAAAGAAAATAATGAATTCTAAGTGCTTGTGGGGAAGATTAAAAGACAGAATGTGGCAATGTCTGCTGTTGATGTGGTCCACTATCCTACTGGAGAATGTTGTGTTTCTCATCCGCTCTTCCCTCTCCTTTTCTCTAGGTTGGCTCTAGGTTTGAGGGGTATCTTAGCAATCTAACGTGTGGTAGGGATCCTTCTCCTTTGCTAGACCCTGGTAGAATTACCTAATGATAATAGTAAACAGTAGTATTGTGATATGTAGGTCCAAGTTCCCATTTTTATTTAACCCAGTGCTACTTCGGGATTTATGGGAGATTAAAACGGCACGTCAAATCTAAATGTCTATTGCCACTGCCACTCTTCCTTCAGCCTCCCCGCCAAAGAGAGAGAGAGCAAGCAAGAGAGAGAGAGAGTTAGGCCTTTTCCACACCGGAGAAATAAAATGAGTTAGCGTGAGCTCTGACGGACATCGCCCACACATTCGAGTACATATTTGGCAAGCTCCACACCTTAATCCGCCCGGTTAAGTCGGCAACAGTCAGCGCGCGGGCTTTTTGAAAAATGGGGAAAAGGTGGGTTTTTTCCCCTCATACCGGGCTGATTCGTGCACAATGTAATCGGAGGGCAGGTTGTGGGCGTGGACAGCTTCAACAGTTGGAACGCGCCGCGAGAAGCCTCCAAGCAGCGGCACAGAAAAGCTTAAATCCTCTGCAGCATTACCAATAAAAGGCCAATCGCTGGCACCTCCTCCGCGGTCTTAAGCCAATAGATGTTCCAGTTCAGCCAGCACAACTCCAAGAAGCCAGAATACAGCTAAAATGGGCCATTCAACTTCAGGAAACACCTCTTCCTCCATCGCTCCCAGGGAAAGATAAAAGCAGAAAACGGGCACGGGAACCCACCAGAGATAGGGAGAAAAACTGCACTCCACCCAGCTATGGCGCGGAAAACCATTCCCCCGAGATAGGGCGCAAAAATAAAAAATCGACACGGTTTATTTTACGGCTAGCAGGAGGAATGGGAAGAGGGAGTCATCGTGGGAGGAACTGCGGGGCATGACGCGAGCACGCACGTCATGACGCATGGGGCCATTTAAAAAAAAATAGCTGCCTATCACATCCGCTGCGCGAATTCCATGGAACATGTGGAAATGGCAATAGACCGTTATACAATATGTGCGCGGTAGCACGGACAAAAAAAAACAAACACCCGGAAACGTTGCAGCACAAATTCCACGGAATGTGTGGAAAGGGCCTTAGTTTGGTTCAGAAGGAGGACTTCATTCCCTCTGTTTTGCTCCTTTCATTATTCTATCAAGATTTTTTCTATATGAGAGTTTATAATCCAGTCTCAAATATAGACAACAATTATTGGGAAGAAGAAGTATCAGAGAGGAGAACTTAAACATATGCTTCATTTTGAAATCCCTATCAAAAAAAACATTGTAGTGACCTTGAAATGAAGTTATACTGCATGGTGGTCATCAGTTGATGTGAAAAGCTGGTGCAAACACATTTAAAACTACACTTCTCTATTTTTAACACATGTGTATCAGAAACAGGATACAGACTCTAAAGTGCTTTAAGTAGTGTCAGTGGTCTTACGGATTCTACACAATTACGTTTCATCTCTAAACTTCATTAGATGCTGCCAGACTGTAAGCAGTATCAATTTCCTCCTCTTCCTCCTCATCGTCTTCTCCTCTTGTTGTCAACAATAGTAAACCCACTATGTCATTCAAATCCAAAGCAACTTATTGTGTCCTTTGCTGCCATTTCCTGAATTCCATTCAAACTTCAGTGCAGACAACATGTGGAAACGTGCTTTGTAAGTAGCCTGAAGGAAAATGAGTAACCTGTCTTGTTGATTCTTCCCAGGTGGGAAATATCTTTGCTCTCATCTCTGATAATAGTGTCTATGACTCACCAGGTACAGCCTATGATTGGAAATAATCTATTCCTTTGTACCTTACTAACCCACTATAGTTTTCACTGTAGCATCAAACATGTTCCCTTACCTTCTTGACTAGCATTTGGTTCTCTCACACCTATTTAGATTTATACATCTGTCTAATATACGGAAATTGCAGCACTATTTAACTTCTGGGAAACCAGCAGCACACTAACGTATCAACTAGTCAGTGACACACGTAACCTATTTTTTACTGAAAGAAATTGATCTAAGCTGTACTTTTTGGAAATATGTTAAACCCCACACAGGAATGCAATGTGCATTGTGTTCCTTAGGATGTTGCAACATGATCCTCTTTCTGCACACCTGATCTTAAGAGACTCATATGGCAGAAGATGACAATCAGACAAAGAGACTGCATCCAAAGTATAGTGTCAAAATCACTAGAAGTAATACCATCCTATACTCCTGCTGCGTAGTACCCATTTCTGGGTCCTGAAGTATAAGGAGTAAATCTAGAAACTAAAACATGTCCAGAGTAAACCTTTAGTGTCCTGATGAAGCCACAAATGGAAAAGTGGACCTAGAGACTATATCTTATAAAGAAAGATTAGAGGAGCTAGTTACGTTTGTCTCAGAAATGAGATTATTAAGAGTGATAGTCTAGCCTGAAAGAACAAGCAACGCAATAGTGGGACAGATTGCCTTGGGTTCTAACAGTTGCCTATTCTTCATTTGAGAATTTTAACTAACTATGGTGGAGCCAGCCTAGAGAATATATCACTGAAGAGATGGATTTATTTTTGTAGAATTCATGTAATTGCAGCCCTGAAATGACATCGGAACAGATACATTGAATTATTATAAGCAAAAGAATTTCTCCACAAAGCTGTAGGGAAGAAAAAAATTATATTTGCACATTAATGAAGTGAAGGATTCTGACTTGAAACTACAAGAACATTCACTTTAGTAGCAACATTAGTAGTTACTAGGGCAGGGCTTGTATTTACGTAAGGAAGCAGAATTAATTATTCAGCATGATAATATTATTTTTGTAATATCAACACAGTAAAATTATTTTGCCTTCCTGGGAACAAATAATTGGAATCCAAAACTGCAAAACAAAAGTGATGTAATGATGACCCAGGCAGGTAGGATCTTGTTTTACATGCTTGGTAGTCAAATTTCAAAACAGGAGATTCACAAGCAACAGAACAGTAGAAAATGAGAGACTTCTGTACAGTGCTGCCTCTCCTTCTTTTTTTGATTCCATCCACTAAACAGAAATTAGGGTTGTTCATAGACAGAGGGCTCCAAGCAGCAGGACCCAAAAGTCATAGTGCAGCTGCTTCGTATGTAATGGACTTTTCTGTTAAAGAAACAAAGATGGAATAAGAAGGAAAGCATGAAAGGATTATAAAGGGAAGATGTTCATGTCTGGGTCCTTGTAAAATTGAATGAGGCAGGACAGATACACAGTGCAATCTAAATACACCCTTGCAACTATCTTCTGTTGTCAAATTGACCTGATACCACAATTAAAGCAAACCATTTAACAGAGCAGATCTGAAATGAGCAGAATGGGGAGACTGAATCTAGCAGATTTAAAAACAACCCCCACCTGCAGAACATCCTGGTTCAAGACCTCACACCGACTAAACTTTCCACAGCTACTGGAAGAAATGTGACTTCACCACCAGTGAGTCTCCAGCAGAGAAGGAATACTTCCATGCTATCCTTATCCTCTCTTCCAGTGGAGGTTAGGAGTGTTCTAAAAAGTATTTGAGGGGATTATTTATGGGAAATGGAAACACCTTTCAAGTCTCTGTGTTTACGTTTGAGCATCTCTGTGCCTTCTCTCTCCCTCCCGATAATGGGATAAATATTAGAAAGGTATCCCAATATCTAAAATGTTGATTCCAAATTATAGAGCAGGAAAGAGAAGATCTGTAGTAGTTGCTTTCTAAATAGACTTTTTGGGGTGGGTGAAGGTGGGCATTATACCATTTGAAGAAATGTCTGTTAAACATTTCATAGTCTAGGAAAAGTCAAATCTCCACTCTGTTGTTACCCTGTGACTTGGGGGTCCGGGGAGGGGTGCCGAAACAACCAGACAAACACAAACAAGATGGGAAATTAGCTGGAGCACTCTCTTGGCTAACGAGAGGCAGGGTAACTTAGCGGGGATCTTTTACCCAGTGTATACAGCGTCAGGTCAGTGAGCAGTCAGACAGTTCAAACTAACAACAATATTTGTTAAACAGTTATTAAGAAAACACAACCTCACTACTACTAAGAAATAGGAAAGAGAACTTGGGAGAAATGGGTGGTACGCCACCTTTCTCGTAGTCCTGAAGAAGCCAATTGGAGAGAAGGAAACCCGGTGTGGCGGCCGAGGGGAGCTTGCAGAACAAAGCGGCGGTGAGGCGGGATAGCACTTCGGAGCGGTCCGAACGCAAGTCCGTTGAGCAGTCCTAGGAGCTCTCGGAGCTGGGGGTTTTTATTAGGGAAGGTATGACCGTGGGCTAGTCTGGTCTTGGGTGAAAACAATGAGATTTGGGCTGGAGACAATGTCTCCGAAAGGTCAGAATTTACATGATTGAGTTAAAGTCTGAATTGACAATAGTATGACCAGTATGTAGATGCGGCTAGCTTGGCAGTTAAGCACTCAGCTCACCAGGGTGCCCCCTTGGGCCAGAGGTCTGTTTGCATTAATACACATCTACAATGAAGGTGTTTGCTTTAGGAGGTCCCCTAAAGCAGATCTGGCAGTTTTTGGCTTGCCTTGGTGTAAACAAATATGACTCGGCAGATAATAGCCATGCCTAGCTTCGCGCTTGTTCAGTGGCCTCACAAACACTTGGCTGGTGGCAGAGCAGGGCCGAATTATGATATCAAAATGATATCTAGAGGTTACCAAAGGCCAGGCCAGTTCACAGTGGTAACACTGTGGTAGAGTTTTTAGTACCTTGTGCATTAATTTTTTCATGGATTGGTGGCAGCTAGTGATTTCCATATCAGTGAACAGGTAAATCCATTTTGTGTTATAGTTTGAACTTTAAGGGAGCTGTCCAAGGTCCTAAATCTATTTAAAGGGCAAGTTTCAACATTTTGGATAGCTTCTTTAAAGTTTGCACCAAACATGGAGCTGAATCACTGTCCCACTGCTATGGAAGCCAACAGTGACAACTGCCATGGAGAGAATAACTGGAGACAGGCTTGAGTGAAATAGAGCTGGAGCTGAGGAAAAGAAGACCCAATGAGATAGGGGAAAGGAGTATTTGTTTTAAAAAAGATCTGGGTCACTGACCCTTCTAAAGGCAAATATCTAACTGAATTTAACTATCCCAAATATTTGTGTAGAGATGTCTAGTTTTTATATTTTTGTTCTTTCATTAGCTTATCTGTCTGTAACCAGTCTGCTGTATAGCCATCCCTTGTCAGTCCTGAGAGTGTTGCTATTATTACATCGTAGATACCATTGCTTCCTATTAACACTGTACCAATCCTCTTAGAACAGAATCCCATTTGTCTTATCAGGAGAGCTCAAGCATAAGTATAGTGATAGGTCATTTGTTTCCACTTGACATGGGCACAGATTTGGTCCTGGAAAATAATGAATCACAATGGATTTAAAGAGGGAGAGACAGTTACATGAACTGGATTAGTGTATATTTTTTGTTTTGTTATCTGAAACTTCACTGCACAGTGCATAAGACAATAGAGATATACACTTAATATAAGGTTAGTGCAGCATTTAGTCATAATAAGATATGTTTGATAAATTCATATTTTATACTGGGATTTCATTTCTGATATTAAAAAGGCAAAGCATTTGTATATGGTTTTAAACATCACCATCTGTTATAACTGCTGATTGTATTTTGTTATCAGTCTGCAGATTAATTTATAGAATTAATTAACAAAGGTATTTTATTCCTGAATTTTAATACTAACTGTAAATAATACCTCATAGCAAATAACGTTCCATTTGGGAGCACATATAGTTGAGCAAAGCTGGATACAGTAATGTCTCACTAATAAACAGATCAGAAAGGCAAGTGTGGATTGCAGGGAGATTAGAGAAGGAAAGGGAGAGAGTAAGTAACTGTTAGGGACGCTGTGGTTTATTGGAATGTGTATTTGTTTGACATGGACCCCACACCATCACATATTTTACACCCCAAAATCAGGATACGTGTGGCTGAGGAACAGCAGTATGTGCTCAAAGGGAGAGCAACATTATCAATAAGGAAGGAACACAAACTACTGTTTTGAGCAGAGAAACTATGAAATGTAGATACTGAGTTTAGAAGAGCCTGGAAAAGGGAAACAAACAAAAAAACAAATGAGCCAACCAGGAAGGACAAGACTCTATCCACTCCTCTCCCTTTTGTTAACTGAGAGCAAACTACTTTTACAGCAATTAATATAACCTGAAGATGATGAAGGAAAGTGAGAAGATGAGACAGAAACTGAGACACTTTACAAGCAGCTGATAAAGTGAGGTGCTAGAGAATTAAATGGAGCTATCGCTGCCAAAGTGAGACAGTTGGAGTTTTGGGACTGGGAAGACTGAATATGAATCCCTGTTCAGTTAACAAATTCACAGGTCCAACCAAACCATCTCACAAAGATGTCATGATAAAACACATTAACTGCCTCAATCTTGGTGGGGAAAAGAAGTGTGAGGGTGAGGTACAGACATATGCCCATGTAGCAGAAGTTATTCCCTACAAAAAAAATTATTCTTAGGTGTATTTTGGAAATGTTCAGTTATTCTGTGCTATCAAATCTGGTATATTTAAATTTTAATTAGACAGACACGTGGTTGTCATACACTTGTTTTAGTGAGAAAGGAAAGTAGTTTCTAGATACACAAGAATGCAAAATATGTCTTAAGGACCTTAAAGCAATATGCCAAATTTGCAGTTTTATGGAAAATATAAGAAAATTAATTTGTTTGGGGGACTTTTCATACATTAGCAAATGACAATTGATCATCTGAAGTTCATATAGTTACACAGAAATTGACAGAGCAGAGAGGACAGGGTATACAAAAGTAATTGGCATTACTAGAAACATTAGATGCTATGTTTAAATTATGATGATTTAGTTGTAGCTTTCTTTTTGCTGATAGTTGTCTTGTGTAATCTGGGAGAGACAAGGCAGTCAAAAAAGCTTCATTCATTTATATTTGTGTTGGCAACTGGGAAAAACTGCAGAAATGGTTCAAACGTAGAATAAATAAGAATGGTGTCATCAACAATACTTAATGAGAGCAATTTTGGATATGTATATTGACATCAGAGGCTTTACTTGGAGAGACATTGCCCTCAAACTTTTAAACAAGGTATTGACCCAAGGCCTCTGAAGAGCTCAGTGACGTGTAAAGAGGAATCTCCTAATGATCTTAGGCACTCTTATCGTGTGCTGGGTTGAGTGAGCACATTTCAGGTTGCAGTACACTGGATGGACAAGTGTGGACTGCAAGGTAGAAAGGTAAGACGAAGAAGGACAGAAGTAGCTTAGCTTAAATGTGCAATATTCAGTGAGGGAAGAGAACAGGAGCAAACACTTGTAAAAGAAAGGTGGATTGATAAGCAAGGAGAAAGAAAAGACAAATCAGGAAGAAAGAAAGATATTCTATCTTCTCTGTTTTCCAATATGGGACAGCATTTCACTAATGAAGAAGGGGAACAAGTCGATATTGATGCAGCTGAACTTCAGGAATGGTATAAAAAGTTTGTGGTGGAATGTCCAAGTGGGACTCTCTTCATGCATGAATTCAAACATTTCTTTGGGGTCCAGAATGATGAGCAAGCTGCAGAATATGTGGAGAACATGTTCAAGGCATTTGATAAGAACGGGGTAAGCCATTGTTGCTGCATTTATTCTGTTGTGTTTTTTACTTAAGTCAACTTAGAATTACATCTAAAGCAGAAAAGTCACCTTCCCTTTTTTCCCTCTAAATGTAGATTTTTGTACCTTGACTAGACATTTCTTGAGTTTTATTTTGCCTTTTAGTAAATGATTGATAAACCATGATCCCAGTATAGTTCCTAGGACTTCATATAATGAGAAAGCTCACTAAATGAATATCTTTGGTATATTTAAAGGTTACATTAAAAAAGAAAATAAAATCAAGATGTTTCCAGACAGTAACATACTCAGAACCTTAAACTTACCCATTATACCTGTCATCATCAAAAACTATAATTGTCGCCGAGATAACTACATTCTAAAGAATGATGTATTAAGTTTTAAAATAAATATTTGAGAACAAATTTAAGAAGTTTTCCCTGTTCAGTGAGTAAATCGTATGCCACTCAATAAACTACATCGGAAAACTGGGAAACATCAGACATGGTGACTATATAGCAAAAGGCATTAGTGTCAGGAAAACAAAAGCAAGATACATCTAAAGGAGATACCCTAGTTGCAACTGTCATTATTATTATAATTGTGTATAGATGGAGAAGTAATGACACTACCTCATATTACTAAATAGTGAAAGGGGGGGGGTCTTGTTTTTAGCTCACATCCTGCAGATGCACTAACCATCAAAAAGTAATTTGCCTTTGATCAAACTGTTAGTGAGAGGAAAAAGAATCCTGATGATGTAGGTGGCTTTGGAATAGACAAATAGTTTTAGGATTAATACAGGATCAGTAGCCAGAGCCTCAGTTTGTTATGATTCTTGGGATGCCACTGTCAGTACTCCATGCTCCAGTCAGAGAAACACCCAACAATGTAGAGATAGAAAGGCAGTGTGTTGAATTAGACATATGAATGATTCAGCATGCATACCTACAGATGGTAACTTGGTACATTTATTCTGAGATAACTGGAGTTTCAGTGGAGTAATAATAATTTACAAAATGAGTTCAACATGTGCAACACCACTCAAACCCACAGTCTATTACAATAGAAGTTGTTGCAGAATTTGATCCAGGTCAGTAAAATTCACTATAGTATTATTCCAACATGGCACTATCTTTTTGCAGTGGTGAAATTGGATGCTCATGTGAGGCAAGAGGCTATGCTGATGGTAGCAGTGCTGCTGGTAGGATCTCCCATGTCAGGCTTTTTTCTGAGGAGCCAGACTAAATGTGCCAAATGGCTACTGGGCTGCAGCAGTACTGGCGGACTGACACTAGTGAAGGATCTTTTGGAGATAACAGCAACAGTAGCTAACATTCATTAGTACTGCACAGAAGGAGGCAAGGTAAACTCTCTTTTGAATGTTGTTTACTATGAAAGCCCTATGATGAGACAGTCCAAAATGAAATGAGATAGTGCCAGAAGACAAGATTCTCAAGTCAGAAGGCATTCAATGACCTACTGGGGTATGTCAGAAGACAAGTATAAGCAGCACTGTGGTTAATGATGCAACTAGACTCAAGTCAAAGGATGTTCAGTATTTACATGCTCAAAAGTAAAAGGAAAGTCTGAAGCTGCACAACACATATATATGAACGTGGAATGTGAGAAGTATGAATCGGGAAGCAAGACATAGTAAAACAAGAAATGGAATGTACAAACATTGAAATACTTGGGGTGAGTGAGCTAAGGTGGACAAGAATGGGATGTTTTGAATCAGATAATTGCACAGTGTTTTACTCAGGAAATGAAAATTTAAGAAGAAATGGGTGGCATTAATGAGGAGAGATACAGCAAAAGCAGTCAAAGGATATAAAACAAAGTCTGACCAAATCATATCAATAAGACTTCTGGAAAAACCTATCAATATGATTACAATCCAAGTTTATGCTTCAACTACAAAAGCAGCAGAAGAAATTGTGTGCTGGAGTCCTGGAGGCAATTGACCACACACCAAAACAGGACTTTTTGCTAATTATAGACAACTGGAATGAAAAAGTAGGAAACAGAACAGAATTAAAATTGTAGGAAAATTTGGCCTAGGATCAAGAAATGAAGCAGGAGAATGATTAATTGAATTTTGCAAGGCCAGCAGTTTGTTCATCTCTGGGAATGTTCAGCCAAGAAATACTAAAACCACTGCAAAGGAAATCCCCAAGTCTCATATGAGCCAAACAACTAAGGATGATATTATAACCACTGTAAGATCTGGGAGGAACAACAGAGACACACTCCTCCTGTCCAATTCATGATATAGGTCATCCACCAAGGCAACCCAGGATGTTTCTGTCCCTTAACTAGGTCCAAACCTAGATTGGAATGGATCCAGATAATCCATTTTATCCAAGAAAGACTGGAGTTGTGTTGCCACAACTCACTCTAAGACCTTACTTAAAAAGAAGAGATTAGGGACTGGCTGATAGTTATCTCAGGAGATAGAGTCCAGTGAAGGTTCAACAAAAGTCTTACAATTGCTTCTTTTAGAGAAGTTGGAACATAGCCCTCTTTCAAAGAAACATTTACAACTTCTACCACCCAACTGGGCAGTCTTCCTCTGGTAGTTTTAATATCTTAATGGCAGGCAGAGCCTGAATGAATGGAAGATACACAAAAATTCTCACTGGAAGAAACTGGAAGAGCAAGCTTTGGCACTGTCAATCCTTGTCTTGAGGAGTAAAGTTGACTTCAATCAGATTCAAGCATACGCAATGCAAAATTGAATGAAGATTGTGCTGTGCTAACAACTGAGCACAAAATGCAAAACCATTGCATGGTAAAAAGGAAAATAGTCAAAAGACTTACTGTGGATGGTGCTACCTTCCCTACTTATCTTAAAACATATTTCACAAAACCTGATTCTGTCAGTGATAAATCAATTTTAATTTCCTTCATTCAGGATACCTATAGTGGCTTTCAGAAGAAGTACTCACAGACTTTGCCTATTGTTGCCATTAAATAGAGTTAAATAGGATGGCGATTACAAGATCAGAGAAACCATACACAGAGATTGTGTCTCCGAATAATCATAATAGCATACAACATAGGGGAGATGACAGCAATTTGACAGTTATTTGAGGAAATAGCTGTTAATCTTATAGGAAGCTGCTTCTAAAAATTATATTTGTCAGAAGTACAAAGTTTAGATGCTGAGATGCATCATAATTGACAGCTAGCACTTCTAGTCAGAAAAGACTGTGCATGTATCCTGTCTTTTTGTCTGTGACAGTTTTTATTTTAATGGAAAGAAAAACATTGGAACAAGTGGTAAGAAAATATGGGAGGGATGCAAGTGAAAGATGATGATATCTGAACCCAGAATAAAAATATGTTCTTAGAGCAGGCAGTTTAATGATAAAGCTTTATCTGAAAGTATTTGGTATCTCAGAGGGATATTACTCTTAAAAGAGATGTCTGTATAACTAAGGCTTCTTTAGAGTGTTTAAGAATAAGCAAGGGGAAAGAGTGAGGAGAGGTTGAAAATGGTGTCAATATTGTGAGCTAGAAAGTCAGAATTATTAGCCAGTATCAGCACCTGGAAGAGAACAACAAAACTGAAAATAAGTCAGGAGTCAGCAGATCAGAGGAAATAGGTTGGATGCCAGTAGGATAGAGACAAAGCTCAAGAATATGTTCTAAGCAAGGAAATGAGAAAGCAGGGATTATGTGCTTTATATAGATCTGAGCACTAGCCCTCAGAAACCAGGACAACCCTGCAGAGGGGCAATGAGGACTGTGTGTGTCAGTGACCCAACCACAAACAGGAATTTTGAGGTTATGTCTGCAGATAGTTGAAAGGTAAAGGCACCTAACTGGAGTCTATGGACAGTTTTATTCTAGCCATTAATGTGTGTTAAATCTTGATATATACACTCTCATCTTCAGCAATTATCCTTTAAATCTGGGCTGGGGAACATTTTTCTGGCTAGATGTTTTAATGTATTATTCCCAAATTCCACACATAGCTCTCCTTTGTTCTCCAGCTACTTTGTCCTGTAGTTTTTCTTATTGTAAAGAAGAAACATGGAGAAACAGACAAACTGCATAGAGTCTTGTAGAAATTGTAGCAAGACAGTCATTATATTAAATATACCTATAGTCCTGCACAAACAATCTAAAACAGGGATAGGCAACACATGACTTTTGGGAAGCAATCTTTCCTCCCCTGTATGCCACTTTAGTCGCTTCTGGCAGGTCACTGGTCTCTACAAAGGCTTAACATAGGCCACTTGCTATCAGGATTCAAAATAAGTTCCACAAATGTCTCCAGGAACAAATGGTGTCCACTGCCAAACCTCATCATATAAAATAAGGCACACAGGGATGCCTACCTTGTTTTTAAGGACAATCATGCTTCCTGGAAACCTCTGACATTCCAGTTCCTTTTAAAAGTAAGGCATGTAGCCCCTGAGTACCTGGGTGCTTATAAACTACAGCAGCAACCAGTCAGTGGCTGGAATCCAAGTCATATGAGTGGATTTTCAGGGGTCCAGTACAACCCCCAGCCATGAAAGTTGCTCAGTTTTGTTTGTTTGCTTGCTTGCTTGCTGTCTTGCTACGATTTCTACAAGACCCTATGCAGTTTGTTTCTCCATGTTTCTTCTTTACAGCACAAGAGAGTGAGGAGGGATCACACCTACTGATCCTACTGTCTACCAGAACACTTTCTTGTGGAAGACATAGAACCTCTCTTCTGTCTTTCTGTCTTTCTGTCTTTTTTCTTTCTTTCTTTCTTTCTTTCTTTCTTTCTTTCTTTCTTTCTTTTTCTTTCTTTCTTTCAGTGTGGTGAATCAGCTTCAGTTTTTAGTATGAGTTTTAAAGACACTATCCAAGGTGCTGAACCTATTTAGGGGCTAGGGTTCAGAACCTTGGTACCACTACTTTCTAATGCTTCTATGCCACAAAAATCTATAGTTCTTGTAAAAAGTACTACAAAGCTATGGCTAAAATGTTTCAATACAGCAGAAAAGAAATGAAAATGGTAAAACAGAACTACATCATAATCACATTTTACAAGCCAAAGAAAGCTTGTGTAAACAAATGGATTCTCAGTATTTAGAACTCTCCATGGTTTCTGTCTTCTGAACCATGTATGCATACAAGTTGGATGCATTCAGGCTCTATCTGAGAGATATGTACCCCTAATGCCTATATAATCTATGCCACAATGTGGTGGGCTCCCCAGATGTGCATTTCTATAACTCATAGCTTTCCTGCCTGTTATCTGCACTAAGTAAAGTTGATGACACCTGTTGTTCAGCAAACCCAGAAGGAACCACTTCAGGGAAGTCTGGTCTGTGTTTCAAGCCCGCATTATATTATATTGAAATGTTTCTTCAACTTTTCTTCATCTCAAGACTGAAAATAGTCTGGAGATAATATGACTAAATACATAGTGGAGTAGGAAAATGTGTCCACGCACATATAAACACATAAAATATTTCACTTATAGAAATTAACTCATGTGGCTTATGGTGTTTCCAGATGGGCAGCTCCTTGTGGCACCAGTCAAATGATACTGTGCAGTTATACAGTTTTTCTCTGCTTACTCCTGTCTGTAGTTAACACACACACACACACGTATGGAAGAAGTACTATAGTTAGAAAACATGAGTGCTACAAACAGAGGACTTTGTCTGGATCCCATGTAAAACTCCATGGGTGAAACAGGTTGACTGCACAGTGAAAGTGTCACTTGAAGACTCAGAGCTGTCCTATTGTATTTTGCTGCACTGTAACAAAGAATGTCGATGGAAACAGTTGGCAGCTCTCACACCAGTAGTGGGATTGGTACCTGGTTTCTTTAAGAGCTTATCACAGGCCTCTTGTGATAAGGATTCAAGACAAGTGACATAAATGCCTCCAGGGACAAAGTGCTATATAAAGAATGAACTTCCTTGAAAATATGTAAACCTGACATAAAGCCTTACCAGCTGGTAATGATAATCTAAGAGATTGTAGATTACATTTAGCAACTGTCAGGCAAAGCCTCAAGCAGAAAACAAAAGTACATAACAACAAATAAAGCATGCAGCCTAACGCCAATAAGTAAAATATAATAACTATACCAATTTAGGCTGCATCAAAGAGCAGAAATGATCTCGAACAGCCATAATTCAATTTCTGTTGCAATTACTTTCCATTTTGGAGGACTAATTTATCTCTATATTTTGCTTCAGCTTATGCAAGAAGACAAAATTCTATTTTGAAAATTAATTTCCAGGATAGGTGTAAAACAGCTGATTTTATCTTGCTATATTTTGTTTTACAACTGGATGGTTGCACTATTATAGTATGCTTACATGGTTTATGGTAGGTCAGTGCTCATTTATTTAATCACCTATGAAAGAATCATTTGAGTTCCAGTGTATTGGGAGAGTTAAATGATAAGAAAAATGCTAAGTTAAATGCTAAGAGGAATAGCTCTCGTGCTATGGCATTGAATGCCAAGGCAGGTCATTTTGCATGAAGGAAAATGTTGCATTGCATTTCCCAATGCATTTTGCATTTTGCATTGGGAAAATGTAATTTTCCCTTTTGCAGTGAGATGCTTGTGTGAGAGTACATGAGAGTGACTTAGTGAGTTTCATGGCTCAATGGGGTCTAGAATCCAAAGCTCTCAAGTCCCAGTCCAACATATCTAAGCAGTACACCACAATGGCTCCCACACTGGAATTGTGATCTCTGCCTGCCAGAGTTAACATATGTGATGTTAACATCTGTCACAGTCCAGGGCTGAGAAGTGAGTCAGGAAGGGCCCATAAATTTTGCCAGGAATTGATGATTCTGTTTCAGTTCAATTCAAAGGCTGAAGGGAGTTCAGAGTTTGTTATCTCAGAAAAGCCCACTAAAGACAAAACAAAATGAAATACATAAGAGAATAAAGTTAAAGTTTGGAAGACCATAAAACCAAAAGCAAACAGCAGTAACTAGAACTGGTGTGGTAAAAGACAGTGGATTGCATATTCTATGGGCCAGATAAATGTAAGAAAATTACTCCAAAGGGAACATGCCAAGCATGCTTTAGAATGTAGTAGCACTGAGGAAGTAATAACTGATCACACAGTTCTATAGATCCAGCCAGTATTTTACACTAACATTTTGCATAAATACAGCAACAATTTTGTTCCAACAACAGCATTGACACAATAAACTGTTCGTAAATACAGACATCTCCCAGTTATTCAGCAGATCAGGGATCAGAGCATTGTTGAAAACTGGAATTCATGGTTCATTTCTTAGAAATTGTGCACAGCGCACCTCTTCTATAGTATTTGTGACCAGACACTGCTTTTTCTCTCAACCAACTTGGTGCCATCTTTTTGTTCAGTCTTTCAGAACTCATATATGCAATGTGTGGTTGACCACATGCAAATATATGGGTTCTGGTTATGACCAAAAATGATTGAAAAATGGGCTGTCAGAAAGCTAGAAATGCCTGTAGAAGCTGTTTTCAAGGGCCTTGGCTCTGTAGGTGTTAAATTGCTTCAAAAAAAAAAAAATGGCACCTTTTGCTGATGTACCAATTTGCAGAAGTCTGAACTGGTTATGCCTCTCAGTCTTTGGAGCCACTTTGGCAATGGTGGTACTTTGAGTTTAGAAAATCAAGCTGCTTTGTTTAGGGTGTCATCATGAGTTTATTGTATATGCCACATTCCGATACTAAGGCCATGATCCAAACAACTATAGATAAAATTACAGCAACTTTAGATAAAATTACACCATCAGGTACCACATTCCAAGATAATCAATAACAATTGCAAGTGAAAATTTAAACAGCCATAGACATAGTTTTAAATGTCCCATAGTAATAAATATTTAGATTAATACTCATCCAGGTAAATTTTGGGGGAAAAAAGACTTGAGTTTGTTCTGGGGTTATTTTCTGACTCAAATGCACTGCAGTACAGCAGTGTGGATAGAATTAACTTTAAACGTCTGATGCAGCTGATGAAGTAGACTGAGTCTGCAACCTGTGTCCAAACTTTTATCTCTCAATTAGTGTGAAAGACGCTGTAAGATCCTTTTGTCTTTAGACACCAAGATTCTCATGTCTATCCTAAATGCTCAGGTGTTACAAATTCAGAGCCATGACTTTCTTTATTGAATTAATCCACCAGTAATGTGGCCTTCCTCTTTTCCTCTTGCCTTCCACTTTCCTGGCATCATGATCTTCTCCAAAGAGTCATATCATTTCATGATATGTCCAAAGTAAAATAGCCTCAGCTTCGTCATTTTGACTTTGAGTGAGATAAATTTGATCTAGAACTCAAATGTTCCATTCAGGTATATGACAGTTTTCTACACATCTCTTCTGAAAAATATCTGCATGTTTGTGTGCGTGTATTTTAATAGAGCCAGTTTACTTGCTGTATTACAATGGTATTTACTTTCTAGTGACAACTAAACAATATTTCCTGGGCCTAAAATATCCTGGGAAGCTAAAATGTGACAAAAATGCACCCACACCCTCTAGAGAGCATTTTGGGGCATTTTTGGTCAAAATGTTTTTGATCCTGCAGGGCCATGGGTGCTACAAAAAGAGCTCTGAGGGTTGCATATGACTGGCAAGCCACACTTTGCCCTCCCAGTCTATATGTTCACTATTTATAGTTGACATTAACCTTCTTTCTTCACATTTTGTACCTACAGGATAACACTATTGACTTCCTGGAGTATGTGGCTGCTCTGAACCTTGTTTTACGAGGAAAACTGGAACACAAACTGAGATGGACGTTCAAAATATATGATAAGGATGGGAATGGCTGCATAGATAGACCTGAACTCTTAGAAATAATTGAGGTAAGTAGGATATTTTATTTTATTTTATTTTATTTTATTTTATTTTATTTTATTTTATTTTGGCTAGATACTTCCCTTGGCTTCACAGCTTCTAGCTTGGGGGCTCCTGTATAGCCTATCCTGCCTTCTTGATGTTGTGCACAGTTTTTTGAAAAAGAATGTTTCAGCCATTGGCACAGCTATTGGGGCAAATGAGTTTTCCCATGTGTGTGTGGGGGGGGCAGGGCGGGGGTTGAAATAAAAAAAAAATCTGGAAAAGCTGAAACTTTCTACACTTGTATATAAGGAGTATGATCCAGCTTGTGGCTGCCTACACTTACTTGAATGTAAAAAAAATGCAAAATCAAAATCTAAAGTGCATTCTACATGTTTAATTGAACATGTAGCTCTAAGAGAAATACTTCTGTAAGAGTTCACATGCATGTTTTAAATTATATGTTATTCAAGTAGACAAAGACACCTAGAAAGCGAAGCGGTCTTCTGTGATTCAAAGGAATAATCATACAACACAAGAGCAAATAGTGCTGATGGAAATTTCTCAGAAACCCCAGTTACTTTTAAAAGGCATAACAGTGAGGATTGTGCATAAACGGTTGTGCTTGTCACACTTCCCATTCTCTTGTTAGAACAACAGGACAGATATTAATTTAAAAAAATGCGTACACACACACAGAGAGAGAGAGAGAGAGAGAGAGTCTCTTTTCTCATTCTCACCTCTAAGAGCAACTTTATTGCATTTTTGTGAGTCATGATCATCAAAAACATTAGGTTCATTCCAAACAAAGAACATTCAGAACAAAGAGAAGCTATTATGGTAAATTCGTATTAATTTTATTTATTGTAATTATATATATTTTATATATACGTATTACAAGTGAGTATTGTAATAATTAGTTCAATTTACTTTCATTTCTCTTTTTAAATAAGTCATGTTTATTGATTTACTGTTTATCCTGCTTGAACAACTGTTTATTTAATAGTTTTCTTTTGTATTTTTAATAAACATATTTTAAAACAAACATTAGGGGGCAATGACTGTTCCAGATTGGTTGATCTTAGGTAGATTCCCAGTATTAGTTTTGAAGGTCACCAGATAATCGGGCACGTCTAGGTCATGCTGCGGTTAATCCACAATCAGCTAAAATGTCAGTCCAGGCATGTGTGCATTCAAAGGATAGCTTCTGCTAAGACAAAAAGAAGGCCAAGAAAAGGGCAAGAGTAGGCCGACTCTTAAATTGGCAATGAAACAGAATGTTCAAACAGTATTTAGATATTTTTACCACCTTTTGAAGAAAAATTTCCCCAAGGTGCTCTGCAGTGCAAAATTTTAAAACAATTACAGTTTATAAAATACATTTGGCCCTCTACATTAGGGGTGCAGGATCCATGCAAAAGTAGAAAAAATGCAAATATCAAACTGTGTTTGCATGTCGGTGGGAAGGAGGCATGGTGGGGAGAACAGGCATCTAAGATCCAAACCAGGTTGGGGGTTTGGCATGGTGGCCCTATACTTCTTCTCTTTTCTTACCCGGAGGGTGGGGGGGCATTGGGAGACTGTTTGTGGTGGTGAGAAGGCACACTGGAATCTGTCCTTATCTGGCCAGGTAGAGGTGTATCTAGGATGGGGCAAGTAGGACACATGCCTCAGGTGCCAATGCCAGAGGGTGCAAAAAAAGCCGTGCATGTTGGGGTTGGGGGATAGAGGTAAGAAGGTAGGGACGCAACCTCCACATTTGCCCTAGGTGCTGTTTTTACTAGATGTGCCACTGTGGCCAGGCAGCTGCTGGTGGAGGCAGAGAACCACAGGCTGATTTTTAAAGGACTGCGTGGCCTGATTGGAGCTGCCAAGAGGAAAGGTTCCCCCAGAAAAGTACCTGAGGTAGAGGGTAGAGGTTGAAGGAACTCACAAATAATCAGATTTGTAAAAGTCAAACCTGTAAATGTGGAGGGTCAACTGTAACAGATTTAAAAGTGCAAAATGTTTTCTTTTTAAAGATCTGTTGAAAGCAACCTGGAAAAACCAAAGGTGATAATACCACACCTGCCTTGTTCACTGTATTTTACAGGGGCTGCAGTGGATAGCACGTGCTACTTATTACCAATCTTTCTTTTTCCACTACATCAGTGGTTCTCAACCTGTGGGTCCCCAGATGTTTGTAGACTTCAGCTCCCAGAAGCCCCAGCCACTATGGTCAAGGCTCAGAGCTTCTGGGAGCTGAAGTCCACAAACATCTGGGGACCCACAGGTTGAGAACCACTGCACTACATCTTCTGACTTTTTTCTTATCATGGAAAGCTCATTATGAGAAAAAAAATCCAGACTAGCAGCACAGTGCCTTCTGTAGTCTGTAATAAGCCATCTGTATTCTGAGGTATTCTGAGACTTGTTTAAGAGTCAAAGAAGGATCCATTCCACACATCCCAGGGCAGAGTGTTCCCTAACAGCAAAAGTAATGACTATAGGATAGTTTTATTACATTTTAAGGGAACAACAATCCTAGGCACAGTGGTGATCAAGAACAAGAAAATGACCATTTGTTGCTGGTTTATGATGCTGGCTTTCTGGGGAACAACAAACCATGATTTAAGAAAGTGTTTCGCCTTTAGGTAATTGCTTTGCATGAAATCTGAAATTTTGGGAAGGTTCTTCCATTGTTGCCCTTCCTGTGAATTCACACCAAATCTTCTGTCTTTACTTCTTAGCACCAAAAAGTTCATTAAGGAGAGGAAGACAAAATAGATGCACACTGCCTTTCTATCTTCCTATTGCCCTTCAATCTTTCTTTGAGGCAACCTTTTTGACTGAGGTATGCACTTGATGTTTACCACTGTATCCTCAACTCATTTTTGTTTTGCTTTTTTCCCCCCTTTTTTCAGTCTATTTACAGGCTAAAGCAAATATGCCGGTCTGAAGAAGAGCAAGGACATCCCAGTCTCACTCCAGAAGAAGTTGTGGAAAGGATATTTCAGCTGGTGGATGAGAATGGAGACGGTAATCACTTTGCAGTTTGGGTGATATTGATGCCTCATTTGCAATTTTTGCCCTGGCTTTGGACACACCAAAAATCAGAGAAAGTCAGGTCTTGTGCATTTTACATGCAAGTGGCCACAGTCAGTTCATTTAAATGTAAAGAAACATTTGCCTAGATAGGTGCTTCCACATTTCCTGAATTATCATCCAGTAACTACTCTGCAAATTTCTTACAAAGCATCATATTGTTATAGTTGTTGTTATTTGCTGTCAAGCTGATGTTGAGTTATGGTGCCCCTATCAACGAGATACCTGATCATCAGCTGCCCTGCTGGGGCCTTTCAAACTCAAGACCATGACTTCCCTGGTTAAATCAATCCATCTGTATTGTAGTCTCCCTCTTCCTACTCCCTTCCACTTTACCAAGCGTTATCTTTTCCAGTGAGCCATTTAGTGTCATGATATGGCCAAAGTATGACAGCCTCAGTTTAGTTATCTTCACTTCTAGTGAGAGTTCAGGCTTGATTTGTTCAAAGACCTATTTGTCTTTTTGAAAGTCCATGGAATTCATATAAGTCTTCTCCAAGACCACATTTCAAATGAATTTATTTTCTTCCTGTCAGCTTCACTGTCTAGCTTTCACAGCCACATGTAGTGAACAGAAATACATATTGTTATGTTTACACTCATATTTTTGAGTGGTGAGAAGTCTCAGGACTACAGTGCTTATTCAAGTGTGATTCCTTGTGGAAAGAGATCAATGGAGGCTTGTCAGCCCTTGGTAATATTTGAATTTATTTACAAATATGCATGTTCAGTATAGATGGAAGCATTCTGGAGAACACTCCAAAGTGTACTGCTCTTACATTAGGTCTTTAGGAAAGTAGCCTGAACCCCAAAATGTTAGCTTATACAGGCCAAAACACAGCTCCCTGTGTTTCTATTCATCTCCCTCTCAGAACTATCTGAAAATTGCTTTCTAGTGCTTCTATGTCAGCCTTCCCTTGAGTCATGATTAGGGTTGCTATAAGGCATTTTGCTACATGAAGCAGGGCAATAAATAACACATTCCACCACTGGCACTGCCAGCACTGGCGAGGGACCTGAGCAAGGTGTTCTTTGTCCATTCTTCACTTCTAGGCATGCCACTTGCTTCTCTGAGTTTCAATTCCACTCCATTTCTTTCTTCAGAAACATCTCCCACCCCTGCTGCCAGTGCTTTCTCATCCTCTTCCGTTCCTTTTTCTGTCTCTTCATGTTTCCTGCTGGCATGCTGTTATCAGGAGTAAATCTCTCTAGTCTAAGCTCTCATTTTAAAACATGTTATTCTTTTTATTAAGCATTTTTTTTAATTAAGGGACAAACAAAGTATAGGATTTGAAATTTGTAGATAGCGTAGCAGTAAATATATAGTATGGCATGATAGCTCTTCTCGGGGTGACAGTGCTAGGAAGCCAGTGCTAGGAAGCAAGGTCAGGACAGTGACAGCCCAGAGACAGCCTGCAAGGCAGGCCTGCTCTTGCCTTAAGTGTGGCCAGGGTAAACAGACTAGTCTGCTTCTGCTATCTGTAACCTTTGTTCATGGACCTTCCACAGTAGGAGTACTTCTCCAAATTCACTTCTATATTGGCATATTGAGGTTACATATGTAGACTTGGAACATTCAACAATTTGTGAAACATGACTACATACAAAATTGAAAAAGGAGAAATTAAAACAATGCACTGCACCAATCACTGGGCTTGTCACTTTCTAAATTGTTAAGGATCTTCATTACTCCATTAAATGCATTTGAGGGCTATGCAACCCTTCTACCCCCGCTCCACCAAAAAGTGAAGATTAAATTTCCCTGTGATTTTAACTTATTAAATGGCTCTTGACATTCATGTTCTTCTTGATAAGAATCTGTTTGGACATTCTGATACTTATTTTGCAATAAGAAATAAATGCCAAACAGACAGACCATTTTGGATCTGTTAGTATAGTGATGCCCATTCAGTTCCTATTTTCTCTCTGCAGCAAAGAAGTCAGAGATAGGTGTAACAATTCTCAGGCCCCAATCATCTCAGTTTCCAGTCCAGCTAAAGTTCAGGTGTCTTTCAAAATGAAATTCACAGGTGCTCCAAACAATGGTTTAATGATTACATGAAGATATTGAGCAGGATGTAGCAATAAAACCCAAGGAAAAGGCAACATTAGCTCACATCCCTTAGCTGACTGTAAGAATGCTTCATTACCTGCTGTTTAGTGGAGGTCCCATGATGAACGAGAGGCTACCCCCAAAGACTGGTTTCCTGATCTGGACTGTGGCCAAGTGCACCCCACACACACACAACACCCATGATGAGACTGACAATCTCACCTTTCCTGATCTTTAAATATCTTCTCTCCCTTGTTCTAGAAAGTACTGACACTTTCCCAGACCATGGGGGAGGGGTTGAGATCATCCAATCCTAACAAAGGAATAGCTTCTCAGGCCTACTAAGATGAAAACATGAGCCGACCCTGCACAGCCTACTGGGGAAGCTATAACTGCTGAAAGCCACATTATTGCTGTTGTTGCTGCCGTAGGCATTATGCATTCCTTAAGCATATAAAACACATGTATAAGGAGAATGTGAGACCTACTTATCCAAGCCAATTCTTCCAGAAATTGCAAACCCATACATTAAATAACAGAGAAATCTCTGGCAGCACAGCACTAATAAAACAGTGTGAGGCTACACAGGTATCTAGAGTAAGTAGAACTTGAGAAAGTGTTTCTTTGTCTTTGAGACACTGTGACTTCCTCTCTCTTGCATTTATTATTTAGGACAGTTATCTCTGGATGAATTTATTGATGGGGCACGGAAAGACAGGTGGGTGATGAAGATGCTACAGATGGATGGGAATGCAGGCATGTGGATCGCTGAGCAAAGGAGGAAAAGTGCAATGTTCTAACAGTTGTCCATTTGACTGGAAAAGACTGACATGGATTGAGTACTTCCTTTCATCCAAGAATCATCTGAGTATCCAAAAGAATACTCCATGCAACTTTGAGAAGCCAAGTTTCAGCATCTTGAACATGCATCCTAAAAATAATATGAAGTGATAGCACTCAAAGACCTCTGCTTAATATTAGTCATGCTAGAAAGTAATCATACATATTCATAACCATCCTGTTTGTTGAAGCAGGGTTACAGCTACATCCCAAGGAACTGACCAGCAAGTGTCTTGAAACGAAAGCCAAATGTTGTTTGATACGGAGAAGACACAAGGTGATTGACTAGTGAAACGCCATGCATTCTCTGTAGATTATTTTGGTTATTTTTATGCCTAAGCATAAAGAGGTAATTTAGGTGGAACAACATACTTTGAAGATAAGGCTAGTCTATTCTGATACCAAGTCTGTGTCTTGCAATGGTTTTATTTGCTGTGTAACCACAATAAGTGCTATCCAAAACCATTTGAACTATGTGCAGGTTAGATGTTCCAACATCTTTTTGACATTTTAAACCAGCAGTCAAGCATGTATAGAACTGGAAACAGAGACAACCCATCTATATAGTGCATGTAATGAATCTCCAAGGATCGAGCAGACAAGGTACACAACCCTATTGATCCTAAACAAACACCAATTACTTTCTAGTTTTTTTCTTCTGATAATACATTTATTATCTTTGGGCAGATTTCTCCAGATGGTAGATCTATTTTGGAACTATTTTGTAGATGTTTCAGGGCATTTTGGCTGAGTTGAGATGACTTCCAGATAATCATTTGCAAGATCAGAAGTGTGCCATAGCCCCATAAATTCCTTCCTTAGTCTTTTATCTCTTCCTCTTCAACTATCTCTTGTACCAGTTCTCACAGACTTTTCCTAATTTTTCTAATCATAGTTTGCTATAATGTGTGGATCAGGCTGACTTTGACTAGAACTAGCCAAGACTACTTCCAAACAATGGTTTGCCATCCCATGATAATAATTTGAAGGAAACCACTAACCATAAACTGCATGTTTTGGACATCAATGCAAACTATGGTGACAAGGAACTAGAAAACAAGAGGAGAGATCCAGTGTCTGAGAACTAAAGATAGAATGGCAGAGAATGCAAGAATCCTTGGCGTGTTCCCAGTCTTCCATGTCATGGTTTGGAAGGTCTTTGTGTCCTGAATGAGAGAATGACAAGAGGACAGGATTTTTATGGGGGAATGGCCTAATTTATGAATCAGCAGTGTAGACCTGTCATATTTAAGCAAGAGCACAGATCAATTTGTGAACATATAGGCCAGTGGTTCTCAACCTGTGGGTCCCCAGATGTTTGTGGACTTCAGCTCCCAGAAGCCCCAGCCACTATGGTCAATGCTCAGGGCTTTTGGGAGCTGAAGTCTAGAAACATCTGGGGACCCACAGGTTGAGAACCACTGATATAGGCTAATGCTCTAGTTACTGTACCTGCTGCATGCTACAGATAGTGTAATAGGCAGCTGATAGATATGATCATTAGCATATAAGTTCCTATTTAGTGTATTTACTTGAATCAAACACAGAAGAACTCATTTATCTGAGTGGCCTGAGATTCATTCAGATGATTCAGTTACTAAGGCCCAGGGTCAGCATCATATTTGTTATGGACCTCAGCACCTTCTTCATTCCCTTGGCATGCATGCCCTTGGCTTCCTCTTACCTTCATAGTGGCAGTCACCTCTACAAAAATACAGATGGAAGAAAAATACAGACAGAACAAAACAACCCCCCCCCCAAAAAAACCAAACTGTCAAGCAAGCACATGCCCAGGTAGCACCTTAATTCATGCAGAATGCCTTCACATTGCTGCAGAGCTCTTTTCTCTGCTTGATCCTACTCCCAGAGGCATTCTGTGATTTAAAAGGCAAGTGACAGTTTCAGCCATCTGGGATCCAGCGCTAAGAGGACCACCTGGATGCTGTAGTCAACAATTTAAGCCAGCAACCCTGTTGTAAATGAGGCCTCCTGAAGGCTTCAGCTGTTGGCCTTTGCTCAACAGTGTTTACACTTAATGCCAGGCTTTGTTGTTGTTGTGTGCCTTCAAGTTGTTTTCGGCTTATGGTGACCCTAAAACAAACCTATCATGGGGTTTTCTGGGGCTGAGAGTATGTGACATGCCCAAAGTCACCCAGTAGGTTTCCATGGCCGAGCAGGGAATTGAACCCTTGATCTCCAGAGTCTGTGTTTGAAAGAAGGTAATTCTCAACACTGAAACAGTTAAATTACTCCTAGACTGTATCACTTCATACTGCAAGGGGAAGACTCACATGCTGTATCATAGACACAAATCTCTACATATGGAAAATTGTCATGTCATTGTACTTTGTTGGTTAGAATTGCTGAATTGAGACTTGTAAGATGAGTTCAAGTCAACAGTGAACCTAAAAGCTGAGTAGTTGACTTTGGACCAATCACTCCCTTCACCTGATTTTCCTAAAAGGGATGTAAAGATAAAATGGATGGAGGGCCATATGTACTGCCTCATGCTCATTAGAGAAAAGATGGGCTATAAGTGTAATGAAGATATGTATGTGGAACTGCCCAGACTTTTTTTTTCATGATAATTGCCATAGTCCTGTGATATCCAGACAAACAGGACTTAAATTTATATATTTGCATGTTGACATGCACTTACATAGGGCACACAAACATTGTGCCTGCATCTCCCATATATGCAGTTCTAGTGTGTGTCAGGAAGAGTCTGGAGAAGGTTTCTTTTTCATGGACCGCAAGTCCCAGAATGCTTCAGCCAGTACGATGTAGGAGCTATACTCCAAAAAAGAAATTTCTGCCACATCTGATCAGAAAACGTGAACAGTCTGGTCTGAAACGAATAGCAACAGACTGATCATACTCATGATTCCATCAGTCTGCCATTGCACCTGCATAGTTTGGCTGTATGGCCCATTTGCAATGTGACATATCTACCTAGAGCTTGGAAGTAACACGTTACAAGCAATTTTACCTAATACTTGTAGCAGGGGCAAACAGAATCACAGTTCAAAACTAAGAAAATCTGAGTAATATTATTTTATAATTCTAATTATTTTCTAGTTATTTTCAACAGGTACTGATAAAGAACATTTTTAGGGACATTTTAGCAAGATTTTTTCAAATTGCATGCCATTCAATTAGGTCTTTAAAAATCTTAAGATTTTTTCCCCCAAAAGTGGAGAGTAATAGAGAAGCCACAGTCAGTGCAACAAGTTGCCTTTTCAGCACTGTAGCAAGTAATGGCAACTTTTCAAGTACTATGAACGGTAAATTTCCAAAGCTCTGCAGCCTCCATGCATCAGTTGTGTAGCTATTTTTGCTTCTTTAGACCAATAGGTCAAAAGTCCACTCCATGTTGGGTTGCAGTGACCTTTATTTTCTGTTACCTTTTATTATAAACTCTTTGCTTCTCTTTTTTAGTATTCAAGTTTTATGTACAGTGGTTTGCTTTCCTAAATTTAGGAACATGAAATGAATTAAAATAAAATGTTTTTAGTAATCTGGTACAGGTGTGAATAATGAACTTCTGGTTAACAACCTTTCTTTCAAAGAAAATACACTTGTAATGTGTGTAGAAAACATTTCTAATGAGTGAAAGAGATTTCTGGTTCCATTGTTATATAGTTACAAAGTTCATTTGAGTTATGGAAGGCATTAGCGATTCCATCCAGATGTTTTGTTTCTTTTTTTTACTTCTGCATCATAGAATCATAGAAATGTTGAGTTGGAAGAGACCACAGGGGCCATCCAGTCCAACCCCCTGCCATGCAGGAACACCCTCAAAGCACTCCTGACAGATGGCCATCCAGTCTCTACTTAAAAACCTCCAAAGAAGGAGACTCCACTACACTCTGAGGCAGCGTATTCCACTGCCAGACAGCTCTGACTGTCAGGAAGTTCTTCCTGAGGTTCAGGTGGAATCTCCTTTCCTGAAGCTTGAATCCATTGCTCCTTGTCCTAGTCTCTGAAGTAGCAGAAAACAAGCCCTCTCCTTCCTCTACATGGCATCCCTTCAGATATTTAAACATGACTATCATGTCCCCTCTTAAGCTTCCGTTCTGCAAATTAAACATACCCAGCTCCCTAAGTCTATCCTCATAGGGCATGGCTTCCAGGCCCCTCACCATTTTGGTTGCCCTCCTTTAGACTTGTTCCAGCTTGATCATGTCCTTTTTGAACTGGGGTGCCGAGAACTGGACACAGTATTCAAGAAGAGGTCTAACCAAAGCAGAGTAGAGTGGTACCAGTATCTCCCTTGATCTAGACACCATACTCCTATTGATGCAGCTGAGAATTGCATTGGCTTTTTTGGCTGCCGCATCACACTGCTGACCCATGTTCAGCTTGTGGTCTATTAAGACTCCTAGATTCCTTTCACACGTACTGCTATCCAGCCATGTGTCCCCCATCCTATATTTCTGTATTCCATTTTTTCTACCTAAGTGTAGGACCTTACACTTCTCTCTGTTGAATTTCTTTTTGTTAGCCTTGGCCCAGCTCTCCAATCTGTCCAGGTCATTTTGAATTTTGATCCTGTCCTCTGGCGTATTAGCAACCCCTCCCAATTCGGTGCCATCTGCAAATTTGATGAGCATGCCCTCTATTCCTTCATCCAAGTCATTGATGAAGATATTGAACAGCACTGGGCCCAGGACAGAACTCTGTGGCACCCCGCATCAATTAAAGCACTATCAAAAGAAAACCAAGCACTGCAAACAACTGTTATCTTCACTTGGGAAGCTGAATCAGAAGAAAAACTAGAAGATCTTATGTCTGTGGTAGCTATATTGTGGCTTGAACATAAGAACTAGCTTTTATAGCTGCGGAGATTGTACCTTCCCTCTCTGATTCACATATATTGGGGCAGTCAAGTATAAAGAAGGCATGTGGCTTGGTTCTCTGAGGTGGCATGGCTTCTTATTTTGACTATGAGATTAGTGATTATAGTAGGACATTGAAAACTTTTTTTTTGTCTTAGCACAGCTGCCCAGAAGGAACACCAAGTTGGAAGCCCTCTAGATGTAATAAGCGTCCCTCCTTTCCCACATGTTGGCAAAGCGTGTTTTTCTTTGGGGCTATTGCATTTGGTTAAAATATTCTCCCTCTTACTACAACCCAGGATCCTTTCTCACTATACAGTTATAGCTTGGTGATTGCATTTTACTTGTCATGGTTCTATCCTATATGTTACCCTACCCTACACTCCCATCCTGAAGGATGTGCTTTTTTATATACATGAATCAAAGGCATGCTGACTGGAAGAGCATGCTGCCAGGCCAAGCTGACTTGTCAGGCCATAAGTTCAAAGGGGATTAGGTGGAAAACCCAAGCATAAAAGGGGTCCAAGCTAATCTCTTCATCGTTCTCAGATCTTTGCATTTCCGAATTGGCCCAGAGAAGCCAACCAGGGACCATCCCATTTGATCTCACCCTACGGAAACCTTTCCTACACCCCCTACCAATCCTACCAATCCAGACTTTAAGAGGTTATCATGATTCCCATAAAGTTTGTCATTCTGATGTCAAAGCAATCACTTATTCCAAAACTCTTTGTCAGTCTTGAGAGAAAGTTTTGCGGAACACTCTTTCAGGATAGGAAAAAGGGTATGTAAATCCTAATTTTGACCCTGGCAACTTGTGGCATTTTGGGTATAATATGTGGTGCCCAGATTGCTGCTCAGCTGTTATCCTCAGATGCTGTCCAAGCCTCTACTTCATCCTTCTTCAGGATTGTTGACTATCACCCTCTTCCTCCAATATCTCTCTCTATCCAAGCTTTCACACCTTACTTTCTCACAGCCTTGTATGGTTCATAGAGTGTCTGAATTCCTGTGTGTTTGTTGATTCCAAATAAAATAGTTTGTTTATCTTTAACTGGAGCCTCTCTGAAGTTAGTACTGTTAAGTGAAAAGTGAAAAGATAAGTGAAAAGATCCTGCCGTTACCCTCCTCTTGCAGGTCTTCTTTGAGATATAATTTCCTCAAATTCTAATGAGACGTTGGCATTGCAGATGGACTCCTATGTTCACCACCTTTTAGGGTAACATATGGAATGCTGGGATTAGCAGTTCAGAGATGAGTGTTTAGAATTCTTAGCTCAAGGGGTCTATTGCCTCCTCAAACTGATCATGGTTAGCACTTTTGTCTCTGCTGGAAGAAGGAGGAGAAAAACAAATGAAAGCCTCACATTGTAACACAAGGCCGTTTGGAGAAGGAAGAGTTAAAAGCAATGACTTTTAACCAGAAAGAAGTGACAAGGCCATAGGTAAAAACAATTGCTAGAGATCATTACAAACAAGCCATCAACAGCCAAACAGGGAGCTGGGAACCAGCTTATTTACAGGTAGGGGCAAGCTTTAGAAGTTGGGACAACCAAGCAGAGTGTTGTGCTCCTATCATCTTGTAGACACCTCATACATAATGAAGAAATAAGTACTGGATATTCTTCTATAGGAAGGTTCAAGTGTAGAAACCCCCCAAGGCAATCACCATCTGCTTTCCACACCTTGTAGATATGGCAGATATAACTGGAATGAATGTGCCTGTTCTTGAGACTCTCTCTGGAATGTAGGTGGAAGACAATCCAAGCCAAGAAACAATCATTCAGCTTGCACGGGAATGAACATTTCCAGTCTACAATTCCTTTGATGTCAACAGCCCTGAACATGCAGTTTTGAAATAAGGTCAGAGAAAATGTGATGTGTGCAAAAGAGTGGTACGAAAGATGATTTATGTCAACTTTCTTTACTGTAACTGACACGCAGTTACAGAATGCATGCAGCATTAGCTTTGCCTTGAGCTGTCTCACAAATACACTCTCCTACATTTGGGAATTTGAATAGTCAAGACTGAAGCATGGAAGGTCACTAAAATATTTAAAATAACAGGTGTGAAGAAATATAAGGTGCCTACTAAAAATCATGAGATGGGGGGAATAAATGATGTCACTGATAAAGTATTACTGCCTCCTTTCAAAGCATAAATTTAAAGACTTAAAACCACCATCAAATACAGTTGGGCCTCTACATCTGCAGGTTTAACATTCACGAATCTGATTCTTTCCAGTTTCTCCAATCCTTGCCCCCCACCTCAAGTGCCTCTTTTCTAGGGGAACCTCCCCTCTTAACAGCTCCAATCACAGCCCTTTAAAAATCCACCTCTGATCCTCCTCCTCTCCATCAGCCACTGCCTGGCCAGTTAAGGACAGCTCGCACTCTGATTTCTCAACACGACAAACCCTCCCCTGATGTACCCCAATACTAAAGGAAGGAGATGGCCAAGAGAGAAGAACGATAGGGCCACCATTCCAACCACTGCTTTACCCTCTCCTTTCCCTGACCTGGATTGGAGCTTGAGTGCCGACTTTTCCCACCATGCCTGGGCCTCTTCCCCCCCACACACACATGTTCTGATGTTTGTGGTTTTTCCACTTCTGCAGGGGCCCTGAGCTCCTGATCCTAGTGAATATGGAGGGCCAACTGTAGGTGAATTGGATTTGGAAGTAGGGCTTTGTGTTCCATTTCCAGTTAACTGCCTGAAATATTCTTTAGACAATGAAAAGAGAAAACCTTCAAATACCTTAAGAACTTGTGGATAAATGATTAAAGTGTGGGGATACATGTTATCAGGTGTGGATCCCCAAACCCATTTACCTTTCAAGACCTCAGCTAAAATGGAAGCACATAGCAGCTTCTCTTTTCCTTCCCTTTCAGACTGCCACCTGGTGTGCTGAGGGAGCATACGTATACGCTGTCTGTTATTGCCATCATACCAGAGCAGCATAAGATAATACAGGCATCCTTGACTTAGTCAACAGGTTAAGGACCAAAGCACTGTAGAAAAGTGGGAATCGTCAAAATGCAGAAGTGGGTTAACTCTGTGCCATCTTTTTGTTCAGTCGATGTGCAAATGGAACAAAAAGATGTTGTCGAGTCCACTGAGAGAAAAGCAAACCGTGGTCAATTTTCAGAGATCCGCTCTTTTGATCCTTTTCAATTACAACCAGAACCCATATATTCGTCATGGTCAAAAGAGTGGACCATGCATTGAATATAGTGGTTCTGGTTGTGATTGAAAAGGGACAGAATTGCTGAAAGCAGACCATCAAAAAGGGGGGATGCCTATATCCTTGCATACCACTTGCCTTCCCTCTTTAGGAGTTCTCTCCCTTCATGGGGTAGGAGAGAAAAATGACTGCTTCTTTATATAACATACCAGCATATATATTCGGCATTGCCCAGGATTTTATTTTCTCATAGATAATACTTGTTAGAAAGATTTGAGATCCTGTGTCCCTATTTCTCCAAACTGTCTTGTCCAGTACCTGTAACTTTTCCCCATATTCCCCAATACAATTTGTATTCAGAGTTTTAACATACAGTGGTTGGGTTCCTGAGGGAATACATTGCCCTTCTCCTTGCTGCTCAGCCTCATCTCCATAGCAACTGGCCTATTCATGACAGTCACAGTTGACTGAGGTCCAAGAGCTCTCTGGCTGAGAATTCTAAAGGCCCCTCCCTAAACGGCAAACCCCAGGATTCCATAGAATCTTCTTAGGCAGCCAATCATATGAGGTCTTTGCCTGACACAGACAAACAAACTTTGACTTTTATATATTAGATAATCCTCATGTATGCAGAAACTGCTGATTCCTTCTGGGTGGGCCTGTTTGGTATACTTCCCCCCATTTTTCTATTTATGGGTCTAGTTGAGTGGAACCTGTAACAAAATTATTGCATTGTAGCCCATCTGCAACAGGATTCTGTTCCAGCCAACTAGCCTTGTCTGTTTCCAGGAAATTGAAAGCAAGAGGAAGGCAGAAAGTAGATCTAGGGCAAGTGGTGAATTTCTAAATAGTTTGTGTCAGATTGACAAGGATTTCTGCCTTCCCATTATTTAGTAAGTGCAGCAACAAAATGACACTTAACCATGCTGCCAAAAAGGAAAAAGCAGCACTTTTTTTTTTCTGTCCGGGGTCTTTGAACTCTATTCACTTCTGCTTTTCAAAACAAATATATGGCTGTAGCACACACTCTTAGCCCCAAGAAAATCCCAAGATACGTGTGCCTTAGGATCTCTATAAGCTGGAAATGACCTGAAGCCACACAACCATAACAAATTCATTAGTTTTACATTTTGCACCAGGATTCAGTTTAGGGATATCCTAAGAAAATAAGAGCAGGATACACTGAAATTAATCAAATGGAAAGTAATCTAATCCAGCGTTCTGTTTGCATGGTAGCCAACCAGATGCTTATGAGAAGCCTGGCAACTGTACATAAGCTCAGCTGCATCTCAGGGCTGTAGGAAAGAAGTCAGTTCTGCAAATCTACTATAAGCTATATGGGTCAAGGAAACCAATTTCTTCTCCTTGTACTTATTCACCTGGGTGTTCATTTTTTTCCCAATGGACACCTTTACTTTCTCCAGTGTTTGAAGAACACTAAACATTCTCAGTCCTCATTGAACTATTTGACACCTTCCTTCCTTCCTTCTTTCCCTCCCTCCTTCCTTGGTCTTGATCTATTTTTTTTTTCAGTTTATAAACATGCTGCTATACACTCAGAAATGATACACATCTCATACATGATGTGATTTGGGGCTCCCATATTTCATTTTAAACATTTGTAGCAAGTTTCAATTAAATTTTACAACAGTGTTTATACAGCGCTTGAAGTACAACAGTTTTCTTTGCACACGCTGTACATGTATTACAACATGTAGGGCAGTAAAGAAAAAAACTTGATTCTGCATCAGAGTACATCTGGATGTTAAACACAGCCTAATAAATTGGTAGAGTGCTCCCCAAAATTACTGTCCATGACTGTGTACTTTTTTTTGATAATTTACACATGCAAAATTGAAAAGTATTTTGATATCATCTCTATTTACATTTTTAGTCTGACTGGAGAGATTCCAGATATACTTATTGGAAAATTTGTTCCAAAGTTAAACTGATTAAATTCAGATTTCAACCAGTATGATATTAGACAAAGTACCTTATTTCACACTGGCTATAGCCCAGGGCACATTTGCACATGTGAAATGACTCAAAGTCATTAAGAAATAACTATATAGAAATGCATACACTCCAACATTTTGCTGATGAAAACTAGGCATGAGAGGCCAAACAGATTTGTGGTCAAGATGGCAAAAGTGATGGATGAATTAATGAGAATAAACAGAGAAGCAAGAAAAGGCTGTGGCAGATTGCTTTTGCTTGTGCCCAGGGTGAAGGGGCAAGATTCAACCTGCTCTTCTCCTTTCCCCTCAATGGAGTACAAACTACTTTTGCATTTTGAACTCAGTTTCCCAGCTGAAGATGAAAGGGAAAAGTAGAGGAGGAAAAAGAAGCTTGTAAAAGCATCTAAAAAAGTGAGATGACAGAAGATTACTCAGAATAGTCTTTGCCAAGTTGGGACATTTGGGTGTTGTAGGAATATGTTTTTAAATGATACCTGTGCAATTTGCTGTTTCTAAAATGAAAAATGACAATAATTTATGACACTCAAGTTAAATGTAGTTGATAGTATAGTCCTTATGAGACAAATCTTTATCTTTAATAAAGATGCTAGTTTATTAAAACTGTGTGCTATCTTTTATGTGTCTTGCAACGTGAGATTCAATGTTTTTAAAAAAACTGTCCATATTTTTTTTTTTTAAAAAAAACCACTTCTAGTATAGAAAGGTTGAGATGCCAAGGAATACCCATTTTAGAAAAAGTCAGTTTTCATAAAACATAGGAAAAGGTGTATGCAAAGGAGACAGAGGCCATTTCCACACTGCACTGTTATAGTGCAGCGTAGTATAACTGCAAACCCTGGATTCCATAGGATGTTGAAAGTGGAATAATAGCACTACAACAGTGTAGTGTGGAAATGGCCTCAGTTTCATTAAGGCTGATAGGTACTGCAGCTGCTTTTAAGTAAATAAAAAGATGTCAGGAGGACTTCCTTATCCCAAAACTTTGTCGTTTATGTTCATCATTTCTCACCTTAGGAGCTGTTGCAGCTCTTATGGGCCACAGGCAGACAGTGTAGAGTTTGGTTTTTTTAAGAGCAGAAGAGCATATGAGCCATCTTCCTAGAGACCAGAGCTTACAGGTAAATTAATTTTTTGATGTCTCAGAAGTATAGTTATGGGGTGGGGAGAATGAGGACACTGTCCCCATGAAACTTTTCTGTAGTCCCCAAATTTCTAACAGCTCACTAACTTAAAATTTCAGTCAAGCTTTTAGATATACAGATTAGGAATCCAAACAAAAGAAGGCAAACTCGCCAAGGGACTGTGAACACAGCAAATACAATGAACTCTAGATGTGAACAATTTTCAATGTCTCATTCTCCACAATGGTAGAAGTTTTGAGGACTAAAGGAAAGTTTAATTGGCCTCCTTTTGCTCCCTTCCCTAGTTACAAAATGACCATTTTAGTTAATTCTGACATAAAAAACTATTTTACACACATAGGCTGCTAAGTTATGTTTCCTTAAACAATTTAAACAATATTTCAGACACTCATATTTGGGGTATCAGACACCTGCAGCTGGAATGAAAGAAAAAGATAAACTGGTTTCTATAGTCTATGAATGCACTGTTTTTTTTTCTTACTGTTTCCCCCAGCAAAACTGCCCACTCGAATTTGACTGCGGTCTATACTGTTTGCTTAAGTTAGAAACTTCCAATAAGCTATTTTCCAGTCTTACAGCCTAATTAAGATCGGATTGCTTTGATCCGCTTTCCGATCAGGCTAATTTTGGAAACTGGAAGATGGTTATAAGAAGCTTAGACGCAGCTTATTGACTTCAGTAGAATTGCAGCCATAACCACTATCTATAAGATAACTCAGCTGGCTGTGATTAGGGATGGTATTAAAACTGCTAACCAAAATAAGCTTCGAAAGGGTCATCAGCCTTATCTAAAGTACCTCATCTTTACTCCACCCAATGCTAGTCTGCTCATGCAGTGGAGGATACTGTCCTGCCAACCTAGGCAGTAAAATTCAACTGTCAGTTAAAGCAGCTTCTGTAAATACGAATTGGGAGTGAGGGGTACAAAACGACTGCCTGAACATTTCTCCAAATGTTTTAAACTAGGGGCCTTTCTGCACTACATAATTATAGTGCTATTATCCCACTTTCAACATCCTATGGGATGCTGGGGTTTGCAGTTTAGGGAGGGGCCTTCAGAATTCTCAGCTAGAGAGCTCTTTGGCCTCAGTAAACCACAAACCCCAGAACTCCACAGGATGTTGAAAGTGGAATAGGATAAGAAAAGAGAAGGTTGAAGAATTTGCAGATATGTAATTGAAATGTAAGGTTGATATAGAAGTAACTATAACAATAAGAAGATTTGAATCAATGGAGATATGAGCTATGTACAGTGTTCTATGATTTATGTACTATGGACTAAATATGAATGAATGGAAGATATGGATTATGTTATGTATAAGTAAGTATGTAATTTAACATTGACTATATAAATCTATTATTTTAATTTTTTAATAAAAAAAAGAAAGTGGAATAATAGCACTATAATAGTGTAATGCCAAAAGGGCCTAGGTCTCTTCTGGGTGCAATTACAGAAGTGGCCAGGAGGTGGCAAGCTAGATTTATAGAAGAAATCAGAAAGGCTCCCTGTTTGCTATATTATAAATGCAAAACCAATCAGATGGTATTCTCAAGAAAATTCTAATAACTAATTTGCATGTAAAAAATTGAAATTTCTGGCATAAATTCTGTGTTGCCAGTTCTGCTTAGCCATGTGCAAATCCCAAGATAAATATGCAGAGCAACTTTACAGTCAAATACTTGAAAAGCCACAGGGCTATCCCCCTTTGCCTTGTAAAGGACTTTGTAAAGGACTGGGGGGGGGGGCAATGACAAAACTTTCAGTTTCCTTGAATAATTATATATTCAGGCTAACTACATCTTAGAGGGAACATGGTGGGGGAAATGGTGACACTATTATAGCACAAATAAATACAGAAGGGCAGGGTCTCAACCACATATATAAATAAGCAACAGAAGACCATCACAAAAACATAAAGCATTTTAGAGAAAATAATGGCAAAATAAATGAAGATAAACTTTATATTCAGTACAAATAACAAATGAATTGGAAGAGGCACCCAACTAAGTGGAATATCACACCTTACAACCAATAAGATAGCATATATGAAACACTGCCAAAAGTAATATTACAAATAACATCAAATCAAAATACCAGAAATTACTTTGGAAAATAATATAACAAAGGACATGAATACAAAATGAATGAGATTTATAACAATAAATAAACACACAAAGTGAAGTCTAAGTCTTTCAAGGATAAACAATTCCAGCTGTTATAATGCAGACACTGGAATTCTATTGTGTGATTTCTGGAGAAAACGCTACATTTTTATAAGAAAGATTCATGATAGAGGATTGCTGTTGGTGTTTTGGCCTCACAACACTACGATGTAACTTAGGCTGTGGGATTTATGGCTGCATGTCAACATGCATAGCATTGCACACTGATAGGAATTTGGTTGTACTAAGTAGTTTTCCATTGTAGGCTCTGCATATAACATTTAAGAATTAAAATGTATTAAAAATCATAAATCTAAAAGGTGCTGTCTATTAATAGAAAGGAAAATAGTCAATTTTCAAGCTTGACATTTGTGCCTGGCCTTCATAGTAATCACTCAAGACAAGAGATAGGAAAGAAAACAGCTGTTGTCTGGGGGGGAAATAGAAAAAGAACATAGTGCAGATTCTTGAGGACTAGGTTTCCAAATATAAAATAGATAAAAACCCATATTGGAGAGCCAGGGTGGTATAGTGGTCTGAGCATTGGACTATAACTCTGGAGACCAGGATTAGAATCCCTGCTTGACCATGGAAACCCATTGGGTGACCTTGGACAAGTCACACACTCTCAGCTTCAAAGAGAGGCAAGGGAAACTCCCTTCTGAACAAGTCTAGCCAAGAAAATGCCATAATAGATTCACTTTACAGTCTCCATAAGTTGGCATACAACAATAACAAAAACTCATATTAAGGTAGCAGAAAATAGTGTGCATCTCCAATATTTAGAAGCAATTGGACAAAGGAAAGGTAAGCAACTGTCTGCCACAATTATAAAAGTAGAGAGAAAGCAGCAGTTCAGAACTGGTCAGTGTGGTACAGCCACACTAAAGACATACGTGCTGCTGGCTGATTGCAGACTCCAGAATGAGTGAGAAGATTTTGTTGACAGTGCCTTGACGGAATGCGGTCTAAGAGTTTTGGGCTCTGAACAATAAGTATATTTATGCTGAATAAAGACAATGTATGCAAAAGTATGCTGAAATGAGTTGAAAACTGAACTGCATTGTATAGGAAACTGGATGTCTCACTTGTACTGCAATAGTCTGCTGAAATGCTACCCAATATGGTACTGTATATACATACCTGTATGAGATATGCCATGGCCATCAATATATGAAATATGATGCTTTAATATTGTGCAAGTTGTCCCTTATTATGGTAATGTACTATAAGCACCATGTGTCTTATAAGAATGGAGGATGTTCCTTGTAAGATGAAATGACTGCTGAAGCAGTGTACCTAGACTCTGTAATGTCTATAAATGTGAACATGCCTGGACTTGAAATGTCTTTGTAATATGACAAACCTAGGCAAGGAATAGAAATGCATAAGCGAACTGTTTTACCTAAATAAATACATAAAATTATAAATCTGCATGATTATTCTCCTGGTATATACATTTCCTGAAAAATCCAAAGCTTAAGACATTTCTAAGGGGAATGTTGATGTTGATTTGCCTACTAGATAAAACTATGGGTTCCATCCTTGAGAGCTCAAGTGACCAAAACAATCCTCTAAGCCAGGAAGTGTAGTTAGAGACAGATTGGCAGGCATCAGACAAAGACGTTTTATTTCCCTCAGCAGAGGCCATTTCCACACTAGACTGTTATATTCAATATCCCACTTTCAACATCCATGTCCAGTTGTCAGGCTTCTTGTAAGCATCTGGTTGTGTGCGAGTGTTTTCCTTCAGCTTTCCTACTGATGCTACTGTCAGCAAAATGGGTGCCTGCTGCTTCTACTCACTGAGCATGTACCTCTAATGGAGAAAAATTATTTGTGGAGAGGGAAAAGTGCAAAGCAAAACTTGGGCATGTTTATAATATTAACAGTATATTGATATTTAAACTTGTCTAGCAGAGGTGTTGTTAAACTGCAATTCCCATCAGTCCAAGCCAGCACAGAAAACAGAGAGGGCTGCTGTAAGTCACACACCAACATTGCGAAGCTGTACTTTTCACATATCTTTTGTATAGCACAGTGCCTCCCACAGTGCTTCACTTGTGTACCCCTTGGCAGCCTATTTCCACAAATTGTCCACCCACCTCCATCACCATGTCCTTTCTTTGAGGGAAAAAAGGCCCCATGAGAAAGCTTCTGTGAGTTCTGAGAAGACATCCCCACAGGCATGGAGGGAAAGGTAGGGTGTCGGGCCAGCTCCCCTGTCTAGGCCTCTCCATTCCATCTTGCCCCATTACCCACTTAAATGCAGTGATGTATTTAAGTCTTTTACTCCAAGTCTCGAGTCAAGTCTCTACCTTCAAATCTCAAGTCAGGTCTCAAGTCTGGAAGTCAACTCTATACCCCAACCAAACCTCCAGAATCATTGGATAGAGTGAAATATATTCATTTTTAACAATTTACGCAGAGTTGGGTCTCCACATTTGCAATTTTGCCATCTGCACCTTTGGAAGTGGGGAATAGGATCCTATCTTACTCCCCATTACTGAAGATTCAAAAGCTTTAAAAGGAAGGATCTTTCTTCCTCAAACCCATTGCCTAATACATTTGCTGTTCCCCTCTGAGAAATGCACCCTGAACTCTGGGGGCAAGTCTTGTCTTTTGCTCTTAGGAAACATTTTAGAAGGCTCCTCCGATATGCAGTGGGAACAGGCTGCTGAGCAGACCTCAAGCCCATCACCTAACCTGTTTGCTGTTCCCCTCTGAGAAATGCACTCACACTTTGGGCTTGAGAAAGATTGTCATGTGACAAGTAGGCCAAAAGAGATGGAGGCATTGTTCAAAGTCGCAGGGTTTCTGGATGAATGTGTTATGTTACTGAACCAAGGGCGACAAGTCAGTTATTAAAAATATACAGATCGAATCAGTGCATCATTTACGGCTGAGTTGAGTCCGAGTTGAGTCACTGAAGTGATTTAAGTCCGACTTGTGTCGAGTCTATCAACTCAAGTCTACATCACTGCCTAAATGCTCTCTGTGGTCTCAAGATCTTGTTTGCTGCTCACCCAAAGCACAGGGAAGAGTAACTGACACTGTACATTCCTCCCTCAGATGGCTTTGGGGGCGGAATTGGATGTCTCCATCGGGCGTGCTGTCTCCTCAGGGAGAGGGATACATGGAAGAGGGAGAGAAGAGCATATGCATGTAATGCTTGAGAAAGCACCTTGCATCTATGGCACTAGAGTTGCGGCAACTTGAATAGAAGGCTATGTGTGTATATGCCTGTGAGAAAAACTCTTTTTAAAAAGTTTGTGGGCCAATGGCAGCTGGATGTTCAGCTTTTGTGTCACTCCTTTCTTTATCTCTATGATCTCTCACCCATCCCTTAAATTTTTGAGACTGAAATACCAATGCCATAGGCAATCAAGAACTGCATTGAGTTGTGGTATCCTTCAGGAATGGCTTATACTTTATACTTTCTCCACCATTCTTCAATTTTTTTCCACATACCCCTAAATGTCCTTCTTCATACTCTGGGAGTTAGCGTACCACAGGTTGGGAATCGCTGCTATAGCATTATCAATCACAGCCTCTCATCAGGAATAATGGCAGTTGTGCCAGTAAATGTTCTGGTAAAAATTATTTATTTTTTCACAGAATATAATAGCTACTACTAAAAAAAAAAAAACACTAAATAGCGAGACCACTATATCACTCTATGGCCATTTCCGCACAGGGCGAGGGAATCGCCCTGTGCTGGTACTTACTGGACCTTTGGGCTCGACGCTTGGGTCCAGGCTGGTCCAGAGCAGTGCGTGGCCGCCGCTCCGCACTGCTCTGGAGATGAAAATGGCGGCTTCCGGTTGGTGGAAGCTCTCCACGAACCGCTGAGGCTTGCCAGCCTAAAGCCCGCCCCAGCATATTGCAGGCTCGCACTGGTGCGAGCCTGCAAATCTGCACCAGAGCGCAGGAACAGAGTGGCACGCTCTGTGCTTTTGAAAGACCTCTTTCAAGCGGTCTTTCAAAAACACGCTGGACCACCACTTTGGGTTGTTCGGGAGCAGGTTGAGGTGCGGATCTACAGTAAGTAGGTCTGACCCAGTCCACTCCCAGGTGCAGATGTCCTCTCTGGAGGACACTCTGCACCGTTTCTTTAAACCTGTGCGGAAATGGCCAATGTTTGGACTAATCTGCCAAGCCTGCATTTAAAGACAGATATAATGATATAAACACATATAATGATAACCCATTACCATTGCAGCTGTTTTACCTTGTCACACTCTGAAGTTCAGTCAATCATCTATATCAGTGGTTCTCAACCTGTGGGTCCCCAGATGTTCGTGGACTTCAGTTCCCAGAAGCCCTGAGCATTGACCATAGTGGCTGGGGCTTCTGGGAGCTGAAGTCCATGAACATCTGGGGACCCACAGGTTGAGAACCAGTGATCTATATTATGTATTTACCCAGGGTCAGCCTAAGTTGAAGATAACTTAAGTAGCAGCTCAGTTTTACTGTCTGTAGTACATTTACAAGGAGAGGCAGTGTAGTGTAGTAGTTTGATGTTGCTGTTGTGTGCCTTCGAGGTCTTTCAGACTTAAGAAGACTCTAACGTGAACCCATCATGGGGTTTCCTTGGGAAGATTTGTTCAGAGGTATGCTACTGCCTTCCCTGGCAGCTGAGATTGTGTGACTAAGGTCACCCAATGCATTTCCATGGCTGAGTAGGGATTCAAACCCTGGTCGCCAGAGTCATAGTCCAATGCTCAAACCACTACACCATTCTAGGGCACTGGAATTCAAATCCCTGCTTGGCCCTGGAAACACACAAGGTGATCTTGGGCAAGTCATACTCTATTAGCTTCAGAGAAAAGCAATGGCAAACCTCCTCTGTAGAAATCCTGCCATGAAAACCCATGATAGCTTCATCTCAGGGCCGCAATACATCAGAGGTGATGAAGACATACAAGTACTTTTATGATCTTGTGGATCTGCTTATAAGTGAACCATTTGCAATCTGTTTATAATACTTGTCAGTGATTTCTTAAATTGCTTGAAAACCCACAAAAGGGGAGAAACAGAGGAAAAGAAGACAATTTCTATGACGTTTCCTTCTTCCAATGTCGTATGCCTTCTTTGCTCTGTCACTGTTGTGCAGTTAGCTCAGTTTATCTGGAATACACATTCTATGAATTTAGTGAGGCATGGAGGCAGCAGTGAAACTATAAAAGAAAACTTAAGCATGCTGGGTAGTATAAACTCATGGAAAATAGGACTCCAAAATTAGTACTTCTCAAATGTTGGTGCTCCAGATGTTTTGGATGTCAACTCCCAGAAACCCCAACCAACCTGGTCAATGGTCAGGAATTTTGGGAGTGGAAGTCCCAAATATATGGAGAATCAAAGTCTGAAAAGCACTGCTCTAAAACAAAGTTACCCTTCCCTTCCTTCTCCATTCATAGTTTAAAGGCCAGCTCTGTTTATCTTGAATACATAAAAAGATTACACAATGCAATGCAAGTTTTAATAATTCCCATACACTGGAATCTTGAATGAACAACTATATATGTATTGAAGGATATAAGGAAAGGGAAAAAAAATCCCTTCTTTAACTATAGTTGGGGCTGATTGTATGAATGTAAATGTAGATAAAGTATGTGGAGTAGTGATTAATCTGCATTAATTTATGTAGAATTATATTCTTGATAAACTATACCTTAGAATGTAGAGGGGCAAGATGTTCCATTTTTGCTGCTCCCTGAAGCATTAGTGCTCAGATTGAGAACTTGTAAAAATTGTGTTTCAGAGAACAGGTAATCTTTTCCCTTTTAAGCATTTGGCCTCACATAGGACCAATGAGTCACAATATATAGAGGGCTATGCTTTTTGCCTGAAAAATATTACAGTGATGATAGTTACTTCTCCCCTTCCTTAAACAAACAACATATTTGTTTTGGAGTGGAGGATATGACACTGAGCTATTGCTTTTGATTGACATATTTGCATGGGCCTTTCATGCTGCAAAATTATAGCTCCACTTGAGCTGCCGTGACTTCATCCCATGGAATTTTGGACTCTGCAGTTTAGGGAGGAGTCTTAGAATTCACAGCCAGAGGGCTCTACAGTTACCATTGTATCATAGTGATGTGTGATATGAAAGGAGCCCAGGTCTGAATGAAATTGTCTCCTATGTGCTCAGTTTCAAGTGCAACATATGAAGAATAGCTAAAAAAATTGTAAGTTTATTTCCCTCCCGCATTTCCTGTCAAATCTATACAACTGTTGTTGAGTAGAGGATTTCATTTTCCTCATCGCATGCTGAGTGTACAGTTTCACACATTAGTAAAAAGTCAAAATAATGCTGGATTTCAAATGATTTTTAACAAAAAAACAAAAACAAATTCTAAAATACTCTTCTGTAGAATCTTATTGATTTACATAAGGCCTTCTCTGCATTATTAGGCATGTGATGAAGCAAGCAGTTGGTCATCCATTCTTGTCTAGAGAATCATAGTGTAGAGTTTGATAAGTTACTTTGAAGAGTACAAAAATAATACAATTTGCTTAAAATCTTGATAACTGATGTTCCATTTTAGAGGATCATCCTACCACTGAATAGCAGAACATTCTACTACTGATACTCTGGGTCTCAGAGCATCATCTTATGCAGAGAATCATCCTACTTCTACCACAATGTTCTACCACAGTGGTCTAAATCCTGGCTGTTATTCAGTATAGCACTTACAGATTTGTAACCTACAGTTACAAATCCATAGCTGATTTATATTCAGTAAGACTACATAGTCTTACCAGAAACCTAGATAAATACCATCCCAGTTCACCTCAATAGACAGCCATCAGATTAGAAGGAGCTCTAATCAGATTCTGGCTGCAGAGAAGATGATGTTTCCAGTCTCCTCCATCTAGTCTGCTCCATCCAGAAGCAGGAAACCTGTCTTTTCATAGCCCCTCGGAAGCTGAATTGGCCTCCTTCACTGATCCAGTGGTTTTTCTTAAAGTCGATGGGAGGGTGGATTGGTTACCCAGGAGACACTACTTAAGTTACGGAGATATAACTAAGTAGCTGATCTAGGATTCTGGAACCTATTTTTAGGTGAGTAGAGCCAGTGAATTAATTGGATTGGACTCATCATTCAACAATTGATTGAGTGGCTCTGCTCTAGTTGGGACTAACCAATAAGAGTCCATCCAATGTCAGATGAATGATGTATGAATGAATCAGTTATTCCTTTCCTGCTTCTTCTTCTTTTCTATACAGCATTATGTAGAGCTATTGATGGGGTCAATTGTGAAGCTAGTTCAGCTCTGTGCAAGGTTCTGAAGACTTTATCCCTCTTTGAAGCTTTAGCTCTATAATCTGTTGAGGGTGCCATGATGTGCTTCCTTATTAACAAAGCATCTTGGAAAACCTGGGGGCAGGTACAATGATTCAAGGGCCCAGGTATTAGGTAGAGGGAGGTAGAGTGAGAAGTGCAGAGTGGAAAGAGCTGTGTGTGTGATTCAATTTGCCACCAAAGTGTTGTTGCTTTCTTTATTGATGTCTTTATTGCCACCTTTTCCCCAAAACTGGGATTCAAGACAGTTAATAGAAGTCAAAACCAATACAGATTAAATACATAAATTAAAAACATACAAAAGGTTGTTGTTAAAATATAATTAAACTATCCATAGAATTAAAACCATTTAAAACACATCCATTAAAAAAGACAAAAATTTTTAAAAAATAAAAACACTCTGTTACAATCCCTTTCCTTAAACCTATAGGAATAGAAATGTCTTTTCCTGCAGATAGAAAGACAAGAGTTAGCCAGTCTAAACGTCCTTGGAAGGGAGGCTCATAATTTCGAGCAGCCATCAGGAAGACCCTCTCCCATGATCCCACGAGACATGTCTGTGTGAGGGCAGTGGGCCCAAAAGAAGGCTTGCTGCTGCTTTATGTCTTTATGTCCTTCTGATACAATGCCCACCAACCCTGACCCATGGGCCATGCTGGTGGGGGCTGATGTGTCTTGGACTGTAAAACATCTAGACACCACCAGTTTTCTTATTCTGATAATGTCATGTCACTGGTGTTGAATTAAGAATGAACTGCCCATTTGGCTACCCTTCGTAGATGTAGCTAAGTGAAGAGGGGAAAAGCTCTCCTCTTCTTTGCCTCAGGCAGCAAAAAATATCTTGGGCAGGTCTGAGAAATTCAAAAAAATGAAGTAAAATCGCTGAATTGAGCTGATTTTGTAAAACACTATCTTTAATGTATCCTCTCATTATGCCGTACAATCCAAAGTATAAAACATAAAATCTTACATTTGAGGAGAAATATATGCAGAAAATCAGAGAGGAACTTGGAAATGTCTACTGTGCAATGATTAAAAGATAAGACAATTGTTATTTACTACTTCCATTTTGGTTGCCAGGTGGATTAAGGGAAAGGCTTCTGTTAATGAGTTTCTTTCTTTTATACTACCTTTAAAGGAACAAGAACAGTGTCTCTTAATTCATCTGTCAAGTATCTGGAGTATTATTTAACCTCTTATACCTGCCAGCTGTCCCCACTGGATGAATAAAATTCTACATTTCATCACCCCTAAGAGGGAGAGGAATATGCAGTAGTAAAAATGGGCATGAAGTATTAAGTGATACAGCATATTTCAAAAAATTGTAGAGCTCACAGAAAATATCATAGTGACATTCACTAGTGAGCAATGAATATCAACACAATATATAATCCAATTTCATTAGTGGGTCAGGCAAGGCCATAATACAATCTTTGCTTTTTCCAGAACACCTATGATCATTGTACCAGAAGGAACATATTTCCTGTGAAATGTTTTCAGGTCTTCAGAGTTTAAAGTCTGCTATTTTAGTATCACTGACTTCTTTCAGTTCAGGCCTAAAAACATTTTGTTGACATGCTAGTGAAATGATATAACAAAATTTTAGAAGTAAGATTTGTCCCTTTCACAAGTTGTCTGTCCTTCCCTCCTTCCTTCCTGCCTGCCAGCCTGCCTGCCTGCCTGCCTGCCTTCCTTCCTTCCTGGGGAAGCCTTTTGCTTTCTTTTGTTGATCGTTAGGTTAGCTGCTGGCCATTAGAAAACTCTGCGCTATCAATTCCTTTATAAATTAATTACTGGTCAGAAAAGATTCCAACTAATACAGAAACTGGGCAGAACACTGCTTAATTATAAAAAATGACTGTTATAACTATCTATAACATAAAGCACTTGAACCAAAATTCTCCATTAGTCTCTCCAAAATATAACTGAGCACTAAAGCAACTATCAAGATGACTGTGTGAACCAGGATCTAGATAACCTAAAAGAAATTTCATAAGACTCTCTCTTATATAAAAGAGATATTTGAGGAACACTTTTTGAGCCATGATGTGTCACCACTGCACTTCATAGATTCTTCATGCAACACCAAGAGGCTTGTTTTGAATATTCTGGTACACATTTAAAGGCACATGTTGAAGACTTAAAGATGAAGAAAAAGAATAGCAAGGGCTGTTACTATTTTCACCTTGAAAAGCTCTAGCTTTGGGGCATATGTAAATGACCTATGATATATCGTATCATTCCTATATCCATATAGACAAGATTCCTAAGCAGTTGTTTGAAAAGTGCAAAGATTAAAAAAAACCCTGTTGCATCATTTACGCTGCCTCCATGTCCTTTCACAAATACATATTATTCCCAAACACCTGAATATACAGATTTGGTCATTAGATATTTCAGGGAAGTCACCAATTAAAAGAAAATTTGATACCAGAGCCAGAAATAACATGGGAAAAAAAAAAAGGGATAGGTTCCACACAACAAAAAAGAAGAGCTATTGAACATGTTTCAGCAAATCGTATCCAAAACTAACAATATGCATATGTGAAACAGACAACCAGCTCACATAAGCCTTACATAAGTAAACAAAAACATTTTGAACCATCTGGAGATCAGTCTTCCAAAATGCATCCAGTCTTATGATTTCCATTTTAGTGGCCAAACTTACAGATATATACTTTTTTTTTTTAACATGCTGGAGTAGCTGGTGAATCAGGCTTCTCTGGTCTCCCATCTTCTCTATTTTGCTGTTCACGTATGCTCAATATGGACTGCTGGAGGCACCTGCTGTTTACCTTGCCCTTTGTAGGCAGACACACACAGCTACAATAGGATCAGCTGGGACAGAATCTTGTTCTTTCCCAGAACAGATTTTTATTGCATTGTTTACTGCAGACATGCTGCTGCAACACTGGAAGTTTGTGTTATTCTAGCTCTTTTTCACCACCCTCCAAATGCCAGTGCTGCTTTAAAAGATATCTTCCATCTATACACCAGACAAGGGGGACGGGGTGCTGGACAGATGTGGAAAAACTTTGTCAAAAGAAGTTTTTTTGCCAGAGTCTTTTTCACTGAGGTATGCCTATATACCTTTTCAACCCCAAATTTTTGAATTCTGCAGATTTCTGCAACAAATGAATGATGATTTCTGCGAAATATCACAACTGGTAAGTTCTTACATTACCTGTCACAAGGCAATTCTGTTAAATAGAGTATATAAGTTATTTCAGATTCTTAATCTTTGGAGGTGTATGACATATGCTTAAACTCTATTTTCCAGGCTTTAACTTGCCAATGACAGCTCCAATATTGTTCTTTGAAGTATTATGTTGGTTTTCCACAGAGATGTCTACCATAGAGAGACTCTTTAAAAGGCTATGCCATAGACCTTAGATCATTTTACATCAATTAGTCTTTGGCACCTGACTTTGTGGAACCAGGGGCAGGCTGTCAGGAACTAGTTGAATAAAATGTTGGAGAGAAATTGAGCCTGCTATGATCTTAGCCCTCACCAGCTAACTTATACTACTCACCAAAATGAGCAACATTCAGAGGCAGTCAGGATGGCACAGGGATTCTTGTGGCACCATTCAGAAGATTCCCTCAGACTGACCTCTCCTACTAACACTGTTTTTGGAGGGATTGGGAGCTAAGTATCTCTTTTCCTTTCCATTTACTTCCCTCTAACAGAAGGATAAGTAGTTGACTTTACTTCTCAGGAAAAGCTCAGGAAAACCTTCATAAAGTGCCTGCAACAACCATCATTTGTTGTGTTCACAAGACGCAATGCTTCCATTAAAAGGTTGTGCTTGTTTCCTTTAGCCTAGTATTCTAAAATACCTGTCCAAATTGTATCCCTGATTTTTTTAATGTATTGTTGCATTTTATTTAGATTTCTTTTTCTTTTTAAAAAAAACAAAAACAAATATTCATGTTTAAAAAACAGCAACCACAGTCTATTCAGCTGCCTCAGCTGCCTCTCCTTCAGGATTTTTCCCATCATTCTGAATCATTCGAACAATGTGTGTCAGGTCCAGGCTACGGGTGAGGATCTCAAGTAGAACCTCATCTTTCTGCACACCCTCCATGAACTCCTCCAGAGACAGCTCACCTACAAAAACACACAAAAGGATTTTGTTTCTACAGAGCCTAAAGTAACGAGTAATATTTGGATTCATGAGGCCATGGAAATCCAACTATCCATTTCTAGGTTGGGGTAGAGCCTCAACTTGTGATCCTCAGATGTGATAAAATTCTGGTGCTCTTCAGCCCTAGCCAGTATAGCCATTGGTAGTGTATGATGGGAGTTGCAGTCCAACAACACTCGGAGGGCCACAAATTGCCCATCTCTATTCTAGATCAATGCATCATTTTTGCAAAAGTCTGGCCATGTTTTTCAAAAAGCTGAAGGATTTGTTTAGAGTCTCAAGAATAAGAAAACCATGAATTTAAGATGGTAGTCATGTAACACTCTAGGATATTGCTGGACCACAAATACCATCGGCCTTAGCCAGCCAGTGGTGACAAATGTTGACAGAAGCAGTCCAACAGCATGACAGGGTGAAATTTATCCATCACTTCAGTAGCGCTTTACCTCAGGATGTCACAGTCATATATATTTAGAAAGAAATGTCCTACTTCAGCTAAATGCTGGCAAATACTGATAGTATTTCCCTGTATCGTATGACACGCGCATGTTCAGTGGCTACTCCTTTTTTGGCTGGATGCATCACAAGCAACAATTTTATATTGGAAAAATGGTTGATATTTGTAGATACACATATTCCTTCGAGTTACATCCCCAAGAGATGGAATATAACTCCTATGAGCTCTTATCATTGTCAACAGATTTCTACTCCAACACTGGAAAGATAGACATTTTCCACCTATGGTTCAATTGTCAGAAAATCTCACTGCTTTAGCTATTTTTAAAGATGTATTTTATAGATGTCAACTCCAAGAAAATTTGTTTTAGGAAATACAGTCAGCTAATAAGTTTGTATTCTATGTACTCCCCCTTCCTTCCTTTTCCCTTCTTTTTCCCTTTCCTTGTGCATTCAAAAAAATCATGTGTATGTGCGTGTATACACACATAGGATCACAATGGTTTATCTACTTAAAAATTCCTACAACATATCCAGTTTGAATCATTCATCTTCTTCCCTTTAAACTCTGCATTTACATTTCTCTGCTCAATTACTGAATTATCTGCCAGCTGAATTGTCTTATTCACATTTTTATAAATCCTGATAAAGTTACTACTTCTGACTATATGAAATGTCTTCAACAGGTCTGAGTTGCCTTCTCTCAGCTGGCCTCTTCCTTTTCCTGTTGACTTCCTGGCTCTTTTCTATCATGAATCAACATTTTCTTGCATTTCTCAGGTCCAATTTACAGTTGGAACAGGAGAAAAGACAAAGGGGTAACTAAAAGGAAGTGTGAGGGCTCTGAGGGAAGTGGAATAATTTCAAAGTTTCCAAGAGAAGCTAAGAGGTTAGACCAGACCCAGTGGCTGAGTAAAAAGTAAGATGGCTGTTGATCTACTTGAAAAAAAATGAGATGGCACTATGCCAGCTTATTGATCTTAGTATCTTAACATCAATAGTCATTCATCATGTGCTGGGTTTCCTCTATGACAAATTGATGTCACTTTGAAATCTTCACATAAACTTTCATGATGGAACATAAATGTCCCCCACAACCATATTTTGGGCATACTAATTTAAGGTAACACCTCAATGTTATTCTTACCGTCTCCATTTATATCAATCTTATCAAACACCATGTTTGTGAATTCCTCAGCTGACATTATTTCATTGCATGGATTAATGGTGCGAATTGCCTGCAGGAAATGAAGATGGAAAATATTCAATGACCACATATTTCAGATTAAAATAATGACACGTCTCTGAACTGTATAGGAAAACACAGGACTTCTTTTCTGAAGCATGAATCAACACACTCTTGTGCAGCATTTCCCAAAGGGAATTAAAAACTAACTTCTGATTCTAACATTTTAAAAAAATCAGATCAAAATACAATATGTGCCACATTGTCCACCAAGTTCATAAGGTTACCTCAAAGTTTTTCCTCTAGATTCTTTTTGATTTGAAAAGAGATTATGGACTCTACAAAACCTTTTTATGTTATAATTGCATTAAGAGTGTTTATTTTTGGTGGGAATTTGGAACAGCTATAGAGAGTAAACAATTGTGTATAGCCTCTCCTGGGCCATTTCCACACTACGCTACAACAGGAGGAATTCTGGGGTTTGTATTTTAGTGAGGCCAAAGAGCATTCTGGCTGAGAATTCTAAAGGCCCTTCCCTAAACTTCAAACCCGAGGATTCCATAGGATGTTGAAAGTGGAATAATAAGCACTATAGCAATGTAGTGTGGAAATGTCCATAATCTCAGTTGCAGAATCCCAGCAATCCACTTCCCACAGTGCACCAGCAAGATTCTGGTCACAGTGTGGGACTGAGATGTTATGATCAGAATCTTGTTAGTAACAGGTGTGGCTTCCGCATACTTATATTTGTTTTTGATGGAGTGCAAAGTACTGTACTATAGCCCTCAGCAAAACTTCCAAGCCTTGGGAGGGGCCACTACTGCTGCTTACCAGTAAGGCTGCAAGAAAGCAGGGAGACAATTCAGTTGATGGAGGGAAGGGATGGAAGGGTGCATTGCACCTGTGAGTGAACTTCCATTTACTTCGCTTTCTGAGCTGAGCCAAGCCTGTTTGTTAACGTCTGGATTGCTTTGCTGCTCTTGCCCTTCCCCACTAGTAAGAGGAATAGCCTTTCTGGGGGTTTGACAGGTGTGAGGGTGAGAGCTTTGGATGGGGTTCCAAAAGAGACATAAGCAAGGGATGGACAAAGGACTGCATGAGTGGAACATAATGTTCTGCCTCCTTGATATAAGATATCAGCCATTATATGAAACTGAGAGGCTAAAATGCTTTTCTGAATTTTTTTCTGAAAAACTCAAGGACAGTTTCTGTATGGGATCTTTCACACACATCTTCCAAATGCTATCAGCATAGTAACTGGCTAAGGAAGACATTGAGGAAAACAACTCACCTTAATAATGTTTAGTAACTCATCTCTGTCAATACATCCATTACCATCTTCATCATAGAGTTTGAAGTACCACCTCAGTTTCTGCTCTACTTTCCCCTTCAGGACCAAGCTTAGAGCTGCTACATATTCCATAAAGTCAATGTAACCATCCTGTTGAAACAGAAGCAGTAGCATTTCAGAGGAATAAATGAGCCATAATTACACCTACTGAATACTTTTGTGTCTATCTTGCAACAGCCACAGGTATGCCTTCAGTGCATGGGGGCATATAAAATATAAATATCTAGTATTACAGACATATTCAGTGGGGCTCATCAAAGCCAATTGTGTTTGCATTTTAGGGCCTTACAGCACTACACTGTTCTAGTGCTATTATTCGACTTTCAACTTCCTATGGAATCCTGGGGTTTGCAGTTGAGGGAGGGTCATTTAGAATTCTCAGCCAGGGAGCACTTTAGCCTCAGTAAATTACAAACTCCAGAATTTCACAGGATGTTGAAAGTGAAATAATAGCATTAGAACAGTGAAGTGCGGAAAGGCCCTTAGAGACTTTAACATAACCACTTCATCTGGAATGCTGGTACAATGTGAATGAAATCACATGCTCATGTGTGGTGTCTCAGAACAAGCACATTAAACATCAGATAAATATCAGCCTGTAATAGTTTTACTGCCTCAGCTGTTTTTATGCACTGGCATTCCATTCTTCTCCGTCTTTCCTACATCTTTTTATATGGGAAGACGAATTATGTAGACTGTGGAAATACTGTCCACAAACTGACTGCATTTTCTACATTCTCAAGATTCTCAAATCACAGAAAATATAAGTATACATATGAAAATAATGTGATTTTTTTTAAAAAATGGACATAAAGTTAACAGTGCTATCTAGCACATGTCTACTCACAACATGAATTCAATGGGGCTTACTTCTAAGTGAGCGGTTAGAGGATTTCTAAAACCACGATTCTCTAAAACTAAGGTTATTGTTTTTGTTTTTTACAGTTTCAGAAAGAGCTGCTGTAAAAAAAAGTGAAATTAAAACCGATGAAAATATAACAAATAAATTTCCTGAATTTACAGAGTTCTTCAACTACCATGTATAAATTTCTCACCATTAGTAACTTTTTTTTTTAAAAAAAAAAAAATAAGGTTCACAGGACACATTTATGTTTTCAGATTCAGTTTTTCTAATGACAGATTCACTGCTAAATAGCATTTTTCAATACAATCTTATGCCATTTTTGCCCTATACTGTTATAGTACTATTATTCCACTTTCAACATCCTATGGAATTCTTGGGTTGTAGTTTGATGAGGTTAAAATTCTAAATGCCCCTCTCTAAACTGCAAACCCCAGGAGTCCATAGGATGTGGGAAGTGGAATAATAGCAGCACTACAACAACAGTGTAGTGTGGAAATGGCCTTAGAAAGAACATAAGCTCAGGCAAGATGTATACAGATAAGACTGTAATCCTTAGGGCCTAATGGATGTGCCTTTTAAATTCACTTCACAGCTATTTGTACAGATCTTAAAAAGGAGAAGATGAATCACAGGAATATCCAACATCTAACAAGTGGTATTTTGTTAAACCAGATTTTTCTTATCTAGCTTGACCCTACTCAAGATTTCACTTTGAGTTTTTATTTCTATCTTTGTCTTTGCATTTAATTTTGTTTTGGTACTATATCCTCAGCTTGTGTTGCCATGTTACCTAAAGAGATTTATGTCTTGGCCAGGACTTTCAAGGTGGTGTTAAAGAAGTTACATACCAGGATTATTGTCTATTTGCGTGTATTATAAACAGACATACATGTGGCAGGTACATGTGCTTAGCAGACTGATCAAAGCATGCTTATCTTTACATTAGTGATATCTTAGAAACTAAAACATACCCATAATACTCCCATCTCTGTGTTTCAAATGTAACATAACAAAATCTCAAAGCAGATAATGTGCTCCTTCATCAACTCAACCTATTGCCCTTAAGTTCACAAATAGCTAATCTGCTTTCTTCTACAGATGGTTTATTCTAAAACCAGATTAGGTTTTAACAATGTTGAACCCAATTACCATTTTGGATTTCCTGCATGTTGATTTAGTTATTGGGGTTAAGAACCAAAGAAACATGCAGATAGTTTTGTGCACTCGAAGCGGTTTCAAATTGTGAGGTTCAACCACTAAGCTTTCATGCCACCTAGCAAACCATGTTTGCAGTGGAAGATATTTAATTAAAAAAAATAAAACCATGACACCAAGCACAAGTTTCTGTTGTGCTTAAATAACTCTCTGAATTCCAAGGCAAGAATTTATTTAGTAGCCCTCCTCTTTTTTTTAACTGGCATGTCATTCAGGTTCCTTCATGGGGGTCTTTATAAGACATGAATGTAACATTCACCAACAGGAACTAAAGGTTGCATTTCTTCCTTGGAATTAAATATCATTAAAATCTATGGGTCTATGCTTGATTGTGGGTGAAAGGCAGGATAAAAATCTAATAATAAAAATAAATATATAAATAATGTTCAAATAAGGATTTCTATATCTGAGTGTATGCATTACTTACGCATTCAAAATATATCCCTAATTTTATTCCTTTCATTATGTATGACGACATTTGGTTATTAGTCTTGACTAGAATAGATCTACAGAACCAATTGGGTTTACCTATGTATTGACTCACCATTCTACAGTTGATTGAATGGGTCTACTCTATTTGGGATTAACCAACAGAGTGCCAGTCATTATTATTATTACGTCCGATCTTGAGAGTGCTCATTCAGACAGTGAGGTCTGCTTTATACGAGATTTTTGCTATGGACAGATCCTTAAAAGCTTAAAAGATTTGGCAACTCTAAATGGGAATGGCAAAGCTGATGATTAGTCCTCTGATGTCATATGCAGAAGATTAGGTTTATTTTCTCCTTCAGTTCCATGATGAAACTGTTCCAAGCAATGGAATGATTAAACTGCTGCATGTTGAAATGGGAGCATAGTGTAAAAGTTTAATCACAAGGAAAATTCTGTGGACAGGTGTCACTATATGAGGATGTATACTGAGGGAATGGTTATTTTCTTGTATTAACTTCAACTGGTGTCAGCCATTATGAAGTCATAAACAAGAACAGAAAACAAATTATGATCAGTTTTCTGACCCCCAACAATTTCTGGCCACCAACAATTTCTACAGTAATTTCCCTCAAAATAGTGGGATTCACCTGTATCCAGTTATATCACTTGCATGTTATTGATTTCAGGGGGTTTTAAGTGCATAGTATAGATTCACAGGCAAGTTCTGGGGAAATGATGAATGCAAGCTAAGAGGCTCTCATGAACGTTTACTTATTTGCACAATATAATTTTTTCCTTGATCCCTTCAATCCTAGAAGATTGATAAATTAATAAAGACCACAGTAGCTAAAGGTGCAAAGATGAAGTATTCTTATGCTTATGCTAAACAACAAAGGAGTAAAGTTATGCCATTTCCACACTAGACTGTTACAGTGCTATTTTTCCAATTTCAACATGCTATGGAATTCTGGGGTCTGCAGTTTAGGGGGGGGCATTCAGAATTCTCAGCCAGAGAGCTCTTTGGCCTCAGTAAACTACAAACCCCGGAATTCCATAGGATGTTGAAAGTGGAATAATAGCACTAAAATAATGTTGGGTGGAAATGGCCTCAGTTGATCAGACTAATAAATTATGGCTTCGATCTCAAACAATGCATGTCCCATTGAACAATGTGAGATTTACCTCTATATGAATAATACTGGCTGTAGGCTATATTTCAGAGGAAGGCAATGGCAAGCCATCTCTGGGTATTCCTTGCCTAAGAAAACCCTATGAAATTTATGGGATCTCCATAAGTCAACAAGCAACTTAAAGGCACATACCCACAAATATGCTTAGGAGCATGCTGTGTATAGGTCATTGGCTTGGCCTGTGTCTATGCAATGCCAAGCCACAGCATTATTGTGCAAATTCTTACCAATCTGCTATGTTTATCAGTAGTTATGCTTGGATGGACAGTAATCTAATAGATGTTTCGACTAACGCCATAATCTGATAATTCAGCAAGCTAAATGCGGTACATAAATAAATGCTCAGATATGCAGAGGGAGAGACACAGAGAAATTGCAAATGATTATTTAGAAAATACAATGTCTACTCTCTAGGTGCTCTAGTCAGTAACAAGAAAAACTGTTATCAGGATAAGACAAATATAATACTGTATACTAAAATTTAAAAGTTGTCATTTTCCATTTCAAATGAAATGTTATGCCATGTAGGTAAGATTTCAGGAAAGGGGGAAAACATTTGTAATTTAATAGAATTGCTAAGGCCGAACAAATATTTTTTGGGGATTACATTATAGAAGATTAAAAAGGAAATAACAAAACATGGATGCTATTATGATATTTTCATAGGCCTAAATTCAACTGGTAGACCCAATTAAAGTTCACTCATTGAATCAACTCATGAATGGTAAATCAACACATGTGTAAATCAGACTGATTCAATCAGTCTGCGCCAAGCAGGATTAGCAGTTGGATTTTAGACATACTTATTTGTTGTTGTTGTTGGGTGCCTTCAAGTCATTTCTGACTTATGGTGACCTTGAAGCAAATCTATCACAAGGTTTTCTGGGGCTGAGAGTGTGTGATGCGCCCAAGATCAACCAGTGGGTTTCCATGGCTGAGCAGAGAATCAAACCCTGGGTAGTCCAGCACTCAAACCACTTAGTAATATAACATTCCCATGACTGATTTGGTGGATATGAAAGCATACATTTCCTAGAAAGAGTGCACTTTTAAACAGGGATTTTTGTATTGGCTTGTTTATTTTTTTTATGCTGCCTTTCTCCCAGCATGGGATCCAAGAGAGTGTATGTTTTAAAAAAACAATACAAAAAAAAACTGAATACAAAAGTTAAACTAAGGTCATTTCTGCACTACATTGCTATTATTACACTTTCAACATCCTGTGGAATTCTGGAGTTTTTTCACTTTACTGAGGCCAGAGAGCTCACTGGCTGAAAATTGTAAATGCCCCTTCCTAAACTCCAGACCCCGGGATTCCATAGGATGTTGGAAGTAGAATAATAGCACTGTAACAGCCCAGTGTGGAAATGGTCAAGATCTTCACCTGCCCATAGAAAGACAGCAGTTTTTGTACCTAATAGTGCTAACATCTGTACAAAAGGTCGTGTATAAGCCAAAGTTTAAAAGTCATTACTATTGCTTTTTTTTTTTTTTGCTTTGCCTTTAATTCATTTTGATAAATTCTCTTAGTTGCAAAATAGAGAAGTTGTCTTGTTAAGTGACCTGCAGGTTTTTTGTTTGGCTTTTGGCCTAAAGAAAAATACTAGAACAACTGCCAATTTGGAGAGCTTTCTTTCTTAATGGAAGGCAGATGGAACACAATGTTGTGCTGCTGGAGCATTCCACCATTACTGAAACTTTGAACACCTGGTTTCTTTGATGAAACACACAGTGGATCAGGGACTGCTCCTTTGAGCCTGGGTGTTTGGACTTCATTACATCCAAGAAGTCACTACACCAGGGATGAAAATCACGTGGCCCTCTGGATGTTGTTGAACTACAATGCCCAGCATTCTTCACAACATGTTCAGTAGGGCTGCTGGGAGCTGTAGTTCAGCAACAGCTGGAGGGTCGCCTCTCTCCCACCCATCTCCTTCCTTGAGAGTGTATGAGGCATCAGAAGAGGGTTTGCTGCTGCTGAGAAATCATGCTGAGATCTGTCCTCAGCTGACCAGGCAGTGGCTGGTAGAGGAAGAGGAGGAGGAGGACCCCAGGCAGGTTTTTAAAGGGCTATGTGGCCTGATCAGAGCTGCTGGGAGGGAAAGAAGCACTTGAGACTGAGGGGGGCAGGGGTCAGAGAAACTTGCAAACAAGCAGATCTATGAAAATTAAACTCACAAATGTGGGCAAATTTTAATCCCAAACAAGTTAACAAAAGCATAAAATCCAACATTTCCTAGGCAAAAATTAGGACACGTGTGACCACGCAACATCAGAGTGTAGTCAGAATGACAAAATTTATTAATAAGAAAAATCTAACAAGCTAGGAGAGGCTTCAGTGGTTTGTTTTTTCCTGAGCCACTGGGAAGGGCAAAGTTGCCCTTTCTTCTCTTCTCTCCTCCCCCATCTGAATTAACTGAGCACAGACTATTGATGTACTTTGAACTCCTATTGCAGCAACTGAAGTGAGAAAAGGCAAGGGAAACTGTAACATTTTAAAAGCAGCTGGATAAGCGAGACAACAGAGGATAAATTGCGACTCTCCCTGCAGAACTAGTTGGAAAGTATGATACTAGATCAATATAGATCACAAGGCAGCAGTAACTAACACTTTAGTTTGTCAGAAATAAGTTCGCTTTAAAAAAAAGGTATATTTGCACTTGTCATGAGAAGTATTGCATAATCAGAATATTCATATATAGTATCATCAATATCAGAAAAATGCAATGAAGAATGTGTACATTTCAGTAGTTTGTAAATGAAAGTGATGTCTTCATACACAAAACAGGGTTTTTGTTCAAGCAGTTAGAAATCATGGTGCATACAACGAAACAAAATCAAACGACAAAAATGAAAAGTTAAACCAAACAATCTTGATGTTTCACAGTATATGCATTATGAGATTCCATTTTTTCCTATTTGCCATAAATCAATCCAAGCAGAAAGCTAGGGGAACAGTTGAGTCATTCTCTTTATCTATCAGTCTTTAATTAAAATTAAATAACCAAGCTAACTATTGTAACCAAACTATTTCTGAAAAGATGCACTTTGATTTGCCTGTAGAGCAGATTCCGAAGAGTGGTAATTTTGAACAGAAAACTAATGTATGGGCAACTCAATGCCAGCGAGTCTGAGTGAAACAGAGTTATCATAACTCATTTTCACAGAAATAAGTTTGTACCATTACAAGTATAAAATATAAAGAAAAGAACGGCAATTTATTACTTCACAGGGTTTTATATAATAAATTTGTATAAGAACTACATACTTAAGCATGTTTATTATCTATATAGAGAGAAAGCCAGTGTGATGCAGTGGTTTGGATGTTGGTCTAGGACCCTGGAGACAAGAGTTTGATTCCCCACTCAGCCATGGAAACCCACTTGGTGACCTTGGGTCCATCAGACACTCTCAGCCCCAGAAAATCCTGTGATAGGTTTGTCTTAGGGTCACCATAAGTCAGAAACAACTTGAAAGCACACAACAGCAACAATACTTATACTGTGGATTATGAATGCTCACCTTATTAAAGTCGAATGTCTCGAACATTTGCTCAATGTATGCATTTGATGATGGAGTCAGGTTTTTCAGTCCAAAAAACTGCTTGAACTCATGCAGGGTAAGTTGTCCTGAGGGACATTCCGTCATGAACTTCTTGTACCACTGGTGGCACTCTGTGGCACTCAGTTCCTCAACAGCTTTTCCATCCATGTTTCCCATTTTAAAGCAAAAGAGGTGGACTTGTTTCTCAAGAACAGTGGGGGTCTTCTGTAAGTTTTCCCCTCTTTTAAACAAAAACAATTAGATAGCAGAAAGGAAACCGACAAACTTCTTAAGGGTTGCTGAATATAAAGTATGAGGGGAAGCTGGCAAAAGGCTTCCTGAGAAAATATCTCTCACACTTGATGAGTTTTAAAATTGCAAAAGCCTCTTCAGAGAAGCTCCTGATGTTTTAAGTACTCACTAAATCCTAATCCGGCCAATGAGAAAAGAGCCCTATGATGGGATCCTAAAAGGAGCATGGGAAGTTCATGGCAAAAATAGAAAGGTGGTAAAAAGGGAAAGACTTTTGCAGATTAATAAGGCGTCAGCAGGAGATTAAAATGGCAAGCTTTACCTGAAGACAGCATTAAGCTTCTAATCCACTTCACTTTTGATTCAGTTTGCGTAACAGACCAGAGGACAGGGAAATATTTCTTTTGTCTTTTCCCTGTTCCCTAAAATCTCTTTGTAGAATCAGAGTGGGAAGGAACCAAAAGCTTGTCTATGCCAATCATCAGCTGGGAAGCAAGTTGGCCAATTTACCAAGAAGCTCCTCAGATCAACCTATACAGTTTTAGATTGTGCCTTAAACACAGATCTTGTGGAAGCACAAAGTTCCAGCAAACTAAAAGTCAGATATGCCAAAAAATGTTAATAAGACAAGATAACAAACATCAGTATCAGAGGACTTCAAAGAACAATCAAGAATTTCAGTTTAAAGACACAATGCAAGGTATTCTGCTTTTAACCAGAAGGGGCCAATTTTTGTTGTTGATGGACCATATCAGTGAGTGAAGTCATGGACGAAAAATGCATTGAATAGTACAGTCCAAATACTGCACATCCTTATGACAACCTGCGTCTTATATGAGTGAGAATCACATCACAGCAGTGATTAAAACCAAGGAAGCCGTTAGCATGTTTGTTTGTTGTCTCATCTTCCTCGGTCTGAAGCTTATGTGTAACAATCCGAACTCACTGATGCTTTCTATACCAATTCTAGGAGGCGTGGCACATCAATAAATATTAAAGGAAGGAACGTAAGTGATGTGCAACCACTAAGATACTGTAGTTAAATCATACTTTGATTTCCCAATTTGGTTGTGCTCTTCATTCCAGATTATTTTTGTTTTTTACTCTGACAGAGTCTTTACTTGGCTGTGCATTATAAAGTTATACCTGTTTACTACCACTTTAATTATCATGCTCCATTTCAAGAAGTTTTGGGTGTTTGTTAACGAACTTAGGCCATTTCTGCACTATACTGTTATAGTGCTATTATTCTACTTTCAACATCTTATGGAATCTTGGGATTGGCAGTTTAGGAAGGGGCATTTAGAATTCTCAGCCAGAGAGCTCTTTGGCCTCAGTAAACTACAAACTCCCAAATTCCACAGGATGTTGGAAGTATAACAGTGTAGTGCAGAAATGGCCTTCATTTCCATATACCTTTAGGAAGAGAGGGATGGAGGATTAAATCAAGGTACTCAGGTTACCATGGGAATTTTGCTTCAGGGGAGAAGACTAGAATTCTCACTTAGTTTAGGAGATTAGAGTAGTACCTTGTCAAACTACAAATCCCAGGATTCTTCGGATGGAGCCCTAACAATTAAAGTGCTATGAAACTATACAGCACAGCTTTGCTTTCCCCTACCACCTCAAGAGCAGTGAACAGTCACTCTGCTCTTGGAACAGCTTGGATCCTTCCTAATCCATTGACTAGGAATAGGTCTTTACCAGCACTGGCTCAATTGGGAGATGTTCAAGGGACGGGAGCAACTGTTTCTGCAAACCACTGTGAGAAGTTATGGTTCTTTGTTACGGCATTCCTCTTTTATTATATATCTGCTCCCCTGAATAAATCTGCCCATTCATCATTCAATCAATCAATCAATCAATCAATCAATCCATTCATCAATTCAGTTGCTTTTTCAGTTGCTATTTTAAAAACTTTTTTAGTCAGGCTCAGGCACACTTTAATGAAGATATAAACTACACCCTGAGCTAGAGTACAATATCAGCAATGTCAACAATAAACTCCACGTTTGTTAAATTGTACTGTCACACTTCCTGTCACAGAAGCTTTCACCACGGGGATGTATTCTGATACAAAATTAAGAACGGATTTTTTTTTCTGTCTTGACATTTATATTCCTTGGTCTTTCATATTCCCAGTAATCATTACATTATTTCATTATTGTCATATATGACCACTCACATAGTAAAACACGTCATAGTAAAGTGCTTTCCTAACAATACCTCCCACACACACACACACATTGAATGAAAAACATTTATTTTTTCCCCAGAAAATCTGTTAGCAGATCTTTCACGAAATAATGTGGTTCCGTGGACAAGAACTTGGTCCCACTTCTGTCAAGATGTTACTGGGTGGCCAGAGCTAAACTACACATAATGTTGTGTTTTCCCACCCACCCCATCCAAACCAGGATCTCAGGTTGGCTCTTCAAGTTTGCCCTGTATCTTTATAGAAGCTGTGTCATAGAAAGGAGCAAATTAGATCAAACAGTCAGGCTCATCAGAGTGCAGGGCTGTTCTTGGCACACTTCTACAGATTGTGATACCAATGGATTAAGGACAAGGAGGAAACACCTACTTATAGCAGAGGAATTACCATGTCCATTTATAACTCAGGACAGCCATTACGCAATTAGAGGATTTCAAGAGATTCCCTCCAATCTAGTGAGGACCCAGGCCATGTTGAAATTTAGCATTTGGTTATCCTGACCTAAGCTTGACTATTTCTAGGAGCTACTCTGCACTTACACTCATTCTAGGATTTCCTCCTTACTATTCCCCATGTTTGCTTTCATTTCTCCAAATATGTCTTCTTCTTGTATAGAGATGGGATAATTTAAATTTTGTCCAACATGAGAGTCAAGCTGTATTTGCTTTGGCTTGCTTTCTATGACTATCTCAATTCTATTAGCAGCCTCCTACCTTGGGCTTTTTCACACTACATCAGTGGTTCTCAACCTGTGGGTCCCCAGATGTTTGTGGACTTCAGCTCCCAGAAGCCCCAGCCACTATGGTCAATGCTCAGGGCTTCTGGGAGCTGAAGTCCACAAACATCTGGGGACCCATAGGTTGAGAACCACTGCACTACATAATTACAGTACTATAATTCTACTTTAACTGCCATGATTTCCTCCTATGGAATCCTGGGATTTGCAGTTTTGGGAGGAGTATTTAGAATCCTCAGCTAGTGGACTCTAGTACTTCACCAAACTAAAACTCCAGGGTTACATGGGATGCAATAATAGCAATTCAAGAGGAATCATAGCAATCCGTGTTATGTGAAAGAGTCCTTGGATGACCTTGCAAAGAGGCCGATCATATTACTATAAAAGGAGAAAGTATGACCATTAGTGTAGTAAGATTTCTACACCATTATGAAATGGTTTGCAAGGTATAAACATCCTCAGAACTGATTTTGCTTAGATTCATAAGAAAGAAGCATCAAGTGAACCAAAAAGCCATTTATAGCTTGTGTTGTAGTTAGCCAGCCCTTCCTGGACCTGCGGAAAATACCTGGTACCACAGTAATCATATCTCACTAAGGTCATTTCTGCATGAGCCTGTTATAGTATTATTATTCCACTTTCGACATCCTATGGAATCCTGGGGTTTGCAATTTAGGGAGGGGCCTCAAAGGCCCCTCCTTAAACTGCAAACCCCAGGATTCCATAGGATGTTGAAAGTGGAATAATAGCACTATAACAGGCTAGTGTAGAAAAGGCCTAAATGTGGGCATTTTTTAAAAATGTAAATGGCCCTTCTTCGTTGTGAACATGGGCAAGTGTGAACAAAAAGGATGTCAGGATGAAAAAAATCCTACACTACCACAAATGTAAAACTACCTGTAAGTATTCTTTTAAAGTGGTTGCAAAATGAACTTCTAGAAGTCCAAAGAGATCAGCACCCTCCTCCTTTGTACGATGATAAAAACTAGAGGAAGCAAGGCTTCATCTTGTCACTTTCCTAGTAGGAGGGAAGCTCAGAGGTGCATTTACCACAAAGAAGGCTTTACCGTTATGCAGAGTGAAGCAGCTGTCCCAGACAGCAGAATCTGTATGTTCTGAAAGGACCATGCATTGTTGTCTCTTGCTACTGTTTGTATTTTCACTACTATGGAAAGAGATACTTGTGAGAGTTTGTGTATCACCATCCAAAATAAATTGCCTACCTTTGGGTGCTATTCACCTTGATTCAGGTGATGGGGTAGGGTGTCATTTGCTGCTTTGCCTCAGACAGCAGAATAACTTGGGTTCGTTCTGTCAATCTACTCTTATACTTACATTGGGTCAGGTGTAATGCTAAGCCCACAAAAATCCTGGAGCTGATCCTAACAATGAACTGTCTGTTTTAATAACTTCATCAGAAGTACTACAAAGATGTCCAAGACAGTATAATCTATTTCTGGTACTTTGTAGGTTCTTAAAGAATGGAAACACAAGATGAAGCTATGGCAATACCCTCCTAAACTATCAGTCCTATCATACCAAAGGTCTCTCTGGCAGTTTATGATATGGTAAAGTATCTTCTTCACCTTTTCTGCTCATTAACAATTTAACATGCTCATCCAGAGTGGAAAAAAGCAACTTGAACATCAGGTCCCAGAATTCCCCAGCCAACCTGGCCCTTGGGATCCTAGGAGAGGTAGTTTAAAAAAAAAACTTTTTCTCAAGCTTGTTGCTTACTCTGTCACAAATCAACATGAGTAGAGTGTCCAGATCAATGGAAGTAATAGTTTCACTCTATTCTGCTTTGGTCAGACTTCACTTGGAATAGTGAGTCCAGTTCTGGTCACCTTAGTTCAAGAAGGACATGGACACGCTGGCATGTATTCAGAGGACAGTGACCAAGATGACAAAAGGTCTGGAAACCAAACCTATGAGGAATGATTTAGAGAGCTAAATATACTTACTTTGGAGAAGGTGATATGACAGTCATATTTAAATACCTGAAAGGATGTCATGTAGAAAATGGAGCAAACTTGTTTTGTTTTGTTTTGCTGCCCCAGAGACTAGAACATGAACTAATGGATTCAAATTACAAAAGAGAGAGAGAGAGAGAGAGAGAGAGAGAGATTCCACCTAAACATTAAGAATAATTTCTTGACTCTGAGAGCTGTTTGATAGTGGAATAAACTATTTCAGACCATAGTGGGCTCTCCTTCTTTGGAGGTTGGATGCACAAATTTTAAGAGTGCTTCAGTTGTGTTTTCATGTGTGGCAGGGAGCTAGATTAGACGGCCTTTGAAGTTCCTTTCAAATCTATGATTCTAAATTCTACTCTTTTAGTATATCCAGTATAAATCAGTATCTAATTCATGCAGATGACTGTGGACTTTCTATATCTACCCTGAAAACAGACATATTTTAAATTTTGGAATTTGAAAACCAATGTGCAAGTTGCACAATAGTTAAGGGGAGGCAAACTACCGGTAGTTGTATTGCTTGCTTTCTCCATTTTAGCTATAATATATGGATTTATATGGGTCATCTATAAATAAAGTCCAGAAGGTGGCATTTGATTTCATAGTGAAAATAGAGAAAGAAAAAATATAAATTTCTGCTGCTCTTGCTTTCCCCATTTCTTTGGTGAGCAAATCAACTAAGCGACCACAGACTACATGAGGCAACGCAGAGGAAAGATTGTCACCTCACTTGCTTTGTCTATTGGTGTTTCCTTCATTGCTTTGAATATCTTTGTCTGATGAGTGGAGCAATTTGCATGCTACCGGCTCATGCAAAAAACTTAGAGTTAGCCATTTTGATTGTTTCTCCTCAACTAAAGGCTTGGTTTGGTACCACTCAATCCAGAAGATCTTATTGTAAGGCAGATCTGCTTCTCCAGAAGTTTCTACAGTATCCCTTCTTAGATGACCTAGAAGAATGAGCTCAGTCAGACCTTACATTAAAATGCCTTATAAATAAGTCTCTCACGCAAATAGTGTGGCAGTTTCAATGTTTTGAGCCTGCAGAAGTCACACCTGGCTTCTTCACCACAATGGTTCTCCACTTTGGGATATTCACCCTTTCGACATCCAACACCTTCCTCCTGTGATCTGTGTCTCGGCAATACCGGTAACCACATGTTGGTTTTTGTAAGGTGTAAAACGGATTGTATGAATTGGTGTAGTTGGGGTTGTAGAAAGTAAAGCTGAGAGCCTCAGGTCTGTATCCCCCAGGGTGTATGACCACAGGGATATATTCCGAAACTAAAGCCTGATCCATCTTGTAGCCCAGAGCTACTGGAAACTGCTTTTTGGGCTTCTGCCCAGCAATCGGTGACGGTGGCAATGCGTTGGCTGCTTTCTTCTCCTGTGACATCATGGAAGCATTGACAGGCACTCTGATTTTCATACACGTTTTGGTCTGTAAAGAGAAAAGTCAAACTGAGAGACGTATTTAGTCTTCTTCTCTAAGTCAACTACTTGGATACCATTCTCAGGTCTAATTATTACAAACTGTGGATCAAATTGAAATGAGAAGTGTGTTTGCTGCTGAATTCCTAAAAATCAGTGTGTATGGCTATGGGAGAAGGAGATTTTAAGGTGCATTGTTGGTGCACAAATCATGGGCAACTCATTTTCTTGCCTCAGATACATCAGAAAATGGCACTTTTTTTCGAAACCAAGTCAAATTGCATGGCATTTATTTATTTTTATATTAAAATACTTTTACCCTGCCCTGTATCTCCAGATCTCAGAGCAGCATAAAATAAACTCAGTTTAAACAATCAAAATATCTAAAACAATGGTTTTTAAAAACGTAAAACATTTAAACCCATTTAACATTTAAAATAACACAATATAAAACCAAGGGAAACAATTTAAAATGATTTAAAATTATACCACATATGCAGATTTGGATAAAAACAATTAGGCCACAAAGTCTTTAATAAAAAGCCAGACTTTGATTTGACATGGAAATTGCACCCTTGGACCTCCAAGGGGAGCATACTGTATAACCAGATAAGGCAAATAATGCCCCTTGCCATGTCCTCCCACAATATATTGCCTGCACTGGTAAGACACAGGACAAATATTCCAACAGGCCTCAATTTTCAGGCAGGCGGATATAGGGAGAAGTGCTTCTTCAAGTTTTGACCTCCCAAGTATTTAGGACTTCAAATGTTGTCACCAACACCACAGACTAGAAAAATATTTGCAACCAGTGCAATGCCTTTAAAACAGGTGTTATGTGGTTTCTGTATGATTTCCAGTCAACATAAAGCACTACTTGAAGTTTCTCTGCTGTCTTCAAGGGCAGCCCATGCAATACACTGTAGTAGTCTAACTAGGAAGCGATTCTAGACTTATCAATAGGAGCATAGTGTTGCGATCAAGGGAAGTAATACTACCACTCTATTCTGCTTTGGTTAGACATCACCTTGAATACTGTGTCCAATTCTAGGCACCACAATTCACGAAGGATATTGACAAGCTGGAACAAGTCCAGAGGAGGGCGACCAAAATGGTGAAGGTTCTGGAAACCATGCCCTACGAAGAGCAGCTTGGGGGGCTAGGTATGCTTAGCCTGATGAAAAGAATTTCATGTTGAAGATCGAGCAAGCTTGTTTCCTGCTGCTTCAGAAAGTAGAACCTGGAGTAATGGATTCAAACTACAGGAAAAGAGAACATCAGGGAGAATTTCCTAATGGTAAGAGCCATTCGGAAGTGGAATATGCTGCCTTGGAGTGTGGTGGAGTCACCTTTTCCAGAGGTTTTTAAACAGAGGCTGAATGACCATTTGCTGGAGGTGTTTTGGGTGTGTGCTCCTGCATAGCAAGGGGTTGGACTCAATGGCCATTGTGGTCTCTTCCAACTCTATGATTCTAGATCCCATGATTCTATAATTCTATACTACTACGTTGTGGCCATTAGAAAGATAGGTACAGAAACACCCCCCAATTCATGCACCTGCTCCCTCAGGAGAAGTACAAATCTATACGGGGCAGTTACCCAGTTCCCAGACCCTAGAACCACAAATCCACACCGTCTCTGTCTTACAAGAATAATTCAGCTTCAGCTTATTATCCTTCATCCAGACTATCCAATTGACTCTAACAAGAGGAAGTGAAGCCAGATGTCACCAGCACACTGACGGAATCTAACTGCAAAACTCCTAATGACCTGACCCAGAGGTTTCATGTAGACATTGAACAGGATCAGAACCATAGGACACCCCACAGTATAATGTCCATGGGGCTGAACAGGAGCCTACCAATGCCACTTTGGGGGACTAGCCTTGCAGATATGAGCAGAACCACCATAACACAACACTTCCTACTATCTTATTGACACAGCCAGACAGGTAGCTAACATGATCAATGGTACTAAATGCTGCCAAGAGGTCCAGAAAGATTAACAAGATAGCACTCCCATTTCTTTCACCTGGAGTAGTCTGTCAGTTAGGACAATCAAGGCTATCTTGATACCATACTTTGACAAACTGAAATTAGTGCTCATAATCTGTTTCCAACAAGAATGCCTGAAGCTGCTCAGCCACCACATGCTCAAGCACCTTGCCCCAAAAAGGGATATTAGCTACAGGGTAGTATTTCTCACAGATCTCTGGGTTCTTGGAAACTCTCTTCAATGAAGCAGGCACCTCCCTCTGGGCCCACCCAGTCTATCAATTACTGTTAGATCTTATCAACCAAGATGGTCAACCATACACATGGTGGGACAGACTGATTCACATCCAGTTATACTTTCTGCCCAACATTTTTAAAATCCATTTCTTTCTAAGAAAAGTGCTGTGGCCACAAATAATCCCTGCAGGGAGAAAGCACTACAAAATAAGTGGTTTCCTTAGAAACTACTTGGAAATCTGAGGGAAAGAGGAATTCATACATGCCAAAAGGCACCTTTTCAAAATGGTAGTTTCCCTGCCATTTTCCCCTGGCAGGCAACACAGGTTGGAATCACCCTCTTTCGGTCTCTGGGACACCCAAACCCAGAGATGCAGGAGAGGAGAAAGAAGGCAGGGAGTCCTCCTTTATGGTCCAATTTCCTTGGCCTGAGCATGGTCATGGGGGGCAGCTCCCTGAGATATGATTCCAACTCAGCTGCCAGTTTTTCTCAGAGTAACAGTTGGGTAATGCACCTATGAGGAAGGAATAGAATCTTAGGTCCTGCTCTCATTAATGTTCTCCATCATTCCAAAGCTGGTCCCAGCTGAAGCAGTTTACATGGTGGTACTGAACTGTGCCCAATCCAGCACTGAGGCCATGAGATTGCTGGCACAATGGGCATTTCCTTGGCACTCAACAGCCATGCAGCCAGCTAGGCCCACTAAGTTCCCTTCTTGTTCAGGGATGAGAGAAAGGACACATAGTCTCCCAGCATGTCCTGCCTGCTTCTGTCCTTCTGCAGAGCCTCAGAAGATTAGGGAGAGTTCTTGATGGTAAGAAAGATATGGAAAGACAGAGGAAGGGAAGAAGGTTTGTTGGGGGGGAGGGGTTTGGTGGAGGGAATGAGAGTAGGGAAAAGCAAAGAGGATAGAAGAAAAGGGAAAGATTGGTATGCTAAGTTGGCAAGGTGGAAAAGAGCCTTTATCCAGGATCTCTCATACAGATGTCCTCTTCAAACAGGGGAAGGCACTAGACTGGGGTCTATGTGAGTCTCACATCCATCTGGTAAGCTGGTCTGTAATCCATTTGATTGGTTCTGGGACACCCCCCCTTTCAGAGTGAGTGGGAGGGACAATCCACTACAGGATGCCCTCTGCTCACAAGCAGAGAATGAGGTTTACACAGACAGTCATTAATGCAAGTGGAAGGGATTCTGAAAATATGAATCTCAGATTTTGGAAAGCTATTTTGAAAATATAAATGCAAACTAAAAATAAAACCTTGGCTCCAAACCAACTGTTTAGTTCCGAGTTGAGTTGACTTATTGAATCAATAGAAATTTACATATGGGCAGACTTCTCACATTCCTATTCATTCAACAGGTCTTCTCTGGTGAGATCTAAGACCTGGATTTAAGTTTTTGTTCTTACATTTTTGGCAACTCATGCCTAGCATTAGCTAGTTTTGTTAGCGATCTGAAATCTTTGTGTAAGAACTATTTTTCTCATTGTTTCTAAACTGGTCAGGTCTAAATTAGTTACTTTATTTCATTCCCATTGATGTCTGAACTCTAAGTGGCTGTTTATTTTAAAACCGTGTTACATTCCATGACGCTCTGAGCTTATTAGGTTATTATTACTTTCAGCCTCTGTCTCCTGACTTGTAAGGCTCTTAATCCTGTAACAAGAGAAATTGATGGATGTTTATGTAAAGGAGTGAATGCCTGTGGAGCAAAGAGGGTTGGTGCTGTGGAATAACCTGGATTTTTCTGAGGAAGGGAACAGAGTCTTATGCCTTTCATAGGCACACTTTTCATCCTTTCAAGGGTGTCCTACGTAGATACCTTGTTAGCATTCAAACAGTAATATAAAATTTCCAGAAAATCCAGCCACTTCAAAGAATAATTGGCTGTTTTAGTAAGGCTTCAGTCAGACTATACCATTATGATACTCAGTTTTCTTCCAAATAGAATCATATAATCATTGAATTGGAAGAGACCACAAGGAATAGTCCACCTTCTGCTATACAGGAATATACAACTACAGTACTCCTGAGAAATGTCCATCCAACCTCTCTTTAAAGATTTTCAATGAAGTAGAGGCCACCACTAGACACTCTACAGATAGAAAGAGTCTAAATTCAGTCATTAGTCTTAAGTGGAATAGACCCATTAAGTTAATGAGAACGTAAATCAACATGTATGTAAATTTTGTTGGTTCAATAAATCTACTTTAGCTGGAACTATCATTCCCATCATTCCTGGCTGGGCAATGGGAATGGTACTACAACATATCTGAAGTAAAACAGCATAGGGAAGGACTGCATCATCCTATTGTTCTTCCATATCTTCCCTGTTTTCTAGTGTCTGTCCCCAAGAAACCAAATCACTGACTGTTTTGTTCTTCATTGCAACCTGGAGGTGCTCCATTAAAGCCTTATTATTGCAAAATGTCACAGGAGTCATCTTTCAGGATCGTTGCCTGTATCTCCAGGATTTAACTATCCAGTGAGGGAGTAGATACTTCATGTCCTTTATACACTTTCTCTCTCTCTCTCTCTCTCTCTCTCTACCCCTTTTTGTACAGCATTTTTCATGCGAAAGGGCACCTGAAGTGTCATGCAATTGTGAGGAGCGATCTGCACGACACACTCACAATCACGTGATGCTCCAGGGGCTAAAAGCCGAAAATGGTGTGCGATCGCGCATTGCTCCCAGGCCCCGCATGCACTTACCTGGCGTGCGGAGCCAACGGAACCATGCCAGCCATGCTTCCTGCCCCAGCGCAGCCTGGGAAACTCCCAGACTGTGCTGTGGAAGGAATAGGCGGAGCTCTCGCGTGAGCAGACAGCTCGTGTGGAGCCAAGGGATCCCGGACGCGAGAGCCTCTCGCCAGAGGCTGCTCGTGCAATCCCTGCACCCCAGTGCCGGAAGAAGGTAAGGTGAGGAAAGGGCCTCCCTCTCCCTCTCTCTCTCTCACACACACGTTAAGATTTGCACGCAAACACTAAAGCAGCACGTGACCTGACATGTCAAGCAGCAAATGTGCTGAGATATGCTTTGATGGGAGGGGGGACACTCTGTTGTTCCTCACAACATCTTGAACTAAAAGGCACAAACACATTCACATTAAAATCACACTACAGCAGAACAGAGTTTGCCTACTAATGGAAAGCAGGACATGAGGCAGTAATTATGTTTAGTAAAGTAAAATTGTTTAAAGCATGTCTCTGTTTTAGACTGTGCAAAGTCAAAATGGTCAGTCACTTTCGCCATTCCATATGCCTTGTGATTCTTTTGGCCAAACTACATGTGACATTACTGAAATAGCCAGTTCAGGGGCTCCTAATCTGAATTAGGACCTTCCGCCTTCCTGCGGTCTTAATCCTGGCCAGCTCCTCAATGCCTAAAATTCACATTAGGGAAGAGAGGGGAAAATTAATGACCACTGAGGTGAATCAGGACCGCAGAGGGAGAGACACTAGCTACGTATCAAGATCCCATATCTCACCACCACCCCCTCCACCATGACTGCTTTAGTTTGGTCCATTCAGGTCATATAGGCCTAAATAACACTGACAAAAGTATCGCCTGTAACCTGCAACCAACTCCATTTTTGCAGCCCCTCAAACCCTCCAGGAAACCACAAAAACTCAGATTTCGTTCAATATATTTTTTACAAAAGATTTTCGGCCCCCTGAAACCACTCCAAAATGTGATGGTTATCTTTTGCCTCCCCCTTAACAATTTTCCCAAAGCTACTGCAAAGTGGCCAAAATCTGGCTGAAAAAGAAGGCAGAAGTGACATGAAATCACTTCCAGGTTATCAGAGACGTGCCTGTACAGCCAATGGTGGGGTATGGGAGGGCAAAAACCAGCCTACATGCAGTTGCCTACCCTAGCCCAAATCTTATTGTTGCTTTCAACAGCAGTAAACCTCCTGAATCAATAATAACTTGGTACATCAGCACTTTTCTAAGTTTCAATGTGTGTAATCTTTTGGGACTAACAATAGGATTCATACAATAAATTGCTTCTAAACTTTGGCAGAGGGAATTCCTGTAAAACTAGCTGTACGCTTTACAACAATCAGCTGGAACAGAACTAAACTGCACACCCTCCAACATGAAAACTACGTCACGTGCGGCCAAGCAACACCAGAGTGTGGTTCAGGATGGCAAAAGTTATCAGTGAAGAAGAATTCACAGACTAGGAGAGGCTGCAGCAGTTTGTTTTTGCCCACATTTACTGGGAAGGGCAATCAATATTTTTCTCCTTTGTCTCCTCCTTCCTGTTGAGCTAACTGATTGCAGACTCATTTTGCTTTTTGGACTGAGGTCATTTCCACACTATACCGTTATAATGCTATTATTCCACTTTCAACATGCTATGGAATCCTGGGATTTGCAGTTTAGGGAGGGGCATTTGGAATTCTCAGCCAGAGAGCTCTTTGGTCTCAGTAAACTACAAACACCAGAATTCCACAGGATGTTGAAAGTGGAATAACAGTACTATAACAGTGCAGTGTGGGAATGGCCTAAGTCTGCAGCAACTGAAGTAAGCTGAGGTCAAAGGGGAAAAGTGGGAGGAGGAGAAAGAAACTGGGACATTTTCAAAGCAGCTGGAAGGTGGGATGATGGAAGATTAATTGGGATTGTCCTTGCCAAATCAGAATAGTTGGAGAATATGAAGATGGTAGTTTGAATTTGGATTTCTCCTGAAAGAGTGGATGATGTCTTTCCCTCAGAACATATTTCATACAGAGACAATTACCATTCAGTAAAAGTCCGACATTTCCCTACAACTATCCCTTAATTCAGGTGTAGGGCACCCCAGAGGCCACACCATCTGCATTTTGAGTCCTCTGGACCTGCACACTCTACACAGGCCATTTCCGCACTAGCCTGTTATAGCGTGATGATTTCGCTTTCAACATCCTCTGGAATCTTGGGGTTTGCAGTTTCAGGAGGGGCCACCTACTGCAAACCCCAGGATTCCAGAGGATGTTGAAAGCGAAATCATCACGCTATAACAGGCTAGTGCGGAAATGGTCACACTGTTGTTCTTGCGGAACCAGAAGTGATGTACCAGTCACTGCTGGTTCTTACTTTTGCTTAAAATTTAATTAGTAGTTGCTACCTCTACCTCCTTTTCTCTTTATTTTCAAAATGTAATTAACTTTTTCCTGTTCACTCACCATGGTTGGGTGTTCATGAGTTGCCCTTAATAAATAACTTCCTGTTCCTTGGGGAGATAGGAGGCTTGAATTATGGGCTTACTCTTTGCAATAAGAATATATCATTCTTCTATTTTACGATGGCAATTTTGAAAGAGATGACCAGTAATTAAATCCCACCTCCATATATAGAGGACGAGAGACAAATTTAAAGGTAATTTAAGAGTGCTGCATCAGCAGTGTGTTAACAGGGAGCAACTAGAAACCTGTCTGGCAGGGGGTAAGCAAGCAGAAAGTTATTAATTAAAGACATAGGTCTCCTAACTCAGAGATTATTTTAAATTGTAGTACAGACAATCTGATTTGTATTTCCTCATGGTTTGTATATAAAAGCCTAGGCAGAAATAAATACATCTTTACAAACATTTCTACTTCTCTGTTGTCAAAAAATGATTTATTAAATAACTATTAAGAACTTGGGCGGCCACATGGCTCCCATTCATGTATTGAATTGGTTTGATCTATAGGAGAGTTAATTTACCAAGTCCTGTTCATTTTAATTCGTGTACTCTATTTGGAATACTAATTGGATTTAGCCCTTAATTCCTCATTAATCTTATCTAATCCAAACAAACAATCTATGGTGTTCAAGAGGAGTTTGAGAGTCATTTACACGTTACCAAGGGTGTTGGGTGAGGAAGAAAAGGATAAGGGAGAGGCAAATTAATAATAATAAAGTATAACTGACTGTGGTTTAGAATAGTCTTTCAAATTTGTAGTTTTCAGATCTTTTGGATTACAAATCCCATCTTCCCAGGCAACAGGGTCCAAGGCATCGGGAAACTGCCAGGCTGGAGAAAGCAACCTAAAGTACCCCAAAATTTAATCACAAAAACAACAAATTGGTCCACTAAGGAGAAACAGTACCAACTAAGTCAACATACATCATCTCCTCCTGGAATTTCTCTCAAAATTATGACAAATTAACTGTCAAATTAATGGATTAGACAATATCTCCACTAATGATAACATAAACTGATTTAATTTTTATCAAAGTTGGAAGAACTGTCCATTCTAACTCCCTAGCAATGCAGACAGAGAGAATATGGTGTAATGGTTTGAGCAATGGACTATCACTCAAGAAATCCACTGGGTGATATTGGGCATATCACACACTCTCAGTCCCAGAAAATCCCACGATAGGTTCACCTTAGGGTTCCCATAAGATGGAAATGACTTGAAGGCATACAACAACAAAAGACAGAAAATGTATAATGAAATCATTCCCGACAATGGTTATTCACCCTCTGTTTAAAAAGAAATCCTCAAATAAAGGATTTAAATCCTCAAATCCTCCTTCATTTCCAGTGAGGAACAGGTCTTACCATCACGATGTTCTTCCTACAGTTTAGGAATCATCTTTCTTGCAATATAAATACACTGGTTCAAACCCTATCCTCTTAAGAAGCAGAAACAAGTTTGCTTCATCTTCTATACAACAGCCCTTCAGCAATTTAAGAATGGTTATCATATTGCCTCTCAATCTCCTCTTCACTGAGATGCACATACTCAAATCTCTAACTATTTGGCATAGGACTAGGGTTTCCAGACCTCTTAATATCTTGGCTGCTCTCCTCTGGGCTTCTGAAGTCCTTCTTTAGTTGTGGTTTCTGCAATGGGACACAGTATTCCAAGTGAAGTCTTACCAAAGCATTAACTGAGTGGCACTACTATTTTCCTTGATCTGGACACTGTATGGCTGTTGATGCTGCCTACAATCACATTGGCTTTTTTTGACCTCCACGTCACACCACATCTCACTTGTGCTTTACTAAGACCTTTAGGCCCTTTTTTCATGTACTGTTGTCATGCCAGGTGTGCATTCTATGCCAGGTGTTGTACATTCAATTGTTTTCATCATACTTTTATCCCTTTTGGAATTAATGTTGCTAGTTTTGGCTCATCTCTCCAATCTATTAAGTTGTCTCGTATCTTGGTTTTGTCTTGTGAGGGACTAATTGACTTTCTTAAGTCGCTACAAATTTCATAAACATTCCCTTTACTGTGTCATTCAAGTCATTTACACAAACTTTGATCAAAGCTGGGCCCAGGACAAAACCCTGTAGCACCCCATTTGTCACTTCTCTATAGGATGATGAGGGACCACAGCTAAGCTACCAATGATAAATCCAGCTGACAGTAGCATTATTTAGCCCACATTTTACCAGCTTGTCTGCAAGGATATCTTGGAGAATCTTATGCAAAGACTTAGTGAAATCAATATACACTGTATCAGTAGCATTGTCCTAATCTACCAAGCTCATAATTCTATCAAAAAAGAGTGATTAGCCTTGCATTTTCAAAAATCCATGTTGGCTCTTAGTAATTCCAGCATTCTTTTCTAAGCACAAGAAAAGGACTGTTTAATTATTTTTAGTAGACACTATCCTAGTATCAATGACATCTTGATGGGTTGATAGCTTCAGTCTTCTTTTCCCCTTTTCTTGAAGATAAGAAGAATATTTGTCTACTTCCAGTGTGGAGGAATCTCAGCTCTTCTGTAAGAATTTCTCAACAATTAGAGACAGAGGATTTGCGAATGCATGAACATATGGATGAGATTAATCTAGTAGTGAAGACTGGAATCTAATTAAAGCAGCTAGGTATTCCTGTGCCATTTCACCAACTAGGGAATGCAACCTCCTCACTATAGCATTTATTCTATTCTTACTAGGTTCCTCAGGCTTCTTCTTTTGGGATAAGCCAGAGGAAAACAGTCATTAAGTGGTTCTGACTTTCTTTTCTTTTCTTTTTTTTAGCAGTTTTCCATCTTCTCCACATAGAAGACTTTATTCTTCCTCTCCACCAAACACAACTCAAACCCCCTGATTTTTCAAAAACCTCTTTTGCAGGTCTGAATTCACTTTGAGTTTTAGCACTCCTAACCTGTCCTCTACAAATACTTGCTACTTGTTTGTACACTTCCTTGGTGATTTGCCCCTTGTTCCATTTCCTATACATACCTATTTAAATTTCAGTTAATTTGTAAGTCTGTCGTGCATCCACCAGCTTTCTTTAGGAACCTTCTACTTTTCTTTCTCATTGGAATTGTCTGCAATTATGTGTCTAATAGATCTCTTCTTAAAACCTTCCAAAAGTCATGAGCTTCCTTCTTTGGAGTATTTCTGGCCGTGAGATCTCACCCAGTATTTCCTCAAATTTATTGAAATTGGCTTCTCAATGCCCAGGGTTGCCATCTGATGACATTTGGCTTCAGGTAAATAATTGTTTAAAGTAAGGTGGCATCTAAGAACAAGTAAAGACCTCCCACCCAGATGTGTTTGAATGGTCTCACTTGCAAGTTTCAGATGACACCTACATTTTCTGTTTTTGCTCTGTCTTGTAGTACGGTGTGCCTGGCTACCAGTCTTACTGTGTTGTTTTTTTCACTTCATGGGATAGGATTTTGAGAAATGCCTGATGAATATTCCCTGCTGAAAATTCCCAAATTTGGTTTTATGGAATAAAATTAATTAAGGACTGTTTAACTGTAAATAAATAGGTTTAGTAGTGTGTTCCGGTTGCAAGTGGGAGCCATGTAAATATGTGAAGTGATTAATGGTTTTTCAATGTAGCCTGGTCACAAGACAAGAAATCAAAATTCGTGGATTTGCAGAAGACACTTCTAGATGCCTTCTCCTTCTCGCTCTTCTCTTTATTCTTGGGAGAGTTTCACTTCCAATAGATATCAGTGTAGTTGAATCCCCCATTGAAGGATGCCCATTCCAGGTGAAAGGGTGGACAACCCAAGTCAAGGAAATGGCCTCCCCATTTCTTTGATTCATTTAGCTTCTCTAGAAGAAAATTTCCATTTCTCTAGATTAACATTCTGTAGTGTTCCATATTCTGCAGATTTTTGGTATGATTTTGAAGTTTATGAGGTGTGGTATGTGTATATCTAATACCTCCTTCAGTTGGAAACGTGCCTAAATACCGAAGACATCATTTTAAAAAAATACTTTTTTAAGAAATACTAATGTATCATTGGCTGAGGAAAAAAAATAGCATTTAAAATTTTCAAAATGCCAATCTATTTAGATCCATTTTATGAAAGGACAATTTCCTCACACCCTTTTATTTACATTCAGAGAACCCAAATGGAGCCAACTGCAAAGTTCCCATACTCATCAGAGCAGCTAATAGACCTGCAAAACACCGGGTGTTTCCTAACACATCATATTTCCCAGATGAACCAGCAAGCTTTCTCTTAACCCCTTTCAAAGCCTGAGGCTACTGGTAAGAAATGACATGTACAACACACCTCCTTAGAAACCCAGACACACAAACACATTGGTTATGAAGTCATGGGAACTAAGAAATGATCCACACAATTAATATAATTAGGATTTTCACTTATTTTACTACCTGTTCCTTTCCTTCTAACACACACATTTAACAGGGTGGACAGCATCAGGATCTGGAGGCCAGTTTTTGTTCAAACCAGTCCTATCATGAGCTGTACTCTCATTCCAACTCTCCCTTCCCCCACTTGCTGCTGTATTTTGGAAACGCCATGGTGTGTGAGAACCAGAAGCAAGGAAAAAACTATAACTGTTGCAAAGTAATGCTTCCCTGGGGCTTCTGAACATGCAATTCTACTCTAAGCAATCCCACAACTGGGAGTAGAAGAAAAGTCTTCAGGTAGGCTTGTGCTTTGACATTTTTCTATACAAAAAGTAAGCATTAACATTTAGACATCATTGTGTGGGTGGACCCATGCTGTAAAAAGAACAGGATGTTTAAAAGTGCATATTTTATTTGTACTGAGGATCATAAAAAACTGGATGACCTATCTTTCATAAGAGCAAGTATGTTCTGTGAATGCGAAGCCAGAAGTGGAGAAAGCCCACTCATGTGCATATAGAAGGCATATGCATCTCACAACAATCCATGGTGTAGTTTCCTGAAAGCTGGCTTGCTGTAACATGCAAAACCACTTCTGCTAACAAACCATGGTTCAGCTGAGACTCTGAATTGGACCCACGGTTTATTGTCGGTTTACAAAATGGCTTTTATAACTCATGGGTTCATTGTGATGTTTGAGCTCCAAACTGTGGCTTCTTCCTAGTTGTTTCTCCAGCGGCAGACCTTAAAACAAGAGCCTTGAAATGGATGTTTGGTTTTGAGGGGTTTTTTTTAGGGTGATGGGGGCATTTGTAGATAGTTTTGGGTGCTCTTGGACTATTTTCTGGCAAAAAAACCTGCTGAATATCACTATGAAAAAAATTAAATACAGGGTTTGGGAGGCTCTGGGACTCCATTTTGGTTACTCAAGGGCTGTATATGGCCCACAGACCACACTTTGCTCACCTTGATTCTAGATTAACTACTCAGTGGGGGTCAGAGAGGGGGCATAGATCGAAATGAAAATGCAGAATGTTTTGAACAGTCTGAATTACACTTTCAGATCGTCTGCTCTCCACTTCATCTAATCATTTTACATTATTCATGTGGTCTGTATTCTTTTCTTGCTGTGTTCATGTTTCTTTTCAGTCTGTTTAGGTTCATGCTGGAAAAAGATGATTTTTTCTATTTTATCAGCAGCTTTAGAGAAAGGCACTTGGTTTTTTAAATATGGATCTTTTTGTGGCATGGAATAATGTGTGTGTGTGTGTGTGTCAAAAATCAAGCCTGTTATTTTTGCCTCTGATCTTCACGCAGTCAAGGTCCACTCGGCATGAGACCCATGATGCATGAACACACATACACACGTTCACAGGTTTCAGGGAGTAAGTACCTTTACTGTTGCAAAGTCACACTGCACAAACACAGGGCTCATGTTGGTGGAAGAGGCGAAAGGTCCAGTTCAAATGGTTGACCACTCTCAGAGACAGGAGACCTCTGTCCTAAGAGCAAGCTTGGAGATTAGGTATAGAAACAGGGGTGCCCATCAAGCTAAACCTTTCCCTCCAGAGGTATCTTAGTGTCATCTGCATCTAGATAACTCCCTCCTCCAGGACTCCTACACCACAAAACAAGCCAGATGATATAGTTCATGATTATGGATTCTCTGGTGCTTATTTTGTACAGATATTGCAACCCTATGTGGATTGGGTTTTCCACTAGAATTGAACTATAAGTGACCCCAGCTTTCATTACCACCACCATCGTCATCATCATCATTGGGTATTTCCTCACTACACTGTTATAGTACTATTATTCCATTTTTAACATTCTGTGGAATCCTGGGCTTTGCAGTTTAGAGAGGGTCCTTTAGACTTCTCAGCCAGAGAGCTCTTTGGCCTCAGTAAATTACAACGCCCAGAATTCCACAGGATGTTGAAAGTGGAATAATAGCATTATAACAGTGTAGGGTGGAAATGGCTATCATCATCATCATCATCATCTTTTCTCCTCAACCTCCTCACAAGACCAGGCTGAGAAGGCTGAACACCCCCCCACCCCACAAAAGAATGATAAAGCAACACTGGACCACTAACCCCTGAACCTGGGGAATTATCAATCAGAAGTGTACTAAGTGATCGAGCAGTATCAGTGTTAAGACAGTGACTGTGGTTGACCCCTCCTACCACTAATAAAGACTGCCTTCCATCTATCTTGTGCACACTTCCTTGGGAGTAAGTGACACCACACAACGATGACTCAGGTCGCACTGTGCTTGTCTATAAGGATGCTTCAATCACCCTGGATGGGAATTTGCTTTCCTTGCAAGTCCTTGCCAAGCAGGCAAAAAGAACAGCAACCTGCCTATGCCGAGCGCCCTCCCCCCGCCACACCTTTGTGCCTGTACGTGATCTCGTTTGATATTCGGCTATACAGCGTGGTGCGCATAATCTCCTTTGCGGCGCGATCAGCACACGGGAAGCAAGCCCCTCCGCTCGTCGCGCTGCCCGCGCACAGCTGGTTTGGCTGGCCGATCGGCTGCTCCCCGCCTTTAAGACGGTCAGAGCTGGATCGTGGACCTGGCGGAGAGCAGGGCTGCCTTCCTCCGCCTGCGCGCCCTCCGCTCGCTTCCCCGAAAGCCGACTAACCCGGGCGGCTCCTACCTCAGAGGGAATCCTTTTGCGTCACCAGCAACTGCCCCCCGGCTCCAGCGCCTGCGCCCTGCCTGCGCCTTTCCCCCTTCTTTTTGCCTACGCTCCTGGAAACACGGAGCCGGAGAGGCGGGATGGAATCGCCGCTGTCGCTGCCGGCACCGGGCGCATGGTGACCTGCGCCGGCGGCTGCCGCTTGCTCACTGAGGCCCGGGAAGGCGCTACGCGGTCCGCCCCGTTCCGTAGGCCCGCTGGGCCATTGTGACCGGGGGAGGGCGTCAGCGGCTCGGGAGGTCCCGGTCACCTCGGAAAGGGACGCGAGCCCCTGGGTGGGGATGATCTTGGCTTAGAGTGGAAAGTGATCCTCGCTTGGTTCGAAAAGAAACTCAGGGATTTCTACACTAGACTGTTACGGCGCTGTTAGTCCACTTTCAATATCCTATGGAATCCTGGGGTTTGCAGTTTAGGGAGGGGCCTTTGAGGCCCTTCTCTAAACTGCAAAGCCCAAGGATTCCATAGGATATTGAAAGTGCAACAATAGCGCTATAACAGTTTAGTGCAGAAATGGCCTCTGTAGCCCCCCCCCACCAGTTTCTCAGATATCCTCATTCCAAATGCTACACTCCAGGGCCAGGGAGGCTAGGCACTCCATACATGCTCCAAGGCACTCTTTAAAAATATTATCCATTGCTTTTGTACGTTGATTAACAATTCATTACAAAACATATACAATCAAGAGCAACAACAGTACATAAGCTTAAAACATTACTACACTGTGAATCGAGCAGAGAGCACAGAGCTCTTCTGTGTGGTAAATAAGGAAAGCAATATTTCAATGGGTCTCCCCAGTTTTGACTGAGTGATTGGATGACTGTCTGACATTTTGGTTGACAGAACTTATCAATGTATGTCAAGAATCTATTGGGATCTTTGCAGCAATTTGTCCCTGCCAGCTATGTCACAAGCAGTTTCTGAAGGTTATTTTTAATTTTTTCTTTCCAAAGACAGGCACTTTTTATATATAGAATAACCAAACCAACGCTCAGCTTTAGAATAAATGATAACAGTTGGTTTGAGCCTTTTCCAAATATTGTTAAACTGGAGTGCTCATCAACCTTACCCAGGAGAGCCTGAGAAATTCTGGGAATTAGGAGTCCAACAACATCTGGAGGACACCATTTTGCCCACCCATGATATAAAGGGATGAAGCCAAAGCCTGCACAGCTTTGCCTCCTCTTCTTGTCCTTACATGTCTTTGGGAATGTTCAGAAAAGGTGCCACCCATATGTTCAGAGGAAAGGGTAGCATTTGTGACAAGGGAGGTGTGTGCTGCATCCACATGCTTTGTTTCTACAATGCTGTACACAATATAGTGGGAAGCTCAGGAGTAATTCTGCCAAGCATAGAAATGCTTGTTGTGGCCAACTTCTAATCACTTTTGTATATCAGTAAAAGCTTTATTTCCTAATGTACAATAAATATGAGTTTAAGCAAGATCTTGTTCGTAACCAGGAGCCGTGTTTCTACCTTCTCTCATGCCACCACTTGAAAAGTAATGTGATAAAGTGGACATAAGATGGAAGAACCATGCTGGATACATTGTTAATTGCCATCAAACCAACTTTGTCTTACAATGAGTCAAACAAGAGACTTCCAAGACACTCTGTTGCTGCCTTGCTCGGACTCTTACAGACTCAGGGTCTTGATTTTCTTTATTGCTACCAAACTACCTATGATTTCATCATCCTCTTTTCACACTGTCTTCAACTTTGCCTAACATTATCAACTTTTTTAATATCTCATGATATGTCCAAAGTATAATACTATCTTTCTGTTTAGTCATTTTGGCTTCTGGTAAGAGTTCAGGCTTGATTTACTTTTGGACCCATTTATTTGTCTTTGTCCATGGTATTAGTAGAACCTTTTTCTAGCATCATGTTTCAAAGGAGTTGATTCTCTTCCAGTCAGTTTTCTTGAGTCTGACTTTGATTCTGACTTTGGTATTTAACGATCTAGTTCCTTCATAGCTGCCCTTCCAAGTCCTAGTCCTAGTCCTAGTCTTCTTCTGATTTTTGGATCATTAGATATGACCAAATGCCTTGAATTGGATTGAGGAGATCTTCATTCAGAGTACGCTCCTGAACAAGTATTGGAGTAAATCCCACTGGAAGAACCAGTTTGGTATAGTTGTTTGGGTGTTGGACTAGGACTCCAGGGGTTAGGTTTTGAATCCCTGCACAGCCATTGGTGACCTTGGGTGAGTCACACTCTCTCTGCCTCAGAGGAAGGTAAGGGCAACCTCCCTCTGAACAAATCTTGCCAAGGGCATGAGAAGTTTGCCTTAGACAGAAATGAACTTGAAGGTATACAGCAGCAACAACAAGCTGGACTGGATGAGCAGAACTTGTTTCTATATAGATACAGAGAGAACTGAATTGTCAAATCCCCAGTAAGACATGAAGTTCTATGAGTAGCAAGTCACTCTCTCTTAGCCTGACCTACTTCCCAGTGATGCTGTGAAGTTAAATAAGTTAATACCATTATATTTCTTTTAAAAATTTCCAGATTACCCTTCTTTCCAAAATTTCCAGGGCAGTATACTACTTTGAGTTGTCTGGAAGAACAGAGGAATACAGTTGTGAGAAGTAATGAGACTCCAAATTTACTTCTAAGAAGTCCTCTGTATTCAAAACACTATAACATCTGAAGATGCTAAACTAATCATACTTATCATCTAAGAATCAATGCAAAGTTCTAATTATCTCTAATCATTCCAATAAATACTTTAGTTAATCAATGACTGCTAAAAAATTCCACATTAACTAGAAACATTATTGAATTGCAAGCTTCACTGTAAGTTTCTTCCCCCTGCTCTCAGAAAGTCCTCTTTGCAGTTAACAGAGTCACTGCTGTGCAATATGGCATGACTGCTGAGGGTGTAGCATATAAATCAGTTTGTTTCTTGGTTGGTTGGTTGTGATAGCCTATCATTCTTAAGAATCTTGAACATGTTTAAAAGGTACTACACCCTACTTGGGAATGCACTATTTTAACTAGAGGCATAGCTGAAGTTTCCTGTGAGTTAGCGGAATGAATAACTTGCATCATGTCATAACAGATACTTACAGGAAAGGGAGTGTTGCATTAATTATATAACCTCCCTGTATTTTTATCCCTTTGCCAATGGTAAAACACACAGAACACAGTGTTCTTGTTATGGCAACATGCACAGCTCAGCTGCCATCAGTGAATAGACTGATGACTACTAGATCAATGTACTCCCTGATTTGTGCTTTCTTAAACCAATTTTTCTCATTGTAATTTCCAAAATTTTGGTTTTCAATTTGGGCACAGTGTTATATGCTCTTGGTTCCCTTTTTCTGTAATCCTATAATGCATTTTTGGTCAACTACAGCTCCTAAGGAGTATTGTGATATCTGTCAAAGCAGTGGTTCTCAACCTGTGGGTCCCCAGATGTTCGTGGACTTCAGCTCCCAGAAGCCCTGAGCATTGGCCATAGTGGCTGGGGCTTCTGGGAGCTGAAGTCCATGAACATCTGGGGACCCACAGGTTGAGAACCACTGTGTCAAAGGGTAGCACTCTCTCTGAACATGATCCACCCTCCAAAAATGTAAGGACCTGCACTTAGGCAGAAAAAATGGAATGCACAAATATAGGACGGGTGACGCATGGCTGGATAGCAGTACGTGTGAAAGGAATCTAGGAGTCTTGGTAGATCACAAGCTGAACATGAATCAGCAGTGTGATGCGGCAGCCAAGAAAGCCAACAGGATTCTTGATTGCATCCATAGGAGTATGGTGTCTAGACCGAGGGAGGAAATGGTACCACTCTATTCTTCATTGGGTAAGTCTCATTTGGAATACTGTGTCCAGTTCTGGGCATCTCAATTCAAGAAGGATATCCACAAGCTGGAACGTGTCCAGAGGAGGGTGACCAAAATGGTGAAAGGTCTGGAAGCCATGCCCTATGAGGAACGGCTTAGAGAGCTGGGGATGTTTAGTCTGCAGAAGAGAAGGCTAAGAGGGGACATGATACCCATGTTTAAATATTTGAAGGGATATTATGTCAAGGAGGGAGTGGGCTTGTTCTCTGCTGCTCCAGAGACTGGGACAAGGAGCAATGGATTCAAGCTTCAGGTAAGGAGATTCCACTTGAACCTCAGGAAGAACTTCCTGAAGGTCAGAGCTGTCTGGCAGTGGAATATGCTGCCTGGCAGTGTGGTAGAGTCTCCTTCTTTAGAGGATTTTAAGCAGAGGCTGGATGGCCATCTGTTGGGAATGCTTTGATAGGTGTTCCTGCATAGCAGGGGATTGGACTCGATGGTCCCTGTGGTCTCTTCCAACTCTATGATTCTATGAAAAATGCCATGTCACATTTCTTTCCAAACCTTCTATACCTTGGTCATGGTGTGTCCTGATGACATCATATTATGATTTCTTCTGGCCCTACTCCATTCTGTCATTTGACATGCACATAACCAAATGAAAAAGTGCAGCCTAAAATAAGTTAATTCTCAGACTATCTAATCCTTTTTAGGAAATCAACAAGGCTGTTTTTGTTTTTGTTTTTTCAGAACTGTAGTCCCACAAATTCTCCCCAGAAGGCTAGCAAAGTTGAAGCTTGGCCATCTTCAGGAGGACCATATGGATCATATGTTGCTTGATGGTTTCTGACATGACAGTGAAATACATACATGTTCATCGTATGGATTTCCTACACAGAATGGCAATCTAGTAAAAATGGTATAAAAAAACCTTCGAAGTTTTTTCCTCCAAATTCAAATAAGCATTTAATGGTCAGACTTGATCAGATGTTTCTTTTAATTAATTTATTTAATTAAATATAATTTTTAAAAAATTGTTGCACCAATTACTTGTTGTATTCTGTTGCAAGTCAGCCATTGAATGCTGTAGGATGAACACTCTAACCAACCAGTAATCTTATCCCATCAAATAGACACATAACACATCCAGTTTCTCTATGTAGTAAAAAAAAGTACCGAACAAGAAAGCACAAAATATTGTACTTGTGTTTCCGGAGTATTGGAAGAACAGGGAGCTCATAAACCTCATTTATAACGCAGGGCCATGTAACTGACAAGATGAAAGAATGTAGTTTGAATGCAGCTTGAATGTATAGAAACCAGAAATTTCGTGTCCCTCTCAAAATGGCACTTTATTTCAGAATTCTGTACCAAAGAACCAGCTCTGAACTGTGATTGCACTGAGTGTTTGTATGTCAAAACAAAATCCACACATGATGATTTCCAGCTGTATCACATCATGGAAAAGCAATTTAGAGAGGCCATTAATTTTTTACATTTTGAAAGCAGGCACTGAGCTCCATTTTTAATCTTTACATGAAAAATATATTTAAAAGGACAACCCTCGTTTATTTTGAGCTGCATCCCAAATTAAGCAATTCATGCTTTAGTCCTATTGATTTCAGTGAGACTGAAGTATAACTGAAAGGATTGCCAGTTCAGGATGAACTTCTACCGTTCATCCCAGGTGCTGAGGTTTCTGGCCAGAACCTGAGACTTAGACCGTTTCCATGCTACACTGTTATAGTGCTATTATTCCACTTTCAACATCCTATGGAATCCTGGGCTTTGCAGTTGAAGGAGGGACATTTAGAATTCTCAGCCAGAAAGCTCTTTGAAATTCCATAAGATGTTGAAAGTGGAATAATAGCACTATAACAGGGTTGTGCGGAAATGGCCTTAGGGATGGCCTCTGGAGAGGTCATTAAGTGTTATATGTTAAGTGCCAACCATTGTTGCTCACAATTAGTCATCCCAGCACAGAGAAACCATGTTTTCCTGGTTGGAAATAAAGACAGAAATCTTAGCAAAAGGGGCTATTTTCCAATCATGGTGAAATGAGGGGATTTATTCCTTTTCAGCTACTTAGGGAAACAAGATGAGGAACACTTAACCTAGCCTACTTGCTTCTAGCCAAAAGGTACATGTGGAGTAGACCAGAGGGTGAGCCCTAGTACCACACCAGCTGGCAGGGAAGGAGGAAGCTAAATAAGTAAGTACAGAGACTCTGGAAAGTCTTTGCAAGTTGCAACAACAAATCAGTGAAGCCTTGCGAATTGTAGCAAGTGTCATGCCCTGCCTTGGAGACTGTGGCAGTGAGGAGGAGGACTCTGACTCCGAGGCAGAGGCTTCCCCAGAGGCTGAAGTGTCCCCAGAAGCTGATCCAGAATGAAATACGCAACAACAACAAGGGCCTGAGCCAGGGGAACAAATAGAGGAAGACATAGCTGACACACCTACCTTGCAGCAGAGATGCCGTGAAAGGGAGGGCTTGTGTCTGTTACCCTGTAAACTGGGGGTCCTGGGAGGGGCACCCAAACAACCAAACCAAAACTAAGAAAGATGGGGAAATTAGCTGGAGCACTCTCTTGACTAACGAGAGGCAGGGCAACGCAGCGAGGTCTTTTATCCTATGTATACCAGTTCAGGTCAGTGAGGAGTCAAGTAGTTTAAAATGCTAACAGTTTTTATTAAGCAAAGAAAATAATAAAACTCAAACACACCTAACTAGAGAGGAAAGAAAGAGAGTTTTAGAGAAATAAGCAATACACCACCTGTCCAAAGTCCTTGAGACACCAATTAGAGAGAAGGAAGGAAACCCGGTGTGGAGACCGAGGGGAATCTGTAGAACCAAGTGGCAGCGAGGCGAGGAAGAAGATCCAAAAGGAGCTTCAAGTGATTTCAGCCTAGTGATTTCAGCTAGTGATTCAGCCAGGTCTGACGAGAGTTCCAGTGATTTCAGCTAGGTTCAAAGAGAGTTCCGAAGAGCTCTCAAAACAGGGCAACTTTTATAGGGACAGAACGACCGCAGGATAGTCTGGTTTTTGCAAGAGAACAATGAGTTTTGGTCTGGGGACAAAGGCTCCGAAAGGTCGGAATTTGCATGATTGAGTTATGAACCAAATTGACAATGGTATAGCTGGTATGCAGATGTGGCTAGCTCGGCCGTTAAGTGCCTGGTTTGCCAAGGTATTTTCACAGGCAAAGAGTCCTCTTTGTCTTGCAATCAAGGTGTTTGTTTTCGGGTGGCTACCCCCTGAAGCGGAACTGGCTATATCTGGTACTTTACAACTATCGCCCGTGCCTAGCTTTGCGCTTGTCCAACGGCACCTTACAAACACTCAGCTGGTGGCAGGAAAAAGGGCCGAATTATGATATCAAAATGATATCTTAGTTCACCAAAGACCAGACCAGAATGTCGTCGTAACATGTCACTTGGCCCGTTCAAGTAGTAAGCAGCCCTACTGAGGGAACACTTGTGGTGACAGCAGCCATAGATAAAAGAGGGATCCAGCTGGCCTTTCCTCCCAGGGTCAGCAACTGGTCTCTTTGGCCCTGAAACCCTGTGCTGTGCTCTTGGATCTGATCATCTTGGAACTCTGCCTGTTTGGACTACGGTTTGTATTTGCCCCATCAGATTTGTTTGCTCTAGGCTTCCTTTCTGTTTGGACCTTCTTTGACTCTCGCCTTGTAAGCAGGAGCTGTGCTGCTTGAGATTTACTGCCTGCTTGCCACGGACACGACAGCAAGCTGCAGTTCTAATTGCTGAACTGGAGATTTGCACAGCCCTTTCCTCTAGCCTGGAGCTGAGTCAGAATTGGACAATTTTCACTCTTCCACCTGGAGATGACCCATAAAAACTGGAGACTCAGACCAGGCCCTGAGATCTGGCAATCCTAATGTAGGCTGCAGTCTTGCACCTATTTAACTGGAAATAAATATCACTGAAGTCAGTGACGCTTAGTCTATATCCAACCTTACATGCAGACTTATTTTTTCATGCTATATTACAGAAAAACAGTGGAACTCATAATCATGTTACTATGTGTACGCCAAATAATTCTATTATACTTCCACAGATCAGGTGGGAAAAGCAGACTGTTTGAATCCACAACATTGATTTGTTCCTGCAGAACACTGCCCTCTTGTGGAAAAGAAATTGTCCAAATAATTTCTTTTTCATTGTGAGTCTGTTTTGTATTATGAACTGATTACATGAAATTGTTTACAGCTAGAATACAAAATTTATCTAAGTCTAGAAGTCTGTTGGTAAAGTACAACAAGAATAGACCCACTGAAATTAATTGTTCAGTGGTGAGTCAGCAAATAAGTAAATCCAATTTGGTTTAATGGGCTTGTTGTAGTTGGGAATAACAGTAGGATTTTGGTATAAAATTCCAAGTTGCTGAAATACTTTCAGGCTATCAAAATGAGTTAGCATTTTCCCAGTGCATTCTTTCAAAATCCATAGCTAAAACAGACAGAGATATAGTAATTACCCAGGAAATGAATTTACTTACTGAGATCAAATTTGCTACAAAAAGACATTTGGGGAATGCAGTTTCCTTTGTACTCAAAGGCTAATAAAAATAAGCCTTTTAAAAACAAGGGTTACCTTTTCTAACCCATTTTTTTAAAAAAAAAACTTAAAAAAATATAAATATAAATATAAATATAAATATAGGTGAATAAAATAAATTTCAAAAATACTTCAAGTACAATGACTGGTAGACACAGAAGGGAACAAGCAGTGTGTGTCACTAAAATTCCAAAGATCTCTTTTCTGTCAACGCAAGACAAAATGCAAAATTAATTTCATAGTGCCTACGAAATTGGTCTCTGTGCCTGTTGATTTAAAAGAATTATTAAATAAACAACTCTGGCTATTGGATGAGAGGAGACATCAGTCAACAGAATGAACGGTCATGGGTTAGATGAATGATAAATTGTTGTTAGCTGAATAGTTGACCAAAAATTTAAATGCCAAATTTCTCAGTCTGAAGGTCAAGGATTTGTTTTTCCTTTTTTGGTCAAAGGTATGTTAAATAAAATCAAATTTTTGCTCAGTATTTTGGGGTCTTCTCCAAGGAGACAGGCAGGGTAGAAATGAAATGAAATGATCAGTGTTTGGGCCACTCAGTTATATTTTTCTTACACGTGCAGGCTCAGGCTTCATATTATTCAATAACATTCCAGATAAACTCAAAGGTGCTGGTACCAGCAGTCCTTTGAAAGAGACTGTTGTTGTATAAAACAAGCATGTTTATTGCTATCCCATGAAAAGGGCATATGGAAAAGAACCCACATGTTGTCCTTTGTTAAAATAACATTTCCACTCTGGTTTTTTCTTCTTTATCTTTTTAGGTTTGATGTTATGTTTGTGCTTTCAACAAAGTGGGAAAGAAAGAGGCAAGAACTGAACAATGGTATCACATAAAGAAATCACATCAGCTTCTGAGGCAGAGTAGTAAAGATATATCCACACATTAAGTAGGTAAGCTGCTATGTTTTGTTGGAAGAAAATTCTGTTGAGCTTTCAGATTACACAGAACAGTTCTGTCAAGGAAAATATCTAACTAGTTAAATGTTTCCTCACAGGGATTAATATCAATTTGCAGCCATGGAACATGTGCTTGATCTCTGATCTCTGTGCTATCAACCTCTTGGAGAAATTTGCAAGGATGATATTTGAAAATCAGCAAAATATTCTGCCTCAGTTGACCTTACCTAAAACTTGTGCGTTTTCATTTCTTTTATTTAAATTTTGTCTATATTCTGCTCTTTTTCTAAGAGCTAAAGGCAGTACATTTGCATTTTATTCTTGTGACATTTCTGAACTTGGTTAGAGCCCTATGCAGGCATTCACAATAAAGGTTAAAATCAACTAGTGAGGAGGGGAGCACCCCAGCCATGCCCTTCTTTGTCCACATGTGAAGACAGCCTGAAGAAGACAGCATCCCTTCTTACAGAGCCTCTCCATATAATCAGGAATCTTTGTGTTTCATATATTCTGAGGGATAATGCAGTTGCTTTCAAATAATTGAATGTGAAGACACATAGGACATGCTTTTAGGGGTGCAGAGAAGAACAAGATTGGATCACCCCAACACATCTCACAGTCAGAGGTATGAGATGGTATTCTCCTCCATTCCATGTACAGAAATTGACTGAATAGGCAGTTGAACCTTACTTCCTCATTGGCAATGGCGAGGGTTCTCCACCATACCTGAACACAACAGGCCAATTTGGGGTCAGGCTATGTAGCTTACCCAGCTCTGTTGTGCAAGAGGGGGAAGGGGGGCAGGAAACTGAGGAATAATAGATGAGGAACTGCCATTGCACTGCTACCCCCCATTATTTGCTGACTGAGATAGTTTCTCCTCTTTGTGTAATGGTAGGGTAAACAAACCACACCTCATCATATCCCCAGGTGGACACAGAGCTGAACTGATCCTGAAACACAAGATAGGAAGAAAGAAAGGAAAGGAAAATAAAGAAAACACACACACACAAAACAACTTTGGCCACAGGATCCCTCCAGGAATCAAAATTGTGTTCGGTATAGCCTACTAACAGTAGTGATAAGGAAGGATAATTTTATTCTTCCATGCTTCCCTTTTTGTACCATTTTCATGCATATATACAAGAAAATTCATGTATCATTATTAGCAAAGTCACAGCTTGTACACATGTTAACATTTTATCTGACCCTTAACATTCCCAAGTCTGCATGTTCCAGTTAACGTTCTGAGTCATTCCCAAAGACATATTTATGTTAGCGGTGTCCTTTTCTTTGCACAAACATGAACAAAGCAGAACAAGCAATTCTAATTCAAAGGTTGTGAGAAATGCTCATTTCCCCAGAGCTATAGACTGAGCTCTGAGTGTCCAAAACACTAATCAGTACCATAGTAAATGATTATCAAATGTTAATTCTACAGCAAGTTACCAAGTACCAAATACCAAGCCTAACAGTAAGTTCAATCCTGGAGGAGATGGTTGTGCATCTGGATAAATATGCCTATCTGAAGTATGGAAGACATTCCTTGAACATGCAAGTAGGACCTTCTTGGGGCACCAAGGCACTAAACAGTGTGACAGTGAGAAACACAGTCCATGCCATGGCAGATGGGGAACTACTAAGGGACCAACATAGGCTGAAGATCACTGGTATCCTCTGACTTCCATAGCAGTGGGACAACAAATTCACTCCAGATATTAGTCTTGACTTTGTAGGAGCTGCCAAAGAGGCGGAAGTCTCTCCTTAAAATAGTTTCTACGTCTCAGATTGCTCTTTTAAAGTTTAGAGTAACATCAAGTACAGATTCCCTGCTTCACTGGTATAGAAGCCACCAGCTGCCACTGCTGTAGTCCTTGATATGTTTGTGCTTTGTGGATGGTGAAGAGGTTTGGAAACATTTTATGAAAGCAAACCCTGAAGAAGTGCTATGAATTTGAAATCATTTCTTAATCTGAGAGATCAGGGTGGAGGACAGTGTAGTACTACTGATGTTTTTCACAGTCAGCCAACCAATCTCATATGAGATCGGTTGGCTGCAGAGTGATCTGTCTCCAAATTAGCAGTTAAACAGACAGGAAGGTTACTTTTTGATGTAAATACATTCAGTCACTTTGGGTAGACAGTAGTTTAATCATATCAATTTAGCTTGTTTTAACACACATGCACAGACACATGCAAAAAAAATGCATTTTGCCATCTATGATTCTAGGAAAAATAAAAAGATTAAAACAGCAATGGAGAACATGTGATCCTCCAAATATTGTTGGACCACAACTTCTCTCCTTCTTCACCATTGGCAATATTGGCTAAGACTGATGGGAGCTGCAATCCAGCTACATCTGGAGGGCCACACATTCCCTACACTGGATTAGATGAAGACAAACCTACTCCGACTTGTACCTTTTTGTGACCATTATAATAACCCTCTAAAGAACACAGGTGGGCAACCGAGGGAATTTGCAGAGCTATATACACAGCCCATGATGCAACATTTCTTTGCTTCCATATGCCCCCAATCCTTCCATAAGGCAATTTTACAACATTTTCCCCTTCCTGGGCCATTTTAAGATCAGGAGACTTCATCTTTCTAAGAGGAAGTGAACTGCAAGTTGGAAAAATTGCCTCCACATGACATCTAGGGAGAAAAAAAGGTTTTAAATTGTCCTCTCAAATCTTGGAAGCCAAGGGGCAGCCACAGGCCAGGCTTTTCTCAGCTCTGGCCTAGAGTATACATTATTAATATGCAAGCAGTAGAAACTAGCTTGTGATTTGCTTTTTATTTTTTAGTAAAATTTATCAACCATGCAAAAATACTGCTATAATACCAAAGGGCTAGTCATTGCTAGAAAATGAGGAACACTGCATTATCTGATAAACAATGGAGATTGTACCCTCATACTGTTATGTAATCCATGTTGTTAATGTGTAGAAAAACAACATGCCTATTTTATCCATGGGTTTTTCTTTTGTCACAGAGAAGGAGAAGAAGGAAGTTGTTGCTGTTGAAAATTTAATTTCTGGCTTATTCCTACAAGGAAAAAAAAATGACAGATAGGCCTGTTGGTCTACTAGAATTAAAAAGCAAAGGAAGAGTAGTGTTGTACAATTTGACTGACAAAAATGTTACAAAGCAGTGAACAAGCTCTAAAGTTCACCCAAGTCCTAGCTTGGTTCTGGCTCGAAGTCTGTGTAATGGTTCCCAAAACAACCCCTCAAGTTACTACTCTTTAAAAAAAGCTCCTCCCTTTTTGTTCCTTTGCTTTATCTATATAGCTTGCTAAACAGGTTTGATGAAAGAACGCAAGTACCGGATGGTATGTCTTGCATATTTCTTATGGGTATTGTGTACTGCACAATGTGTATCTACATATCCTTTCAATGGGACAAGAATATATCTAAAAAGAAGTTTTTGTTGTTGTTGGGATGTTTGCACAAAGAAGGAGTTTTCTCCCTCTTCAGATTTTGGATGCTTATTTGGTGCACTTGAGGCCCCACAGCTAGAGCAAAGCAAGCCTGCTGTAGTGATCTGCCACGTGTAAATGTTGGTATAACAGAATTCTGGGTTGTACGTGCTCACCAAATGGCTGCAGTGTGCTTGCAGCAAGCTTCCATGCAATTCCAGCTGGGTGCTGCAGCACATTTCCATATCCTCAACATTTCACAGATCAGAACTAAGATGCATAGGGCCAAACAAAATCAGACTGTGGCGAAGAAGGCAAAAGTTATCAGTAAGAAAGAATACACAAGCTAGGTGACGCTGCAGTAGTTTATTTTTGTCTGGACCTACTGGGAAGGGCACGATTCTACCCCCTCCTCTCCCATCCCTCTTGCTGAATTAACTGAGTGCAAACTATTTTGGCACTTAGGCCATTTCCACAATACACAGTTATAGTGCTGTTATTCCCGTTTCAACGTCCTATGGAATGCTGGGGTTTGCAGTTGAGGGAGGGACCTTTAGAATTCTCAGCCAGAGAGCTCTTTGGCCTCAGTAAACTCTAAACCCTGGAATTCCACAGGATGTTGAGAGGGGAATAATAGCACTATAACAGCGTAGTGAGGAAATGGCCTCGGTTTGCAGCAATTGAAGGAAACCCAGGGCAAACGGGGAAGTGGGAGGAGAGCTAAACTGCACCATTTTAAAAGTAGCTGAAAAGGTGGAACAACAGAGGATTAACTGGGACTGTGCCTACTAAATCAGGACCCTCTCTGTTGTCCTTCTGCTGGCAGACAAATACACCGTTTTATTCATATAAACCTGTGGCATTTGAGCTGAGTTGCGGTTTGAGGATTGTAAATGGTTCGATGCTACTCTGGAAAAGACACGAAGGCACACAATAATAATGATGATACTTCTTTTTTAAAACGATGTGTTTTAATTCTGTTTTATGTTTTGACTGTATCTTTCTTATTATTTGTCTTTTATTGTCAGTGCTATTGTTAGCCCCAGTTCAGCAGAAAACTGGAAAATAAATAAATAAATAACTGTGTGTTTTCTTTAGAATGTCCTGGTAATCCAAATCTGTCTTTATTTAAAATTGAACAATTTATTGATGCAGAAACAAAAGCCTAAAGTGACAATCGATAAGACACTCATTCTAACAGCCACACGTGACTGCTATAGGGATTGCTGAGACAAGGTATGAAAAAACCTCAGAAAACACAAAATAATACTATACAAATGTCATGTGATAGCAGTAGTAGTAATATTAATCCAAGATCGACTTCCATTGATAAAATTAAACACAAATCTTTAATGGTTTGTGAGGCTCTTCTTCAGGTTAGAAGGTTAGCTGGAAAAAATGTTTCAAACTGAAGTTTGCTCACTGATTAACAACCTAATCTTGTTTATTTGGAAATGAATCCCACTCAGTCATATGGAGCCTAACTGTAAATGTTTGAGTTAGTTGTTCAAATTAACACACCAAAGATCAGTCATTATAGCTTATCCAGCAAGAAATATTTCATAAAATGACAATGGTTCAAGAAAATTATGGTTCAGCCTTCCTTGAAAAACATTTCCAGTAGGACTGCATATTTTAGCCAACAAGCACACATTTCAAACAGGTTCAACTTTTGATGATGGATTAAAACAGACTAGAGGCAGGTTGACTTCCTTCCTGCATGATTTGTTTTAATTTTTCTAAAGAAAAATTTAGTATATTTTAAAAAGTAAGAGTAAACACCCTGTATTTCTTGGAGATTTAAGGCCTAACTGATGCATGTTACTTGATGGTTCTTGTTTAAATATACCTAAAATACTGAACAAGATCAGACCAAGTTCATCTAGTCCCATATTCTCTCCATGTTTCCAGCAAGTAGCATGTATTATGCAGGCAACTGGAAATGGAAAAATAATCTGCTGTTGTACTACCCTCTGCTTCCCGTCTGACCCTGGAATAAAAAACAGAATGAGAATAATGTTGGGGGAAAAAATAATTATTTCAAGGTAGAAGCTGACTCTTCTCCATATATTTTTCTACACATACTATTTGATGAATTCAGAGATAATTGATTCCCCCAAATAGTCAACAAGAGTTTTTAAATCATAAAGAAAAATACAGACTCTCTCCTTACTCTATGTACAGTGTTTAAATATGAAGATATTCCCACATTGGTAATGCACTTGAGATATATATCCGATTTGTTCTTTTAATGTTGTCCATGTGTTGCTGCTTGATATGCAACTACATGGAGGCTGCTACATGTTCATCTAAATTTGGTAAGAATTTTCTAGAGCTGTATTGAAATTTTTCAGAAGAGATTTTCCTGAGGGGAAGAAAAAAACCTAACAGGTTCTTTTTCTTTCCCTGTCTAAAATAAAAGGGCCATTTTGCCAAGTATTTTCTGCCATTTATGTGTGTGTGTGATTGCCATCATTTCCTTTCCACAATGCATTGGATTGGGTAAAGTTCTGGAACAAAGCATAGGATACAAAATGGTGCCTGCTAACATTGTCGCTGTTCTTGTTCCCACTTGCTGCAAAAGCGAAGTTTTAAGAAAAAAAAAGAACCTGTGCTGCCGTATCACAGATAATGAGCACCCTTCTGCTGCCAAAAAAATAAACTGCTGTAAAATGTATCTTTCCCTCATTTTGACTTCTGCAGATTTGCCTGCCCAGCATAGGGTTGTAATGTACAAATGATATTTCAGTCACTCCCAACAGAGTGAATAATTTCCAGACACCAGTTTCTTCAAGTGTTTAAAGTTTCTCATTGCAGTTCAGAATCTGAATACCTCAGAACTGAGTTTCATGATGATATTTTTGAATCTGAAGTCGAAATGAAGAAACTTGATGCTGGAAATGGGATTTTGTTAGCTTTTCGGTTTTACAATGTGAATGTATAAGTTTACAGTGCTGTTTTCTATACAGTACAAAAAAAAATCTGCAAAAGTTGTATAGTTGTATTTGTTTAAAGAGCTTATGGCCAATTCTTTAACTAGAAAGGTTGGGTTATATCAAACAGTGTCCTTCTGCTTCTAAACATACACGGGCCATTTCCGCACTAGACTGTTATAGTGTTACTATTCCATTTTCAACATCCTATGGAATCTGGGGTTTGCAGTTTACAGATGGACCTTCTAAACTGCCAACCCAGGATTCCATAGGATGTTGAAAGTGGAATAATAGCACTATAACAGTCTAGTGCGGAAATGGCCAAAGTTAGTGGATTGGACTGGATTCCTCCGACCTTTGCAGCCTTTCTTGGACCACCACCACCACTCCACAAATCTCCTTGAAAGGGTTGGCAGACCATAAAGAACAGGTGTGGGAGCCACCAAAGGAGGAATGGAAAGGAAACTCATGCTGTGTAATCAAAAATCTGGTTATTTGGTTTCACTGAATAAAACTAGGACAGTCCCAGGGGCTTTCTGAGCAAGCATAGGTGCCATGCCTTGCCATTTTGGGATGAAGTGCCTCTCTCCATTCAGACCATGGGCCTTCTCTCTTCAATAGGGAATGTTATTCCAGACAATCCTAACGGATATTTTGGAAGTTCTTGTGTATTTTATCAATAGCTCTCATGTGAAATACAAGATGGACTGTCCTGTGTTATGTTTTCCTATTGTACTGCCCTCAAACACTTCCTGTGATTATTTGTTTTGGATGTCACCTAATTTGTGTAGAACCAATAAACATGCCCTTCTGGAGAAATCTGTTGTTGGGATGGTGCCAGCCAAGTGAAAAGGAAATAGAATGTATTTACTTCTGTTAACTATTAGGACAGAAATGAGAACTAGCTGTCGTGTGCTTCCAACTGAGGCTTTTATTATATGATTTGCTCTGCCTTAGATACATAACCTTACACATGAGGTGGCACCAAATACTGTCTGGATAAAGATGAATTAGCTACCTATTGCCATTTAACTGGCAGTGCTAGGAGCTAGTCACCTGGAAGCACCCACAATAAGGAGATACTTCCTTATGGGAATGTAGGCTTCTTCACCTCTCTTGTGAACATGACTCTAATCTGACAGCAATTTGTTATTTTTCCTTCTGATACTGAAGTATAAATGTGGAAGATATATAGAATAAATGTTCCCAGTGCCTGCTTGCAATCTGTGGGAATGTTCATCAAAACCTTAGCTTCAGCTCATAGGAGTTTTATAAGAAAAAAAAAAGCTATTGCTTTCAGTAACTACGGAATTATGACAGCTGTATATTTCTATTTTTTAAATTTATTGATAAAGTTGCATCAAATGAAACACACATTTACAAATATTATTTCTTCTGCAGCTAAACAAATAGGAAAGATTATAAATCGAAATCAATATTGACTTGGTAGGTTGGGGAATTCATGCGTCGACAACAAATGCATTCTCATTTGTGTTGCTTTTTCTTTTGCAAACTTGGGAAATTTGATTTTTCCTGAGAATCATTGTAAGCTTCATGTGATGGAAGTTTATAGTCTCCCTTGGACGTGACAGTGCCTTGTGGAAGACCTTCATAAGTTCTAGGACTAAAGAACTGCCTGGGGTTTAACAATGGCTTATTGTAGCAGTAAGGAAAGAATGTGACCAAAGGAGCTGCTATGGGGTGTGGCCAGGTAACAGCAGCCAGCCTCCTGCCCCTCCCTCCCTACCTGCTCAGGTGGTTGAACTTTAAAGCGTCTGAAAAGGTAGTACAGCAGACTAGCACCTGTTGGAGCTCTGCGTGCTGGGTGGTAACTGAGCAAACTGGAAATATGTCTTGCTAGAGGGAGTATTTGGAGACTTACTGGAGAAGGCAGAAGGCAGGAAAGATGAAGAAGCATCATTCCATGCAGGGAACTTTTAGTCGATTCTTTGGGAAAAAACATGCCAGCAACAATTCCACCAGCAATCTTTTTGTCACTAATCCCCCATGGATCTTCACACAGGATGTCAAATCTGATGCCCCGGCAAGCTCTGGTCAGTATGTCTTCTTTCTTGTTGCCCTGTTTTTGAGAATTAGAAGCAGGAAAAGGACGCCCAGGAGATCTGTCAGACTCTCTTTTTACGGTGCTGTCTGACCTATTCAGGCTCCAGATAGGAAAATATTTAGCCTGGGAGGGGCACTGCAACTAGAAAACTCAGTAGCAGGAGTGAACAAGTCTGACCTTGGTCTGGGTGATTTCTTTGTGCCATGCGCAAGAGCCTTATGAAGCAGCCATGCGGCTGGAAAACTGCAGGAAGCATTTGGTAGAGCTGACTGGATTAAAGAGAAACTTGTTGGAACTTGTAGAGCTAAACTATCAGCCTGCGATCAGTCTTTTAAGAAAGGAAAACAACAAGCTGAGAAAAATAAGGGGATTCTGACAGGCTCTCTCATAAAGCAAGGGTATGGGAGTAACAGCTTGTAAGATGAGGATGTGAACCATCATAAGTTGTAAATAAATCTCTGGGATCCTTTGGAAGAGATTAGATATACACTGATTACTGCCATAAGGAAGCTTTTAGAAGAATATTCAGTAGCTGCGTTTCTGGATGGTTGGTTTATTCTGAAGATTTTATTTCTCTCTTGTGGTTTGTAATTGTGGTACAACAGCCTGGAGGCTCAGGTGGGTGAGTGCCAGTTCTGGAGCACTGCTGAGTGTCAGCTAAGAGAATGGCAAATTTCAGGAATGATGCACCAGCAGTGCCAGGCAACATCTATTTGCTTCAACAGGAGATTACTTAGAAAACCTGCCCAAGACAGGTGTCATTGGAACAAATGGCAGTTATATAGCCAAGTCATCAATGGCATCGTTGGAGTCTATGAGAGTTATGTAATTTGCAATTGTGATTTGGTTCAAGATAGAAAGCAGCAGTGCCTCTGTCATAATATCTAAGACAGTGATGAAAGGGAGATCTAAGTTGTAAGAGAGGGGAAAAACAATTTAGTGAGTTTAAATAAAATGTGAAGCTTTGTCCGTTGGTTTATTCCTAGTTCAAAGAATGACTCAGTTCCTTGCTATGGGGAAAAAGGTTGTCAGTGGCGTCTTTTGGTTGTTAGATTTGCATAAGGTGCTTCTTTAAAATGTAGAGCCTCATCTCTTTTATATCTGTACAAGATAAAGCTTCACTCATTGTATAAAACTGCAGTTCTTATACACAGCTGTGGAAATATGACAAAGAGTTGTCTCATCTGCTGCTTCCTGCCTTGTGAAACTTTGAGAATATTGCCAATATGAAGGTAACTAAGGGGTTAGGATAACACTGACATTATCCCATGCCTGATTCTTACGCAGACCCATTGAATTGCTTGTTTGCTGCATACTTCCCATGCAGCCTGGGCAAAATGAGTTTGGATGTTGAGGTTAATCCCAACCTCAGTTTTGTGCTGGATGAACTGCAAGGTAAACACAGGTTACCAAACCTGAGATGGGTGTGGGCCATTGGTGTTACTGACTCAGAGATTCCTAGATCTAATCCCTGACCCCTCCCTCATCCCTACGCCTCCCTCAAAACTACAGATACACTCAGCAGAGATGGCTGCGCCTATCTGTAAAGAAGTCAGTGATATGACATAGCAGAAACAGCCTGGGCTAAATCACATTTGTTACTTATGTAGTCATCTGGGAAGGTAAAGTTCAAGCACAGAATTGAAATAAGGTGGTATCCCTTGTTCAGATACCATCCTCACCCCAGGGACAGCCCACTCTATAACAATTTTCTTTCCCATCCTCATAAAACATAACTTCGGGGACCACCTTGTCTCCAAGTTTAAATTCAATAGCCATATTTAAATACTTGAAAGGATGCCACGTAGAAGATGGAGCAAGCTTGTTTTCTTCTGCTCCAGAGATTAGAACATGAACCAACAAATACAAATTGCAATAAAAGGATTCCGTCTCAACATTGGGAAGAACTTCTTGACTGTACAAACTATTCCAAAACTGCCTCAGAGCATGGTAGACTCTGCTTCTTCAGAGGTCTTTAAACAGAAGCTGGATGGGCATTGCTTTACTTGTATATTCCTGCATGGCAGGGGGTTGGACGAGATGGCTTTTGTAGTCCCTTCCAACTATATGATTCTTTGATTTAATGATTTTAAGTCATGAGTTGGGTATTGTGGGTATCTATTGCTGACAAAGTAAATATTCCTCATATGCACTTTCCTGGGTCACAGATTAAATGGCACAGTTTCCTCCTGCCCCAGAAACTTCAATAGGTTCAAAATGTGGCAGCCAGAATGCTGACAAGGGCCAGTTAGAGGGAGCACATAGCTCCCTTGTTAAAACAGCTTCACTGGTTACCTGTTCATTTCCAGGCACAATTCAAAGTGCTGGTTATGACCTGTAAAGCCCTATACAACTTAGGTCCAGGCTATCTGAAAGACTGTGTCTCCCTGTATAAACCAGCTAGAGCCCAAAGATCTGCTGGGGAAGGCTTTCTCTTTATCCCACCACCAAGGACACAAGAGAGGGTCTTCTCAGTGGCTGCTCCCACACTGTGGAACGCTCTTCCACAGGAGGCTAGGCTGGCCCCCTCCCTGCTCTCCTTCTGCCGGCAGACCAAAACATTTCTTTTTAAACAGGCTTTTATGTGAGCTGGAGAGCTATTTATTTATTAACTTGTTTTAAAAATTGAACATTGTTTTAGGTTTTTATAATTTTATATGTTTTTAATGTTTCTTACTGTTTTTAACGTTTTTAATTTATTGTTGGAAGCCACCCTGGGTCCCATCCTGGGAAAAAGGTGGCATACAAATATAATAAATAAATAAAAATAAATAATTTTTTTTCTTTCATTTTTAAGCTTGATAGCACACTGGGGTGGGAGCTCTTTTTTCATACTTTCCGTTGCCATCAAGATGACCAGAAGTTCTCTTGAAAAACCAGATTTTTGTGCAATAATCAGGGCTAGTCCAAGATGTGTTGCTGCCGGAGGCAAAGAAGAGGAGGACACCTCCTACCCGGTCCATGAGGAAAGACCAACTGGTTTGGCAATGCTGTAGTGTCTTGAACAGCATCTGAGGCAGAAACAAGTATGGGGCCTAGGACAGGCTGCGTGGCTTACACAGCCCCATTCTTCCTTTGAGGGAAACAGCCAGGGAATCCTGTAGAAATAGACAAAGGAACTGTGCCAGTGCTGTAGAGCTTGGAAAATTGCTTTTAAGAAATTGCTTTTAAGAAAAATGAATAGGATAACAAGCTGAAGTTATTGTCAACTGAACTGTGGTACAATGCAGGGGTGGCTTTGATGGCACCAAATCCACTCTGATGGCACTCAAATTTTAAATGAACTATTTCAGATGTTAAACCTATTTGAGAGATGGCTTTGGCACAATGGGAAGCTTCTTTAACTTTCAGACTAAAACTCAGAGCAAGTTAATTGCCTCATTGATATGAAAAGCTGTAGCTTATAGGAGTGGGGTGATGCTTTGTACATTCTTTTGCCACCTGAGGCAGTTGCCTAAATCTGTCTAATAGTAGGGTTCACTTTGGTGATAATGACAGTTCAAGAGCTGTGGTTACCTGTGTATGTATGTGTGTTTGTGTGGAAATTTGCTTTCTTGGACTACACCTCTCAGAACTCTAAGAGATTCTGCGAGTTGTATACTCCCAAAATACTTTTCTCTATATCTGATTCATGTTTTACTTTTTCTTAGCAATAGGGCAGATATGCTTGGGTGAATGCCTGTTGACTACCACAGCCTGTCCATCCCTTTTTGCTTTCCTGCTTTCAAGTCCTTGTAACCCTACACAATGCTCTTAGGCGCCACAGGGAGACTGATGCTGGAGGAGAAGAGGCACATACCAGCTGCACAGCTATCACTTGAATCCCATACAGACAGCTGCCTATATCTCTCACTGGTTGCCTACCTACTGCACTAGGCAGGTCACTGCTTTCACTTTGCATAATCTTTGCCGCTAAATTTGTTAGGCATAAATATTGGGAACAAAAATGAATGAATATGCATGCCCTCTGCTTTTAGGTTCAGTGTTAATGTTTAGGCTCAATGTTAATGCTTTATAAAAGAATGTGAGTGGTTTGTCCTTACCAAATGCAGATACAATGAACCTAGAGCACAGGACACATTTATTTCTATTTCTACTATTTCTAGTAGTTCTGTTTCTAAAATGTAGACCAAAATCAAATCAAAAGGCAGTAACTCTGTAAGTTGTGTTTGTTTCTTGTTTCATGGACTGGTGTGACAGAAGACCATGTTTTAAACTGAAATGTTTGTTCTTCAGGTATTTTCTTTTTCTTCATAAACCTTAGAGCATCGAGTGAGCTCATGCTGCCCTAGGCCTGCTCTTTTGCTTCAGCTCCCCATCAACAAAGTTAGAGTGAGGGCTGCCAAAATCTTTTGTCAGTCTCAGAGGAGTTTATTATGCTTAATTGACTCAGGAAGGCTTTGTTTGCAAAGCCCCACTTCAGTCAAGTCTGAGTGGCTTTGCATTAAGAGGAACTGAGTTGACTACACTGTATGGTAAAGTTCTTTTGCACAGTGTCTATTCATTCTGGTGATTTTGTGCAGGACACTTCCATACTACATTGCACCCACCTTGTTGCTGCTGTTGCCTTCAGTAGATTTAGCCTATATTTTAAGAGTTTTAGATGACATTGATCCCAGTCTTGTGGTCGGATGTTGTATAATAGGCTGCAACGGGGTTTGATAATTTTATACTGTGGACTTAATGGTCTCTCTTTGGGTCAGAGTGGGCAAGATGCATCCATATTCACGCCTTCCAGCCAATTTTCATGACTCCCAGTTATTTAATGGTTATATCTCACTTTCTTCCAATGAGATCAAGACAACAACCATAAGCTTTTCTTCCCTACATTGTCCTCAGAACAAGAATCATGTGAGATAGGTAAAATTGAGATTAATGAGCTTCAACTCAGCTAATGAGTTTTCATGGCTCAGTGAGGTCTAAAAAACAGGATCCCCTAGGTGCCAGTCCAACATTTTTACTACTATGCCACACCATAGTTAACTCAAGAATGGTGCAATTTGGTGGTGTCACATAAGGCCGCTTTTCCTCTTTCCCTTCATTTCACTTCCAGAAGAGAAGCAGATTCTTCACATCTACAGACCTTTGTGTGCAGAAGGTTTCCTAGCACTCTACTGTAGAGACTATAAATTTGCCGCTAAAATTTGGTAGCAATTACAACAACATTTTTGTAGCTGCTGCTGCTGCATTTCCCTGCCCTAGATAGAGATGACTCTTCTAAAGCTATCTAAAATGTGGGACAAGCACAGATGTTTTCCCACAATGTGCCACAGTCTAGCACCATATTTGTACCCTGTTCTTTCTTTCCTGGAAAGTTGCCATCATCCACCAGCCAATGGCTCATGGAGCACCACTGTCCACAGGCAACTACTTTGAATAGCACTCATATAATATATCTGGGCTGCCAGCTCTCTTGGAGGCATAGATGTTCACTAAATTTACACAAACCAAAACCAAGCCAGCTGAGTTCTGTCATGTTATTTAAGTTGACTTCTTTGGCTGACTCACATGCTATAAATTCAGACATGCCCATACTAGTGTCAGCAGAAGTATCTATTCTAATTTTTGGTTCACCAAAGTGCCCTAACTTGGTCTCCCAGCTGTTCAGCTTTCTTCTCATTCCATACTTGATAATTGAAGTTCATGGCGTGCATGGTTGACAGTCAGGAAGTAGTTAGCAACAAGTGTGTGTTCCACCTAAATACAAAATGAAAATATTGATTTCAGGAAACTTAGCCGTATATTTCTCTGTAAAATTAACATCCTGTCTACATTCATAAATTACTTTCATAAATTACATAGTGCACACATTTTTGTCTTTATGAAGGGCCCACACCCCCAAACCTTTTTTTTAATGGCACCTTGTTCTAGCTATATAAAAAGAAAAGCTTTCCAACCCTCAAATAGAGGACATCCTCTGTAATAAAGGATACTTACCAGTCCTACAAGTGACAAATTTTCAAGCCCTCAAATAAGGGACAGCTCTTACAACAAGGGACTTCTGGCAAACCTAGATGAATATCATTTTCTTCTTCCCACTCTCCTGTTCTGACTGCTCCTGCACTGGGGTTCCCAATGTGTCTTTGAACTTTTTAACACTTACTTTGTACCCTGTGGGTGGGAAAACAACTGCAATGAGATGAAAGAGTTGAGCTCTCTATTCTTCTCTGGGCTTCTTTGTTCTTACTCCTCTTCTTTCAGTGTGGCTTTGATTTTGCAAGAGTTGTAGTGGCAGGCATTGGGAATGATTAAACATATCAGCTTATGATACATATTTGGACTGTAAAAGCACCTCCTTTCAGCATGGATTTTTCATTTTATTTTCATCCAGGCTTACTGTCTTCACAGTGACACTGCTTTGATAACATATGTGCTACACTGGTAATTAGACCATCTAGGATGTGTTTATTGTATCCATTTCCAAGGGCAATGGTCTGTATTCATGCAATTGGAAGACAGCTTTACCCTTTGCCTTAAATTGCAATGTTTATGTCAGTGCATTCTTATAATAAAGAAAAGGAAATGTGTTTGCTGGCTCTTGAGGCTAGCTTTGATTTGTAAAAATCACAGATGTTCCCCACCCCCTGCCAGGAGGCAAGTCACAAGCAAATACTGAGCTGGAGAAGTGGAGGGCAAGGTAGAAAAGTGCATGGAAACCTCAACAAGGGGATAACAATATAAGTTCTATTAAATTTGGTGATGTGCAAAGAAACCATAATCTCATTTATGCCCCAGATTGATACCATCAAATTTCAGAAAGAATTCCTCCTTGGCTATTTTTTCAGCAAGGCAACTTACTATTTAGGCACTTGGATATAATGCAGCTTATATACCCTCAACAACTAGATGCAAGATCAGTTCAGAGTTTCTTAAAAGGAGACACCTGGTCTCTGGTGGACAATGAGAGCAGGCAGGGAATGAGAGATGAAGATAGGTTGGTGGATATTGTGACTGCCTGGGTTTCCCACAGCACCATAAACCTGCCTGTGGCAAAAAAATTGCAACACAAGAAAGGCAGATCAAGTCTGTGTGGGTAGGGTATGGGTGGAAGAGAGCAGCTCATGCAGAGTAGCTAAAAGGAGGGTCAAAGTTTGGGAGCCTCTGGATTAGACAAATGAGAGATAAGAAATGAGAGGCTGCACATGGCACGTACAAGTCACACAAGCCTTCTCCAATCACATGCTCTCCAGATATATTGGCCATGTTGGCTGGGGATGACAGAGACTGTAGTGTGGTCCAGCTGCTGGGCACTGGATGGGGAAGGCTTCATTCTAATGCAAAAATCAATGAACCTAGTAAGGAAAATGTGAAACAAGTCTCAAGAAGATACATATAGAACATCAAACTCACTGTCTGTCTACTAGTTTCTTTTCCTTAATTTTAGTTCTCTTTCTCTTTCTGACAGATGAACGGCTGGATATGCCATGCAGGGCAATCCTATTTACCCAGATGTAAATTGCATTACTTATATAATAACTACAGATAGGGCAACAGCCTTAAGTAAGGTAACAAGTTGGGAAATAATGAAGGACGAGTTCTCATGAAGTCTGATACATGAAATATCATCTCCAAATTAATTCTGCTCTCACAAAGCAGTATTATTATTCCTCCTTGGAGAACTATTTTGCGTACTTTGAGGCTGATTCAAATGTAACAGACATCCAGAATATAATCTGCCATTTCTTCAGAACAATTGTCAAAAGGATAGGGCATGTTTTGCATTGCAGTTTGGAGAGGCAAGGGAAACTGTCACTTGACTAATTAACTCTGTTCAGTTAATTAGTGGATTTCCTTCTCGTTCACTTTTTATTTCCATCAATTTGGGGAAAGAGTGAGACTTTTTTAAAGATATATCTTCATTAAGATGTAGCTACTCATGGAATGTATCTCACCTGAATTGTTAACATCAGTGTTAACCAGATTATGTTCTTTTAAAAGCTTGATTTTCCCATTTAGAAGGGAAATGACAGATAATGAGGACAAATGAGTCCCTATAACTTATAGTAAGTCAGTGCCTTACAACAGCCTAGAGTCCCCTAGACAAACATATATCTGAAGATTTTCACCTGCTACCTAGTTGCTAGGGGAAAAATAAGCAGGGTATGTCTTTAAGAAGTCTTTACCCAGCTTTCCACTTTGTATTGCTGGTGATAATGCAACATATTTGCTAGGCAAATAATTGGCTGACTACAAGGAAAAAGTGACTGGCAGCTATCTGAAACTGTTTCCATAGTGTGTCTGTGTGTGCACATGCATGCTTAATTAATTCTTTAATGAAACTGTTTTTACACCTATGGAATCAATAATAAAATGTAATTGATTGGTACGTCTATGAACATTTTCATATGAGAATTTATTTTGTTTTATCGCTGACTGCACATGTTCTATGTGTCTCCCTTCATCCTCCAGGCTTTTCATTAATGTTTGCTTTCTCTACAGCAAATGACTACAGAGTATCCCTTCAAGCAGGGGTGTGACTTCCAGATGACTGAGTGGCTCTGCTGATCATACCTGTTAATTCATGCAGGAGCACCTTATTAAAGTAAATTATGAGCTGTGCTTACTACTAGAAAGAACAATTCAAAGGTGTACTCCCATGGCAAGAACATAGGGCTGGAAGCTAGGAAGTCCCCAAGTTCTATTCCTAGCTCTGACATTAACTTGGTCATCAGATTTCCTCCACTGTTATATTTGTAGGGGATTAAAGAACCAGCGTAGTGTAGTGGTTTGAGTGTTGAACTGTGACTCTGGCGACCTGCTTGGCCCTGGAAACCCACTGGGTGACCTTGGGCACATCACACACTCTCTTCCTCAGAAAATTCCCTGATAGGTTCTCCTTAGGGTGAGCTCTGATCAATTCCACTCACCTATTTCATCTATTCCAAATAATTTCTTTTTCCAACAGCATACCTCCAGGAGTTATTAGGGGCAGACGTTTGGTAATCCATAACCTTCAAACACCTTCCTTTTCAATTTGCGTGGGCCTGCAGAATATGGCTGGCGTTCTGTCAGTGGCATATGCCAGTCTAAGTTAACCTCACCTCTGTGTATTTCTATTTTTGGTTATTATGGAGGTTGGGGTTCCCTTTGTTGGTTCCCTCATAGCAAGCAACACCCCCCATCTACTATGGATCTGCTGAAGCCCTCTGCCCCCAACCTTTTCATTCCTGGAGGAGTGTGGGTAGGAGGATTGCAAAACTGCCTGGCACTGTCCCATACCCTGCAACAGTTTGGCACAGACAGTCACAATTAATGTCATACCACATTTGGGACAGCTTTTAAAGTGTCACAGTTTCTCTTCCTCCACGTTTCTTCCTTTGTCATCCACTAACTTCAGTTGCTAAAACATTAATTTCAAAATGCAAAAGAATTGCCTTGGGTTCTGTGCAAGAAGAAAGGTAGGGAAATAAATAAATGAATGAATGAATGAATGAATGAATGAATGAATGAATGAATGAATCCTTCACTCAACTCATTATGAGAGAAAAGAAGATGGTGCAAAATCTTGCCCTTCCCAGTAGGCTCAGGCAAAAGCAAAGTGCTGCAGCCTTTCCTACCTTTTGTGTTCTCCCTCATTAATAACTTTTGCCATCTTGACCACATTCTGATATTGTTTGGCCCCATGTGTCCCAATTTTCATCTGTGAAATTTTGGAGGGTATGTTGTCCTTGTAGCCAGACCCAAAATTTTCACATCAGCTGCTGAGATCTCTGGAAGACCCTAGCAGCCAGCAGCAGTTGGTGTAATTGGTTCAGACACAGAATGGCCATGGGCGAGGGTTTTTAGTGGCTCAGTGGTAGGTTTGGGGAGGGTAGTAAGTGACTCAGCAAAGAGTAGCTCTGCCTGCAGGACTACTACGCTACATTGAGCAGTGCAGAACTGCAACCAACATATGAGAGAATTTGTGGTTGTTGGTCCAATTCCCAGCATCTTCTAGGTAAAACACAAATGAATCATAGAATCATAGAGTTGGAAGAGACTCCAGGGGCCATCGAGTCCAACCCCCTGCTATGCAGGAACACCCATCAAAGCATTCCCAACAGATGGCCTTCCAGCCTCTGCTTAAAAACCTCCAAAGGAGGAGACTCCACCACACTCCGAGGCAGCATATTCCACTGCCGGACAGCTCTGACTGTCAGGAAGTTCTTCCTGAGGTTCAAGTGGAATCTCCTTTCCTGCAGCTTGAATCCATTGCTCCTTGTCCTAGTCTCTGGAGCAGCAGAGAACAAGCCCGTTCCCTTCTCGACATGACATCCCTTCAAATATTTAAACATGGCTATCATGTCCCCTCTTAACCTTCTCTTCTGCAGACTAAACATCCCCAGCTCCCTAAGCCATTCCTCATAGGGCATGGCTTCCAGACCTTTCACCATTTTGGTCACCCTGCTCTGGACACATTCCAGCTTGTCGATACCCTTCTTGAATTGAGGTGCCCAGAACTGGACACAGTATTCCAGATGAGGCCTAACCAATGCAGAATAGAGTGGTACCATTACCTCCCTTGGTCTAGACACCATACTCCTATGGATGCAACCAAGAATCGTGTTGGCTTTCTTGGCTGCCGCATCACACTGCTGATTCATGTTCAGCTTGTGATCTATTGAGACTCGTAGATCCCTTTCACATGTACTGCTATCCAGCCACGCTTCCCCTAAATGCACAGTGCTTTTTCTCCAGGACATTCCATTCCACTACCCTCTTCCCTGTGGTTTTCTGTTTTGTTTTCCCAATCATCACACAGCATTCTATGACCACTGAGTATGTTCAGTCTTCACTGGGCTGTTGGGGACGTGCTTGCCAATTTTTTTTCCTGAAGATGTTTTTGTTGTTTTCCTGAAATGTTGGAACAACCACAAGGTTGCTGGTTGTATATGTCTTCAAGTCACTTCCAACTTATGACAATCCCAATGTGAACATGGGGATTTCTTGGCAAGATTTGTTCAGAGGGGATTTGTCCTGGCCTTCCTCTGAGGCTGAAAGTATGTAATTTGCCCAAGTGGGTTTTAGTGGCCAATCAAGAATTCAAAGCCCAAGCTCTCAGTGTGCTAGCCCAGCACTCAAGTCACAACACCACACTGGCTCACGAGGTTGCTGGCATTGACTTCTTACACATAGACAGTCATGTTTTGATTGTTATTATAAGCACCAACTTTTAAAGAACTGAGTCTGTAATGGTCATCCATACCCTAGAGCAGTGGTTCTTAACCTGGGGTCTGGGTAGCTCCGGTGGTCTGCAGAGCCCTTGCAGGGGATCTATGAAGCCCTGCTGCTGGATACCAACTTTGACAGCAAAAAGGGACTTGTCCAAAGTCACCCAGTATCTGAGCAGGGATTTGAATACTAGGGCCTTTCCATGCTACATTGTGATAGTGCTATTATTCCACTTTCAACATCCTGTGGAATTCTGGGGTTTGTTGTTTACGGAGGCCAAAGAGCTCTCTGGCTGAGAATTCTAAACACCTCTACTTCTAAACGCAAACCCCAGGATTCCACAGGATGTTGAAAGTGGAATAATAGCACTAAAACAGTGTCATGTGGAAAGGCCCACAGTATCCAGAAGCCATAAATAAATAAATATTTGGATATTTAAATAACTATTTGAATATTAGATTTTTAGATTAGATATATATATCGATTGATTTCTCTTTGGAAGCAGCACTTGGGGACTTCTAGAGGCTGCTTATTTTTGTGGTTGTCTTTTCTATTGATGTATTGTCTTTTGTTGAAAAGCGCACCTTGCTAAGTTGTAGAAAGTACATACAAATATTTTCTTATTTTTCAGGATATTTGGAAGCTGTTGATTTGACTTAATGTTAGGTGTCGCCCGCTGTTTGATTAATGAAGTAATGTAATATTGCCAATTAGCTTTAAGTGTATACTTTTAATATCTTTTAACAGAGCCATAAAGTAGAATTCATTAATGTAAGCAATTAGCCCTTTAATGCTCTGCATTTGTTTGCTTGGAGGTTCCACTGATTTTAGTAGGATGTACTGCCAAGTAAGCAGACATAGGGTTGCATCTTTCAAACTTATAATTAATTTAATTTAATTAAATGACATTCTAGTTTTGAAACATCTTTTTTGATGTTCCTTGTAAAACTGTAGATGGAATGTTTCATCTCACAACTGTCATTTCCTCTTAGGTTTCACAGATGAGAGAATTTGTCTTTCATAACAAAGCTTCTACTGAGACGGCAAACATTTAAAAAGCAAAGTGTTTCTTGTTTCATTATGATTTTTATTCATACGTTAATGTATGAAAAGTTAAATGAGTTCATTAACTGACTGAAACATACACATTCACAGTTCAAGTCTTTGCCCGTTTTTGTGGGATTGAGTCACTTTGAATTCAATGGGATTTAATTCTGAGTCGTCAGGTATAAGAACGTTGTTAATTGAGTAATATATCTCTAATTAGGACTGAAATATTTGTATGTTTTTATATTTCAGATGTTTACAAATTAGCCAATCTGGAGTCACAAAAAATTAGACAATGCAAAATCAAAAACCGAAGTTTACTTACCAGTGAAGAAGAAGGGCTTTTTTTTTTAAAGTTTAAGATGGGCTACTGACATGGCCTATTGATGGGAGTCAAGCAGTGGTGGCTGTTGGCTCCCATATCAGTGTGGCAGTGACTTTATTCTGGGTTTTTGTCTGAACTTTAAAGGAGGTACACATGGACCATTTCTGCACTGGCCTGTTATAGTGCTATTATTCCACGTTCAACATCCTATGGAATTCTGGGGTTTGTAGTTTGCAGCCTCAGGCCCCTTTCTAAACTGCAAATCCCAAGATTCCATAGGATGCTGAAAGTGGAATAATAGTATTATAACAGTCTAGTGTGGAAATGGCCATGGTGCTAAACCCTAACCTCAAAATAGATTCAACACCCTGAGTAGATCCATTAAAATTTGGAAATGTTATCTTAGGGCCCATCATTCTTTGATCACCTGTAGTCTGTGCCTTGTGAATTCTTTTCAGTTCCCAGCTTTAGATTTATCCCTTCTCTATATCTTTCTTACCGTGCTTGGATTCTAAAGTAGCATGTCACCAGCTGCCCAGTTCTTCCTGCAGCTGCCACTAGGGAAGAATTTGTGTGTTCTTCAGGTAATGCCTTATGCACAATGCAGCTGTGGCTACAAGAAGGGTTTCTAAATTCTTGGCATTCCCTTTAGGTAAGAGTGAAAGGGTTAGATAAAGTGGGGGAAAAAATATCAATTTTCTTTCCACAAAGCTTCACTCTCTGCCTCCACTCTAGAATCTATTCATTTGCTGACTGCAGGAAAACACCCATTCCCTTGTCCTTTGCTCTGTTTGGTGTTTTCTTGAAAAGCCACTAAACAAAAGGCACTACGGGTGCCGGTTCCAAAGGCGAAAGAGCAATGATACTCTTGAGCAACACTGAAAGCTCATTGTCTCTTTCTGCCTGTGCATGATTAAATGACCAAGATCAGTCAGAACGATAAAGTAAAGCAAAACGCTTGTGTATGAAAGAAGATTTCCTGACCATGAGGCTGTGGAGCTGACAGTGCCAGTCAGGACATAAAGGAATGTTTCTGCAGGGCTACCGGTTTGGTATTTTTTAACTAGAGGCTGGCCATTGCTTACATCACGCTGGAACCCTGTAAATTTGCCTGCTGAAACACGTAGGCAAAAGGACATCATTTGAGTGCTGTTGGCAAAAGCTGATCTAGCAGTGGAATCAGTCGCCAGAGGCATATCCCAGCTGCACAATTACAGAAGTCTGATACCACTTTAACACCACAATTCCTTCCTACAGGATGCTAGGACTTGCTGTTTGGGGAGGTACTTAGAATTCTCTAGTGCAATCCCCAGGAGTAGAGCTCTCTGGCAAAGAAATCTAAGTACTACAAATCCTTGGATTCCATTATATTGAGACATAGTTTTAATGTAGTATCAAAATGCCATAACTCAGCAATATAGATATGGTACATACGTTTTCTATATGGTGGTATGATAAGAACTGAGCTTTGAGGCCAGAACTCTCAGAATCCATGCTGATTAGAGAATTCTGGGACCTATAGTCCAAAAAAGTAATAGTTCAGAGTGATGTCATATAGATTATATTAGTTGAGAAGCTACAATTAACTATTGCTCCCTGTTGGTTCACCACTGGGTAGCAAAGCTGAATTCGCTTCTCTGCAATCTAGGTGAATGTTTGGTTTTGTGTTAAAAAGAAAAACTATATTACATAACCATAAACTGTAAATATTTCACAGTATTGTGGGTGCTCATTAAATCATATTGCTTAGTTCTAAGTTTAGAAGGTTACTTTTTGAAAGTAAATGTTTATAGGTACTTAGTGTTAGGATTACTATTTTAAAAACTACTATTTATCTTCTTGGTATCCAAAAGTAATTAGATTTTTTAAAGTTATTCTTACAATTAAAAACTACCAAAATGCTACAAACTGCTGGCCTCTGATATTATACAACTAAGTAGTGAGGTCACAGACCTACTGTAACTATAAAAGTAACTAAAACAGTTACACTGCAGTAGGAGTACTAAGTTATCCTGTGTTACATTACAGTCATAAAGTATGTTAGTTAATCCTTAAGTTCTGCAAAAAGGAATTAATTACAAGTAATTATTTATTTAAAAAGAGTACCTTCAGGCTTTAGCTTCCGTACATGCTTATTCTTTTAAGGACCAGCTATTCAGCCCAGGAAGTTTGTATTCTTCACACTAAGAAACTCTGAGCACCCTTGAACACTCAGTCTCATGGACAACATAATAAACAGTTCAGGTACTAAAATTAGTTTCCAAAAAAAAAGTGCAGCAAATATGCAGCTAGACAGAGGAAATGACAGACAAACAATTCTCTTCGTATTTATCTGATTCAAAATACTGGTTTAAGCAGCAAGTCAGGAATTTTTACGTAAACTCACAGTGTTCTGCCCATTAGCTTGGAGGAACTGTAATGAGGTTCACTATCATATGTTTAAACCAGCATTTGGATGTGGCTGTTTTTCATTGCTTATTTGTTTCTTTTTCTCCTTTGATTTAGCTGAAGTGGATGGCATTTACTTTGGGGATAATCACTTTGGCTCAGTTACCGATTCTGGAACAGCAACACTGAAGCCACGGCCAAGAGTCCGGCCTTTGCTGACTTTTTTACCACTTGTGAGTATTTGCCCCATTTCGTTTGCATGATACATATTTAACACTGTGTTGCCATTTGTTATTGTGTGCCTTCAAGTTGTCTCCGAGTTATGGTGTCACTAACATGAACATAGCATGGAGTTTTCCTGGCAAGATTTGTTCACAGGGGAATTGCTTTTGCTATCTTTTGAGCCTGAGAAAGTGTGACTTGCCTAAGGTCACCTAGTGAGTTTCCATGGCTGAGTGGAAGATTTAAACCCTGGTTTCTAGCATTGTAGTCCAGTTCTCAAACCACTACACCATGCTGGCTCTCTTATGTTACCATATTGATCTTATAAAGTGAAAATGGAATGAAGGTAACAACAGTTTTGTATTGGCCTCTGGTGAGAACACTGAGATTTTCAACTTCCCAGTCTGCTTTCCAAGCAATAGCCTGGGAAAAGCAACTAGAGTGTTCAAAAGCGTTCATACCCCATATATACATTTATAATTGGGATTACCTGTTTTAATGAAAATTGTAACAAATTCATATAAAGATGTACCTTGATGACATCAGGACTGAAGAAGATGGTTCATCAGTATGGAGTCCATGCTGGAATTTAACCTGAAGGGGCAGATTTCCTCTTTATGGAGTTGTGTCTTGTGTTGTAGTTGAATAGGACACAACACTAATTTTTTTGAATAAAAAGGTTACTTCTTAATGCAAATAGCATTATGTGGTATGTGTGTGTGTAGGGGGGAATATTCTTTGTTTTCTTCAACAAATGTATCACATCTGCTGGAGGAAAGTGGCACTTATTAGATGTGAGGAGAGCAGTAAAGATTGTTATAAAAAAAACTCCATTGCACACTGTGATTGTTCTACTGATGATGCTGGAAAGATTAGGTGTGATGAAGGGGTTGATGAATTTGTTGTCAGTAACAATTGTTATCTCTGGAAGATAGAAATTTTCTTATCCTCTAAAAGCAGTGGACTGCTTGACTGTGGCATGCAACTGCTTTAAGCAATAGGTATTGCAGAATGTACAGAATGCATGTAAGCTAATTATGACAGTGATACCTCTGAGATGAAAATCTAACTTCTTAGATCTGCAGAAAAGTCAGCACACATTTATTTGTCAAGAAATGAGATGGACCACTTGCAAATTATGCTTTTACTCAGGTAGATACAAATTATCATGGAGTTATGAACTCACATCTGTACCTGATATATTGGGTGAAACCAGGTGAAGATTTTTGTTTTGAGGCTACTATAGGTGACAAGCAACACAAATGAGTTTTCCCCACAATTGTTATCTCCACTGCTTGGTAACCACCTTCTTTGCCACCACAGAATTGTTCATTCTTTCCCCAATCCTCATTCAGGGCCCCATTAAAGTTTCTGTAGGCCCTAGGCACTCTTGTGTTCAACTCCATGCCTTGCCTCAACATACCAACAGGGATGTTTTTGTAGGCCCTATAATCCTGTTTCTGTAGGCCCTAGGCAGTGTGCCTAAAGTGCCTAAGGGATAAGGTGAATCTGCCCTGGTTGCCACCTGAGTGCTCAATATGATATATCCCTCTGCCTTTCTCCTGCCCTGGCTGATAAAGAAGGCGAAGTATTCTTGGAAGAAAGAAAGGAAATCATCGATCAGTGTGTGCTGGTATCCTGTAGAAAGCATTAGTATCATGATCACCTTCACTTTTGCTGTGTGACATTGACCCTTTTGGGGGCACTTTGTGATTATGTACGTCTATCATATCATATTGAAATGCCCCCCTTGCCAACATTTGAGTCACATTTTTCAAAATCTGTTGTTGCATCCACTCCTTTAAGTATACTATGGCCATTTCCGCACTAGACTGTTATAGTGCTATTATTCTACTTACAACATCCTATGGAGTTCTGGGGTTTGCACCCTGAACTGCAAACCCCAGGATTCCATAGGATGTTGAAAGTGGAATAATAGCACTATAACAGTCTAGTGTGGAAATGGCCTAAGTCTTTAACTGTATTATCCACTATTGTAGCTGAGTCTGCAGATACAGCGAGCTGTGAATGATGGGAGTGGGGGAGGGCACTGTGCAGCCATATTGAAGCCTTACTGGAGTAGATGAGAATAGGCAGTCCTGTTAGGCTGCTGGAAATCATAATGCCAAATTTGGGGAGAAGGGGAGAAAAGACAGGTAGAGGAGAGGAGCACCCACAGTCACCCCATCACCATATATAACATCAGACATGCCCTCTAAAAGCTATGCTTTGAGTCTGGAGAAAACACAGCAATTACTTTTCTATTTGTATTTACTTGTTTTTATTTATTATATTTATATCTGATCTTTCTCCCAATATGGGACCCAAGGCAGCATACAAGATAAACTTCCATATTTATTGTAGCACGAAAAAAGCTACAGTGGATACTAGGATATGAGGCTGAACAGATTTGGAGGAGTGGTGTGTGGCTTGGGTTGCCAGAAATAAACTGTACTACCCCATGAGCAAACAATTCTCTAAAGTATGATAACCCCTCCTTTATGGTTTTTCTCGTGGGACTTTCTTGGAAGGATGACAGCCATGTCAACAAACTGACCAAGCGGTTAATGTACATCCTGATACATTCTTGGTTATTAAGTGTTTTCTGTACCATTCATACTGATCAGTTTATTGGTCTTGTAAAAGATGTCGCTTAATATTTTTCTTCAGGTGGTAGGATAGAGATGGGCAAATGTCAGGGGCCACATTAGACCTCCCAGAACCTGCTAGGAACTGAACCCACCACCATCAAATTCACTGGCATAGTGGCAGAAACACCATTTGTTAAATGTGAGTGAGGGAATTGGGGGTGGTACGAGATGGATGCAAGGGCCAGTGGGAAATGAGAAATAAGGAAACGATTATAAAGGATGCAATACCCAACATTTCCCAATTCTCTTATGACAGAAAGAAAAAGAAATGAGGTGAGACGTGAGGGATATTTTCAGCACAAATTACAGTGGACCTCATCTTGGTGGACTGGACCCGCATCCTTCATGCAAATTCATATGGAAATGGAAATGGGTCATGCAGTTCATGAATATGTTGAAGTTGTTGCTTATGCCATAGCCTAAAAATCTTGTCTTCATTGGTTCCTCCAATTAATCAAATCAATGAGTAGTAGAAGCAGAAGAGGTAAGAAAAGCATGAGAAGTGGGAGAAGAAATGCTAAGTCTATAGCAGCAATGTCAAAATGAACAATACTGTGTCGTACTATTTTAGTGGTGATATCTATAAATCTAGTGGTAGATGTGCTGGATGCTTCCCAAGTAGTAACAGAGAACATTTTTAATAGAATCAGGTGATCTAAAAAAAAAAATTCTTGTCCAGCAGTACATCTGCTCTACGCAGTTAAAACAGTTTGATAAAATTTAACAGCCATTGCTCCATCCTAAGGAATTTTGGGATTGGTACTTTGATGAAGAATTCAGAATGATTTGCAAGAGAGTTGTACAGGAGAGGGGGCTATTGCTTTCAAGCAGAGAGATCTATGTCCTATCAGATGAATATAATTCAGGAAGGGGGTTGTATAACTACTTAATGTTTTTTCAAAACTCTTTTGTGTTATACCTTATTTGAGTTATATTTGTTTCAGTGTGTACTTGAAACCTCCTTGGGTACTATATTGGGAGAAAGGTGGACTACAAAGAGAATAAGATAAAATAAAGATGATATTGTGTAACTTAGAGATGAGAGCCAGCATGGTGTCAGTTCCCTGCTCAGCCATGGAAACCTAATGAGTGACCTTGGTTGCATCACACACTTTCAGCTCCAGAAAACCCCATGAGTTCTTAGGGTGGCCAAAAGCTGGAGATGACTTGAAGGCACACAACAACAACAGAAACAATGTAGATACACTCTTGAGTGTTGGATGGAGAAACCATACAGATACATTATAATCAGAGCCATATGCTCCACAGCGCTGAAAAATACAGAACTTGGCATTTTGGGTGCATAATTCAGTTTCATGAGAATACTTGCTTTCAGTTAAAAATATAATACACTTTATTTAAATAATTTATTTTCTAAGTGCACTTCATGGCCAAGATGAACTTGGTATTTCGAGTGCAGAAATTCAGCTTCATGAGAGTATTTGCTTTCAGTTTAAGTAATACAATTCACTTAATTGAAGTAATTTATTTTTTTTAAGTGCAATCTATGGCCAAGATGGTACATTGGGAGACAAAAGTGTATTGTGCTGCCATGTCTCCACACCTACAACTCCCAGTACTAGCTCCACAAGCTTGACCTTTGGAGCAGCACAATGCCCTCAACACAGCAATTTCCATATCGTTGGAAAGCAGGAGGGGTGAGAAGAGATGCATCTAGCTATTTTCCTATAGCCAAATGCACTGCAAGAGGCATCTGCAGAGACATCAAGGGTCCTTGGAAGGTCCCTGGAAATTATGTCCTTGCACTATGAGCAACATTGGACAAATCCAGTCTGTATCTGGTAGCTGGGTGCCTCCTTACTTATTCCCCACTCTTTGACAGTACAGAAATGGAAGTGGAGAGGGGCTGTGCTCTTTATAAGGTGTGTTTGGAGTGGGGGATTTTGGGCATCGTGTGATTAGAACATAATTCTGACCCCGACAATGTTCTAAAAAGTGATTTGTAAGGTGTAAGTCTGACTTACACCATAACTTACTAGCAGGATGTCTATATTTTCAAGCTGTTAACTACAAAAGGCTGTTCTATTTGCTCTCTCTCTTTTTCTTTTATTTTAAAAAACATAACCCTAATGATTCTTCATTTTGCACTGTGTCCCATCTGTCAGTTTTTTCCTACGCACCAATGTCAGATCTGTTGTTTCCGGAACAACTAAGAGGAAACATATATTTAAAATGCATCACAGGGAACCATTTTATAAGATTAGCACTGCTGTCGATGAATTTATTTTTACTAGACACATGCTGACAAATATCTTCTCTTAGTAAAATTCTACCATCAGACAGTCAGATTTCCTATTTAAACTATTCAGACTAGGGTGTCTGTTTTTATCTTTTTTTGTGGATAAGACTTGCATAGCTGGTGTTTATCCCTACTAGGTAGGGTTGCTGAGTTCTTGAGATTCTGCTTATCATTTAAGTGATTTGAGATCATGAGGATTCCTTTCCCTAGCCTTTGTGGTATTCCACACAGAGGAAACCTTAGAGGAACAGGACAAACATCCTTTGAGCAAATCTTGCAAGGAAAGGGATCAGGAAGGGGAGGAGGCTGGGATGCAAGTGAGGAGCCAGACATTTTGGAGCTGCTTACAGGCTGGCGGTCTCCCTCCCTATTTTAAAAACACAGAGAGGGCCAAAGAGCATGAGGCACTGAAGTACCCTGACTTTCTGCTTTAGGAATCTCTGTTTCCACACTTCGTTGTAGTCCTTCTTTATTAAGCAGAACAGATGACAAAAGGGCCATTTCTGTGTACCATTCTGCAAATTCCAAATTTTCTAAGTTGCAGGCAGAATTTGTAATCCTCCTTTTTCTCCCATAGCTGCTGCCTGGTCAACTAAAGATGGTGCAGAGCCTGATATCTTGGCACCTCAAACTCTCTCCTGAGCCCCACCCACACCCAACGAAGGAGATGGGCAAGAGAGAGGATGTATAGGGCCACCATACTGAACCCCCCCCCCGGTTCCCTCTCCTTTCCCTTACCTGGTTTGGACCCTGGGTGCCTGCTCTCCCCACCATGCCTTAGCTTCCTTCCCACAGACATATCCACACATTTTGATATTTACGATTTTTCCACTTTTGCGAAGGTCCTGTCCCCTAGGCCTAGCAAATGTGGAGGACCAACTCTAATTCAAAATCAGTGGGATTACAGAGATATCTCTGAGGCTGTTACACATAATATTGCTGAATGAAACAGAAACAATGCATTTTACGTTGGAGGGCAAATTCATACATGTATTTCACTCAGAGACTGCCCACATTTTTCCATTATTAAGAACAGAAACCACAAAGGTTTCCTTGTGACCAGTGCTGTCTTGAAATAATCCATGTTTCCAATGTAAGATTCCACATGTATCAACTAAGTCCAAAGAACTAGAGGTGTCTACTGGTTAGAGCACCAAACAGTTGCTTTGGATTTTGAATGTACAAATATAAATTAACTCCTGGATTTGTGTTCTTTTATTTCCCTTTTCAACAGGCACTGAGCTCTAATCTCTTACATATCACCTCCAGATGTGTTGCCACTGTAGTCTGTTACAACAAAAGTGACAGAATTTTTTTAAAGGTATTCCACTCTTTCTGGAGGCTGTTTGTAAGAATATCTTGGATCTGCACAAAGTACTTTCTTTTTTTTTAACGGAGTGTGATTTTCTGATTTGAAGGGTAAATTTTCTCCTCTCTGGTTTTCCTCCCACTTAGAGTTGCACGTGATAGTGCAAAAGTGCCATTTCGCTATAAGAATGAAAAGAGGAAATATTCTTCAGATATCTCTTGGAACTGAAAAGAAACTCACTGGATAGTTAGAATAAAATCTCACAGCTGATGCTGGGAATTACCAGCAAATAGTCCGAGACAACAGAAATGTTTTGAACTATTATTTATTCTTATTCCTATTACAACAAAGAATTGCTTCAGGTATCTCCTAAAACAGTCCTGTTGAGAGGAGCCTCTCTTTTCCCTCTCCTTAAAAAAAATATTTAGAGTTTATATTATCAGTGTACAGTAGGCCCTTCACATTTGCGAGGGATAGGGACAGAGTATGCTCACAAATATCAAAAAATTGCAAATAGTCTGGTGCCTTCCCTCCATGCTCCTGCCTGCTGCAGGGAATGGGGTAGGCCCCGGGGCATGCAGGGAGGATGCAATCCTGGCCCTGCCACCCCTGCGAGCCTGCTCCACAGTACCCATGGGAGCCCAGGCCCCAGGGCATGCAGGAATGCAGCACTATTGGCCCTGCACGAATCTTTGGGTCTGCTTTCGGCCGTCCATTCAAGTGCAGGCCCAGGAGCATGCAGGAACGCGACAATTGCCGGCCCTGCACGAACCTGTGGACCTGCTTGTAGCTGCCCTCACAAGCGCAGGCCCCAGAACTTACATGAACCTGCAGGCCCGCATGCCACCGCCCATGCAACCACAGGCCCCAGGGCGTGCAAGAATGTGGGGATCGCTGGCCCTGCCTGATCCTGTGGGCCTGCTCAGGGCAGCCTACATGAGCCCAAGTCCTGGGTGCCCTGCACGCAACTGCTGCGTGGAGGGCCTGGAGTGTGAGGGGGAGAATGGGGGGGCAGTGGGCACTTCCGCGAATAATCAAATCTGTGGAAGTGAAACCTGTGAATGTGGAGGGAGAACTGTAGCATTTTTGCACTATAGCACTATAACTCTAAGAAAAAATAATTCAAAGAGGAGAAAATTTATTCTTCAAATCATAGGACCACCTCAGGAAATCACAGTCCAGGCTTTAAAAAAAAAGCAAACAAAGTGCGAGCTTATATCCACAAAAGCACTTTTTAAAACAACGTGGAAGAGTCCTATTGCAGGACCAAGAAATCACTATAAGCAGCTCCCAGAAAGAATGGAATGAAGAACAAGTGTGCACAGAAGCAAAAACAAGTAGCAAAATTTGGCAAAAACCAAAAAGCTACAGTGCAAGAACTCGCACATCTTTAAACCACACTGGAAGAGCCCCGAGTCCTTTGCTCTTCTTTTTTTCTTGCATTTACAACGCTCAAGACAGATCGCCTATTTTCTCTTTGTCCCTTTCTGCACCATACCTGATTAGCACAATCTTCTGTTACAATCCCAGCATTGCCATTCCTGCAATGGGAGCAGGTTTGGAATGCTCTTCTACATCCTTCCACATTAAGTGGATGAGTAGTGGTATTGCCACTAGTGTTCCTTCCACAGTGCAGAGTCCTTGGCCACTCCCTTTCCCCGCCTTTACCCTGCCCCAATGCCCCTGATTGGTCAGGATTTTTTTTCGGGGGGAGCTGTGCTAGCACAGCCACATTGTAACATCATAACATGACCGTATGCTATTAGATGTTTGTGCCATAATGCTAAAAAATGTATTTAAAAACATTTAAAAAATTAAAAGGGAAAGTTAAAATAAACATGGAGAGATGATAGATTCCAAACTTGCTATGCCATGGGAGTCGCTGAGGGAGGGTCAAGCTGGGCAACGCCCACACTGCCCACTCCTGGACCTGCGATAACAGGAAGTGCTATCAAGTGCCGTTACGATACTTCACTGAATGAAATGGCACTGGTGGGATTGAAACACTAAAAGAGGGAGTTTTTCTGGAAATCGTATAAGGCAGTTTGGCAGCTGGATAGTGACAATGTTGCACAGTAGCACAACACCTGGACCAGAAACAACCTGCTGCCTTTGCAGGATAGTGACCTTGTGCAGAAATGGCTTCTGTTACCAAAATTTACATGCAAAAACCGTTTTCTTTTTGTGATGTTTTCCCTTTCCCCTGCTACTAGTTTTTTGACTGAAAATCCTCATGACTTGCTATTTTTTCCCTGTCCTGTCTATTAGTATCTGGAATCCAGGGAAGAATGTAAGAGGAAAAAAGGATTTTGAACAGGCAAATGTGTATGTATGCACCTTTAAGTTGCCTAACAACTTATGGTCACCCTATGAATTTCATAGGGTTTTCTTAGGTGAAGAGGTAGTTTCGGCAGTTCCTTCCCTTGAAGGAACGCAGAAGTGGTTTTGCCAGTTCCTTCCCATGAATTATAGCCTAGAGGCAAGTACCTGGTGGGAAATAGCTGAGCCTATTTTCTCTGCTATTCCTCTGTGCTAAATAATCACTCTCCAGTCTTTTTTCCCCCCTTTTTAAAAGTGCTGGGGCTTCATTTCAAGTTGCCAGGTCCGGGCTATCCTAGGTCTCAAGATTTCAGTGCTAAAATTAAGACTCAGGGAGGATTCCATATGATGTCACAGAGAGCCCTGGTGAGGTTACAAGGTGATGTCATAGGGGTGGCCCGGGTGATGTTGTTGAACAGGATACATTCAGCATTGAGTACCTCATTACACAGAGTACCCTATTCAAACGTGAAATACCAAGGGCCCTATCCCACTACCCTATTACAGCGCTATTATTCCACTTTAACTGCCATGGCTTCATCCAATGGAACCCTGGGATTTGCAGTTTAGAGAGGACCATTTAGAATTTTCAGCCAAGGAGCTCTTGGGCCTCACAAAACTACAACCCCCAGAATTCCACAGAATGTTGCCATGACAGTTAAAGCAGAATAATAGAACTATAAGAGTGTAGTGTGATAGGGTCCCAAGTTTAATCAGTGAGGAAAATATATATACAGATACCTCTCAAAGTACTGTTCTCACCACAGAGTTCCTCCCAACCTCCCTGTGGACTGGGACAGAATTGCCAGGCCCTGAGATCTGGCAACCCTCACTTCATTCCACATATGTTTATACAGTGCATACAGTGATTGTGCCTGAAGTTCATTTATCTTAGTTGGGGGATAAACATAAGTCTGAATGCCATTAGTATTTCCAGCTACAGAAGACCCAACAACTCAGTGGAAGTCTAGACTCACCAGTTAACATGGGTCTATTCTCATTGCAATGATCAGTAGAGTTTGAGACGATTCCTCAGTTGCACAGCGAGTAACTACTGTCTCTCACTTTATGTTCTCATTGTTGAAGTTGTCCTAAGAGGTAATGCCACGTAGCTACATGTTGCAGATGAACAACCTTCTAATGTGAGGTGCGGATGCTTCTGGCACTGCAAAATTAAATTAACTGGCTTTACTGGGTTTTATATTTAAGCTTAGCCTCACTGTTTGTCCACTGGTATTTTTTTTATTTGCCTGTTTGAGTGGATTAATAGCAAATAAGCAAAATTGTTCTTCCCCCAAAATATCAGCAATTCTTCCACTTATACAGCCTTTTTCTCATTTTATTCTAACACAAAAACTAAACGTCTAGGTTAGAATCCTGTAGTGTGTTGTACATACCCCCCAGTTGTCCTGATTTGAAACAGACAGTCCTGATTAATCCCCTGTAATCTTAGTTTTAAAATGGTTTTAAAATGTCCCAGTTTCTCTCTCCTCCACCAACTTTTCCCCTTTGTCCTCATCTTACTTCAACTGTGCAAACTGAGTTCAAAGTGCAACAATAGTTTACACTCAACTGAGCAGGGGAGGAGAAAGGATGGAACCATACCCTTCCTTTACCACTCAGACAAAAGCAACTGTTGCATCCTCTCTTAGCTTGTGTGTTCTTCCTCATTAATCATGTTTGCCATCTTAACCACAGTCTAATGTTGGTGACCATATATGTCCCCATTTCCACCTGTGAAATTTGGCAGAGCATGCTTGTAGAAGGAGCAGCCTTTGAAGATTGTTTGGGATCTTCATTGAGAACAAGACAAACAGTCAGGTGATAAACAGTCCATGGGAGACCTGCACATTTCTGTGCACAATTCTGTAGTACTATTTTTGACCTTTCAAGTTTGTAGGTGGCCTGGTTTGAGACTTGGGCATCTAAAGGATTACTCATACTTTGAAGTCATTGTCTGAGCTTCTGTTCCTGGGCCTAAGTCTAATTGCTAGTTCCAGCTAGAAGTGATCCTTTTAATCAATAGATAAACAGTAAGTCAACATTGATTTAATAGATTTACACCACTTTAGGAAAAACAATTGGATTTAGGGCCCAATTCCCCATCTTCTGAGATGAGGTCATGTGGTCAGAAGAGGCAAGGCTTTTTCATGGTGACTGGAAGCTTTCCCCAAGATGTCTTAACTTCTTAAGAGTTTGTTTTAAAGTTGGTAAACATGGTATGATTTCTTTCTCAGCCTGGCACACTACTTGTGTTACTGGCCATCCTGGTTGGGGCAATAGGAACTGTATTGTCTAAGGCCATTTCCGCACTAGCCTGTTATAGCGCGATGATTCCACTTTCAACATCCTCTGGAATCCTGGGGTTTGCAGTTTTGGGAGGATGTTGAAAGTGGAATCATTGCACTATAACAGGCTAGTGCGGAAATGGCCTAAGACATTTAGAAGGTGTTATCAGGCAGCTGAAGGATGATTCAAGGGAATAAAGTGCAGATAGGGTTTCATTTTACCTCCTGAATATGGACTATGAATCTCAGGCCTAGTGTTTTGGAACAAAAGGGCCCACCTTTAGCCTGGTTGAGAGCAATATACACCAATACATGCTGGGTTTTCCTAGCACGATACTTTTTCACCCCCATCTCTCCTACATTTTCAACCACATCTGTTTCGTATTGGCCTTCTTCCTGTTTGAACTGTATGAGAGAGCAGCACTCTTTTCACAGTGAAGAGCAGAACTGAGCTGACCTACACAGTGGAACTGGGATGCACATTAAAACACATTTTGTAAGTTTTTTTTAAAACTGCATTTCTAGAGAATGGTGGTGGGGAAGCATTTTCAAGTTTACACTGGGCTGTGCAGGCTTCTTTGACTTCTTTCAGAGTAGGATGGGTACTTCCACAGCATGCCCTCTTCCCATGAGGCTCTAGTACCTTGAGAAGTTCACAGTCAAACGGAAAGAGATGGTAACACTACTTCTAACATTAGTCTCACCTGAAACTGAGACAACATTGATGTGGGAAGAAGTCATACTGTGGTCTCTTCTGACTGGTCCTGGGACTTCCAATATACCTGAATGATACAAAGATTAGACACTTGTAGGCAGCTTCCATGATAAGTAGACAGTGTCACCAGATTACTGGGATTATTTCAGCCTGGCTGAAATATAGCTTGGAATATTTCAGTCTGAAATAATGTCAGAAAGCTTCTGCTAGAGTTGTTACTTAAGGACAGTTCCACCTTGGAAAAGGGGACATCCTCCTTGAACAAGTGCTAGTTACCTTGTGGGTAATTCTCTACACATCCAGAGCACAGAGAGGAGCACTTTCCTACCATTATTGCCAGATGAGAAGATGGTTAACCAAGGAAGGAGGCAGACCAGGTGTGAGAAACAGAAAGTTAGGCAATTCATCCTGACAACAAGGAACTAAAGCAGGCTTTATGTAAGGGAAATCATTCTCATTGTCATCATTATTGCAATAACACTCTTCTTCCAGAGAGATCAGGCTGGTGTGCTGAATCTACTTTTATTATCATAGCAATCCTGTGAGAAGGGTTAGGCTGAGCAACAGTAACGGACCTGTGGTCACATACAGAGGAACCCTATATCCTATTCAGTCAGAAGGAAGTCAGATGAAGTTCAAGGAGTTGTCTTCCCACACAAGCGGATATAGCATTACTCTGTTCTAGCATCATCCTGCCGAGGTTTAAAAGTTCCACTGTGTTCAGAGAAGTTTAGTATTATGTATGTTTAGGCTCGCACTCCTCGTAAATACACTGTATAGTGCATGCAGATACACCTAACCAGATCCCAAGGGTTTGGATAGCCAGTTTTGTGAAAATACTTGTGAACAAAAGAGTGGTGTGTGCATGTTCCTGTGTTTAACCCTTTGTACCAAATTACTCCCCATCTGCTTCTGCTTTCCCTTGTCAATAACATTCAGATGAACATTCATTAGTGGCCCTGTTAATAGGGCAGTGAATTTGCTCTGAGTTTTAGTCCAAAGTATCCAAGATAATGAACCTTCTTAAGAGAAAAGGTTTAGCACCTTGGATAGCACCTTTCTACTTCAGAGTAAAACACGGAATGGATTCACCACCCTGCTAACATGGGAACCACCAGCTGCTGCTACTTCAAGTACCTGAAACAGCAGAATAATGCATTAGGGGAGGAAACAGAAAAATGGCTGGTATGGAAAGGATTAATGCATGCACCCTACTTCTCTGCTCAAAACCTCATTTCCTTGCCACCCATAGAGTTCTCCTTCTGTATGAAAAGTGGCTGTGAGGGTTCATTTCATGCAATTTTGTGTAATGTGTAGTTAGACCTTTAAATACTGGGCTGAACAGGTAAGTGAGCCTAAAATATGAAGCATGTGAACCAAGCCCATGTTTCTCAGCCTATATATATCACAAATTCTTGACCTCCAAGCCCTTCCCCTTACACAGGCATTAACCCCTATGAAATCCTGCAGTTCTGTGTACTGAGAAAGGAATGAGGGTTTGACCAGCTGTCATGGGTGGAGGTGTGAGTCAATATTTGAAATGGCTTAGGAGCTGTGTACACCCAACATTGGACGGAAGCCCATTCATATTCCTTTGCTTTGAAAATATGCCCCTGTGAAACTTCCTTGCCACACCTTGTACCAAACTTGGCATCTGGCTCGTACACTGGCAATATAGCATCCAGGAAGCATATTTCATATTTCACTGAGAAAGAAATTGTAGTCTAAGCAATTCTTACTGGAGCATGCCTGAGCCAGCAGCTGCAAATATGCACATGGCTAATGTGCTTCTGCTGTGTGCTTTAGTTCACATACCTGTTTGGCATATCTCATCCATGCCACGTGCCTGTCTCTCTCTTCGCCCCACCCCAATCTATCTGCTCAACAGGCAAAATGCATGATTATGAAAAATGGTTGCCATATGCTGCTGAGCTTCTGTCTCAATAGGAAAAATTTGCATTTTTATTTCTCTCACTTTATGATAATAGTGGGCAACCTCTTTGAGCCTGTGGGCTTAATTCATTTTCAGAGATAACATTCCAGAGATTGGGGGGGGGGGGGGATAAAAGGTTGGGATTAAATATCCCATCTTATTTTTAGTTTAAAATTTTTATTGCCAGTAACTAAGTCTGAATGGCAAGCAAAGAAATTCATGCCACCAACTGAAGGTGTTGTGAGGAAAGATGCATTGGGATTTGTGATATCTCAGGTGACTGAATTGGGCCCCTTTGTAAAATTTCCTAAAAGAAGGCCTTTTTTGTCATGACCTTGGGATTCTGGATTTTTTCCCCCAGGGAAACCTGACTGTTCTTCACTGTCTCTAGATGCAAGCATTTTTTTCCCCTGTCAACTTCACTTCTCAGTAGGATGAGAATACTAGGAGGATGAGTGGGGGTAGCTACAAGCCAATGGTTTTAGTCCTGCACTAGAGCTAGAGGGTTTCTATAAGCAGAAGCAAGAAGAGATGGTTTATTAAAATTGATCTTTTGGAGGGAAGGAACCATGTATTTGCCTGTTAGCAAGTGAGACTGCTGTTTACATCAAGCTCGGTACTGTCTTTGCCATGTGTACAAATGCAGACCACCTTCAGACCCACAAGTACCCTTGGAGAATTTGCCACAGTGTTGGCTGAACTCCATTTTCCTTGGAAACAAGGTGCATGCTTCATGTACACTTGGTTTTAATGGGAATTCCAAATATTTTGCTTTCTTGGGGCCAACATATGGCACCAAAATGGTAAACTGAGCAGCAGCAAATGTGAGGCAGTGCTAATCACAAAAATGGGGGGAAAGGTTATATGGCCCTGTAGGCTATGTGATGTCCATTGCCTATCTACATGCACAAGCTGTAATGCTCCTAGATTTCAGACATAAAGTCTTTCACAGCTTTACTAATTAGATACCAACGATTGAACTTGGGAACTTCCACATGCAGAGCTTCTGCTTTGCCACTGGTGTATAGACTTTCTTATTGGGGGGGTGTGATTTGCTTTTAAATCAAATTGATGATTTAAATGCTTCTCTGAAAGGCTCATTTTAATCATTTAGACCACAGCTTAAATGACCAGTGAGGAAGAGTCTATATTGTCAGATTTTTAAAATTAGAAGTGCATTATTTTTCCGTATAACTAAAATGCACGTTCATTAAAAGGTACATGCTAAGCAATTACACTGAACTGTTTTGAGTTCAATTTTCAGTTCATCAGATGAGAACCCTTGCATTTACCAGTATATCTACGCTCTTCCTTCCTGTTCAGAGCTATTCCATCTCCCTAAATTATCCATTCATTTACCTTCTTCTATCTTTGCACTTAGAGAGAGGCAAGGCCTAGAGAGAGGGGAAGAGAGAGAGCTCATTTCATGTACAGCAACTGCAGAATAAGACTCCCACAGATATCTTGCATCGCCATAAATTGCTTTTAACTTATTCATAGAATATAATTAGAAGTTGTATAATTAGTTTTCATGATTGCATTTTTGTTCTAGTCTATTTTTTAAAAAAAAATTTGTAGAAAAAAGTCAATGATCACTCTGTTGCATCTAGGATGCTCTCCACTGCTATGAAGGCTAGACATTTTTAAATTAAAGGTGAATCCTCTGGATTCTGTTGGACACAAAAGATTTCACATGAATAAACACTTCTGGGCTCTGTCCGTGATGATGGTATGATAATGTTGAGTGAATTTAAAGTCTGACCTAAAGATATAGGTTGAAATCTTGGACAGCAATGGCAAACTGGAAAGCTCTGTGAACTGTAGCTCCACTTCCTTCTTCCTCCCTATGCACTTGCCTTATTATCTGCCATGGAGACACTGTCACTTACAACCATTTAATGGCTGGGGGAAGATGAAGGGCAGCCAGGCAGTGACCAGTTCTGTTTCAGCAGTTGTCTGCAGGAAGATGACATCCTCCTAAAAAAACACCTGGGGACAAAGAGGAAGCTTTCCCCCTATGGATGGCTGATGAGACATCATCATCTGTTGTCTGGTCACTTCACCTCTTCTCCTCAGCCAAGAAATGGCCATTTTGGAGACACTTCCATGGCAGATAGGTGGACTGAAAGGACAGGACTTAAATACTTCTGACTGCTACATCCTTAAAAAGGCAAAAGTAGATGTAATGCAAATTTATGCTGTCTACGTTACAAACAAAATTTCTGGCCACAATCTTACTGAAGTTATCCAAGTCCTGGATTGTTTATTGTATAGATGGAAGCCATGTATGCCTTGTCTTGAATTCAACCATGGAAGAAAGGCATTTTCTAAATAAGATAAGTAGAAACTTTCTTAAGCTGCAGTGAACCATCTTGCCCCAGTCCAGTCATCAGTATTATGACAGAGCCAAGTTGACTGTTTGTACATAAAATTCCCTAGTGCAAACAAATTTTTGCTCTTTGGCCTGCTACCTTGCTTGTTAAATAGAATCTTGAGAATTCTAAATAGTTGAGTGTCTAGAGATGTGCGCAACATTTAGAATTGTGGGATCAAGGGTCATATTTCGCAGGACAACCAACTACATTTGGGATGTGTCTGTAGGCTATTTTTAGCAACCTTTTATTTGTTGTACTATTCCATGTTGCAAACTTGTGATTGTATCATAACTTTCCCATTACTCCATGTTTTGGAATGACGGGAACTTATAATTGCATAAGAATTTGCCTAATTAATTCCAGGATTGTTGCCAAAGGGGGAAAAAAACAAACAAGAACTATTTCAGAGATCTGATGGTTTGGGCTAAACTAATATCCATGGCATTAAAACAACAAACACTTCTGAGGAAACTTAAAGACTGACAAATATATTGTGGCATAAGCATTCATGGGACTGGAATAATTTTGTCATGTGCTTCAGCTACTGGAGGTGCATTTTTGGTCTCCATGGCTTTGGACAGTAGTATTGTGATGTTCTAGAGTAAAGGTTAGTCATCTAAAATAATATATATCTAAAAACTTATGTTGCTTACACAATTATACAATGTTTCTAGACTTAATGATTACTGAAATGAGAAAAGAAATTGAATTCCAAGTCCAAGGGAGAAATGTTTCCTAAATAAAGCCATTGTTTAGAGCAAAAGGCATCTAGCTGTGATAAGATGCTAGTACAATGAAAAATCACAGTGCTATAGACAGTGTCAAAGCAAAAATGAAAGCATGTAAACAAGGGGCTTAGACTGTTCCAGGTGCCATCCAAGATGGCAGCACTCTCAGTCATTTGTATTCCAGCCCTGAAACAAATTAAGAAATTCTTCAACAGATAGTTTGCAAAATCAAGGCAGAGAGCAGCTGCTAGAAAGCTTAATTTGGTGCCATCTACGGTGATGGTTTTGCCAGATCATGAGGATTAGCACTACTCAACTGCCTGTAACACCAAGAGAATCCACACATGGCTGTGTTGTGGTGCTGTGATTCACCTGAAATTCAAAAACATTTCTACATGCAGAATGAATTTTTTAAATTACTGAAAATGTAAAGGCAACTAGAACTGGAAGCAGAGGAATAGTGGGAGGCACAGAATGGGCAAGGGGAGACACTCAAAGCATCGTAGGCATCTATGCATTGAAAGGCAGTGATGGCTAGTGCCTTCCATGTTGTTTTGGGAGTGAATCCACTCCAGGTTTTATTTCAAACTTCAAAGGAGCTGTTCAAGGCACCAAAGCTCTTTTGAGGATAGGATTGAGCACCATGGGTAGCTCCTGTAAAATTCAGACTAATACTTGTAGCAGCTTCAGCATCTCACTGAAATGGAACCCACCAGCCATCACTGTTGGAGGATAAGCATGCAGTAGCATGCAGTAGAAAAGTACAGAAGAGATGGAGATGGGCTAGAATGTTGTTCAGTTTGCCTTTTGATATAAACTTACCCAATTTTTCAAAAGTCTGCATAAACAGGATGGGAAGAAAACATCAGATGATGGAGGAGATGAAGATGATAGATTTGTCCATGTAGGCAGACCTTTCTGCATACTTAATTTTCTACCCTGAGTCCCTTTATATGCACATTTGTGCTACTGAATTGGGATTGGGGTTTTCTTGTCTGAAAGGCCCCTCATTTTTAACCCTTCCATTGCTGGCAGGAACAAGATGGTCCTATTCATATTGCAAATGAATCTGTCTACTGATAAAATAGATCAAATAATACGTAGCCAAAAAACCAAAAAAAACCCCCTTAGCCCTAAAATATACTCTACATGGCCCCGCACAGCTGCAAGACCCATAGAAGTAAGACTTTTAAGAACCACAAAGAAATTGATTCATTTCTGTACTACAGTTCCTAAAATCTCCCTGGCCAAAAATGTCCTTGTTTATTTTGGTTTGAATTGTGCATAGGAGTTTGTTTTCTTAAGTTTAGAAGACTTTGGCCTTCTGATTCAGGGTCTATAGAATGGTAACACACAGGCAGTTAACAGCACAAGTCAAGTGGCTTAATTATTATTAAAGTCTGTAGAGCAGTTAAATGCAAGTGTAACTTGAGCACTTGAGTGCAAGTAAGAATTCTCATTCTTATTTGTAAAAGTGCTTTGAAACATTCTTGCTCTGAAACATTGCATGGGATTGTGCAAAGTGAAGACACTTTTAATGAAAAGCTCGGTAGAAGCACATTTTTTAAAAAATCAATCAAATAGTGTCATTCATTTTATCTGATAAATAGAGCATCGTAGGATCAAAGTACATTTGAGGCAATGTTAGGCAAGCCCTACTGTTAGGGAAAGCACTAGAGGAAGCAGATCTGGGTGTTATGAAAAGGTAGCTAACTATCTGTTTATTTAATTTCTTGTTTTCACTGACTAGGGCAAGAACTGCTTATGGGATCTTCAGGCTTTGGGTACTTTACTTTGGATGGTGGCGTGGGTGGTGTTTTGTGTTCTGCCTCTGGCAGCAAGATGTTTTGGTCCAGCCCTGTGCAGTACACATGATAGATGTTTTCTGAGCCATGAGATATGGATATTTTTCTCCATGCAGGCAATCCTCCAATGTTCCCTTCATGTCAGTTGCAATTAAACCAGGAAGTCTCTAATGAACCATAATTTCACATATCTCAACTTCAGACCATAGTTTAAGAAAGTGGCTGGTAACTATTCTTTCCCAGTTTAGACAAAGCAGGAAATGATAGAGATCAGCATGATTTATCAACTCATGTTCATATCTCAGCTTCAGCTGAGTATTATTGTCCAAAAGTATCCTCTATGGTGAGACTAAGAGTACCTAGGCAGAAAATGTATCTGCATTTTCCACATACATTTGCCCCATTCCCACATGCATATACTGTAATAATGTTGAACATGGAGCACTAGGAGGTACTAAGATTCTTAAAAGTATACCAGTGTTTTGTGAGGATCCAATGATGCTGATGTGATAGAATTGCTCTAAGTAGTAGAAATTAGGGGGAACCACACCTACAGCCCCTTGGGTGCATTAAAAATCTGCTCCAAATAGTAAGTGTCTGCTAATGTGATAGGATTTCAGTCTATTTTTGCATTTGGGGATACTCCAATGTTTCTTAAACTTGAGTCCCCAACTGTTCTCCTACAGCTTCCAAAATCCCTGACCATTGACCATGCTGGCTGGGAGCTGAAGACCAAGAATATCTGGGTATCCATGTCTGGGAATCATGGATTTAATTAATCTAAATAGTATACAAACTGTAAAATAAAATCACTTTGTTATAATCATAGCCATTTATAGAAACTATACTGGGTGTTGTTCTATAGTTAGTAGTATAATATAGCACAATATGTGATTTAAGGCTGTGAAAAGATGACTATGAAATGGATCTACTGAGCCTGGGTGAGGCAGACATTCAGTGTTACTAAGTAAACCACTGTCCTGGGAGCAGGAAGCATGACTGACTCCTGGCAATGACCTCTCTATAATTTATATGCATTAAAGTATATTCAGAGGGGAATAGAGACATTGAATACTTTATTGTGGAATGATCTCAAGAGTGAATCATTAGTGGAGGGGCAAGTTGAGCTCTCTGCTTTGAGGCTGGATTGTGACAGAAGCCTTTATTCAGCATAAGAAGAATCATGCTGGATTAGACTAAAGGTGTATCTAGTTCAATGTTCTGTTTGCATGGTAGCCTTGGGTTGCCTTGGGGAAGCCTGTGAGCAGGAAGTTAATGTAAGAGACTTCTCCCACTTTTTCTGCTCAATAACTAGTATACAGAAGCACGTTGCCGATAGAAGCATACGGGAGTTGATCTATTACACCAAGACTAGCTGCTAAGCTGCTTTACCGCTGAAATGACATTAACTAGAACAGGGGGAAGGAAGAGGTATGCATCCAAAGTAACCTCAAATTGCCTTGATATTTTCACAAACATGAAATCTGGCTAACAGCCATGAAGTGGTAGGCAGTGTTAACCATAGATCTAGAAGGGATCTATAAAATCATCTAGTTAAAGCCCCTATCAGCGCAAGATGCCCTGTGCTGCAGCATCTCTGCCAGGTGTCTGTTGAGTCTCTGCTTAAGAAGTTATAACAAAGGAAGACACTAACTTCCTGAGCAGTCGTGTGTTGAATATTTCACACCATGAAAAATATTTCTCATGTTTAGTTGAAATATTATTCGTTGTAATTTGAACCCAGTGTTTTGGAGCTTGCCCTCTGGAGCTACAGAAAACACATTATCTCTACTGTCCAAACAACAGCTGCCCATATAGTTCAAGAAGGCTATTAGTCATGTTGCCTCTTAATTGTTTCTTTTCCTTGTAAAATTGTAAGCTCCTTCAAGCTCTTCCCATACTATTATAGTATTACTGCTATTACTTCTATTATTTGTATGACTATTATCCATGTTGTACATTTACTTTTCCAAATCTTTGAGGAAGAGGTACCCCTTAAAAGAGCTCTCATTGGGCCTTGTAAAAAATTAATATGCAAGTAGCAGACTTTGACCTGAATCTTGGCAATTCTGCCTACTTACAGTTAAACCTGTGAAATCAACTCTTGAGTTATGAAACAACATGTAGGTAAATCCCATTGATTTCATTAGTCTACTCTAGTTTGGAATAATAATAATTAGAATATTTTCTAGTTGGGATTGAGGACTTTGTAGTCTTTGTCTTATGCACAAATCATTTTATAACTGCACTGAAAGACAGATCTCCCAGGAAAGAATTCACATTATCCCTGTGACCATAATATATGCTTCATCCAATGGATATAATATCTGCTTCTTCTGAAAGCATCTGATGGGCAGATGTAAATAACCAGCTCCATAATCTTGTCCTATTTCTGTATGCAGAGCTTGGAAAAGTTACTGTTTTGAACTACAGCTCCCTGAGTTATAGAGAGTTGGCCCCAATGAACTATACAAGAAAAAATAACATTTCTAAGATCTGACTTTCTTCATGTTGCCGAACACTGGAGGGATTCTTCCACTAGAACATGTTTTTTAGGGTGAAGATCAAAAATCTACCATTTTTGGCTTTCCAAATATTAGCCAGCAAGAGGGAGTTGCTTCATAAGACTTTTATTGTATATGCTAGCGGAAAACACATTAAACAGCTCTCTTCCAAGTTGCACATAAAATTCTAACACTGCAGATTTATAGACTGAAGCTGTACACTTCCAGTCAGTTCTTATTTCTGCACAATTTATATTAATGTTATCTCATTCAGCATTATTCTATGCAACTTCACAATGAATAATATATCAACAAGCAATATTCTGATGAAAAACGGATAAATAACAAATGGCAAATAAATAATGGGGGCTTGGGCTCAATGGCTTTTGTGTTCTCTTCCAACTCTATGATTCTATGAAAGCCAAAGATCTGTATGCTAATGTGACAGATTCCTCTAATACTATATTTAAATGATTTCTTTAAAAAAAATTGCATTCTGTTTTTTAAAGAATTATTTCTTTTGAACAGAACACTGATATTTGCCACCTACTTAATGTTTGAAAATTCTTGATTGCTAGTAATTATTTATGACCTCAAAGTCCATCTTTTAAACCTTTCCAGAATGCTCAAGAGGCACATGGTGTAGCTGTACCAACACCATCAGTACCAGAAGGCTTTGAAGACAAATCAACTCCGGGTAAGATGAAAGTTTTCAACAGGTTCACAAAGCTGGTCTGCCTTACATATGTGCAATGTTCAATACAGCTTGTTAAGTATTATTACTTAAATCCCAAACCTTCGTATGGGAAGTTCATCATGTCATCACTGTATCATCCCTGCAATACCAGTACAATGACAAATATTGTAGTTAAGTTTAATGTTGGTCTATGATCTTTTACTTTTCATTAAAGAATGAAGAAGTCTTGTGGTTGTGTCCTGTGCCAGCAGTCATACACTGACTGTATAATCAGTCATGTTATTTAACCCATATTCAACACAGTACATTCCATAAATCAGCCAGCAGAGTGGCATGACCACCAGGAATTGACTCAAATGGTAAAGTACAGTTCCATACCCAAGCCTTTTTAAGGGCTTAACATCACACCAGACCCTATGAGGTGATTCGATCACATTTACAGCAGGCAACCTTCTCATGTTGACAAGGCTAGACCTTCTGAGGCTGGCTAGCCAAACAGTCTTGCAGCTGCACCCAAGGTCACATCACCTCATTCCTGCCGTCCACTTAGAAAAACCTTTTCTGCCGCACTGCACTCACACTGAATGCCTCAATAGGGCCAACCTACCACATTTTGAAATGCAGCAACGTACACACTAAGGTCTAAAAGCATCATAGCCCACTGGTAAGAACGTGCAGGTTTAGTCATTCGTTAGAAGCAGAGACACGTATTTCTATATCCAGTACTTTTAAATAGGATTTCTTTTATATAGGCTTCAAGTAGAACCAATGAAATGTAGATTTGTGTGGTGAAGGTCTTGAAGCTCATTCAGCTGTAATAAATTCTGAGCTCACAAAAGTAGACTACATGGAATGACTTTGTGCAGGTTACTTCATGCATCTGAACTACTTAGAAGTAAATTCGAAGAAGATATATAGTTATGACGTAAATAAAAGTGCCCTTCTTGCATATTGCATTCATTCCTTGCTTCTCACTTACTGAAATACTTTGAGACCTTCAGGAAAAGTACCGTCATGCTAAGTATTACTGCAAATCATAACTGATTAATAGAAATCATAAAGTTTTATGGATGGCTTGTAGCTTGTTACTCTCCTTGGTTGTTGTAGGGGCAAAATGACATCATCTTATCTGTGTTGCCATGGAGGAAGGGTGTGATATGAGACTCTAGTTAAGATTGAGATTTTAGGATCTGGGCAACAGACTAAGTTGCAGTTAATGTAAAATGAAAGCTTCTGTTTTCCTTGAGGCTAGAAGAGAAAGAAAGAGCACACAAACCTGGCGGAAGACTAGGCTCATTCCAGTCATGATAGATTATGGTTTACCATGGTGCTCAAATAAAGCTCAAAAAAGATGTGTGTGACTGGTTTTCTCTGAGATACACTCAGTCTTGGCACAAAAATAATATTTCCAAATCTTCCTTAGCTCAGAAGTTTTTTACAACTGGTTACATGATAACATAATCACAGTGTCATGATGAGAGAGAGAGAGAGAGAGAGAGAGAAGAGAGTCAGTTCTGTAGGAAATTCTCGAAAGTAAGCTTTCAAGTTGTCATGGAAACTTACAAAGTTTGGGGATTAGACATGGAGAACAAAGCTATTGCTGGCTCCTGACAATAATGATTTTATATTATCTGGAATATTAGAAACTACATTCTAATATTGGACAAAGAAATTGAAATGTGCTATCATATTCATGTTCTGCCTGTGGGCTTCCCATAGCCATCTGAGTGACTGCTGTGCAAATAAAATGCTAGACTGAATAGTCTTATTTAATGGAAGCCTTTTTATTTTCTTGATTCTGAATATCTGTATCTCAACCTTTGGGCCTCTTGGCTAGTCTGTTGCACTATATTCACTAGGTGGTGGCAGCTATAAACCCATTTGGTTGCTTTATTATAGGTTTATAGTCAATGACAGAGGTGAGACTCTGAGATGCTCCATTATGATTGGCTCTGCTCACAACCCTCTGGGAGTGCTATATTGCACACAAGGGCATGGGGTTTCTGGACTCCTCAATGCTCATAACAATTTCACACAGCCTTTCATGAGCCAGAAGAGTCCTGCCTGAAGAGAAGTTGAATGCACCTTATCTTGTTTCCATATCAAACCATGAGGATTCCCATTACATCAACAGTTTGCAGAAGAAAAGCTGTTCATTTAGTCTTCACCCTCTGCTACCTATCAGATGGACTGGACTACAAAATCTCCAAACTACATGCCCTGCTAACTGGAAGTTATGGGAGCTATAGTCAGATACACATCTAGTAGAGCCAGCATGAGTGATTTGAGGGTTGAACTAGAGTTCTGTGAGACCGAGTTTTGACTCCCTGCTTAGCCATGGAAACCCAATGGGTAGCATGCACAGTCTTACAGCCTCAGAGAAGGGCAATGGTAAACTGCCTCTGAGCAAATTTTGCCAAGAAAACTCTGTGATAGGTTCACTTTAGGGTTGCCACAAATGAGAAATTACTTCAAGGTATACCAACAACAACTAACATCTAAAAGCCAGAAGACTATACTCAGCATATTTAATTCTGAAGCCAGCAAAGCAACAATGAACATTTGAAATGCGCCATCAAATTACTTTTCAGCCTTCCAACGTTCCATAATCAGATCGGTTTGTGTGTTTTAAGAAGAGGTTCTTTCTTCTAATTATTTTTAAATATTCAGTTTTAAATCATTTGGTTCTCAGTCTGTTCATTCTATTTTACTTTTATGACAGTCCTATAGATGATACAGTTTTTAAAAATCAACTCAATGAACTTAAAATATTTAGCACTGCAAAGGAAAAGGCTTGGCTTGGAGATAAGGAAGGGCTGTCTTTAAGTTGAATCACTCAGCCTCTTCAAAAGGCATGTTTAACTACTTTCTGGAGTCAGGCAGCCATGGCAATTATCAAACATTTCAAAAATATGTAGAAGTTACTTCCCTGTTAATGAGTAAAGCCTTGTTTGCTACAGATCCCCCTCCCCCAATAGGGAAGCTGGAAAGCGATTTAATTTTGTTTGTCTTGCTTGTTTGATAGTGACCCTTGATAGTGTTGCCAGCCTTCCAGCCTCCAGCTTCTGCACCCTCAACAAAAAGAACATTTCCTGAACACCAGCTAGGTGGGGTAGCAAAGGTGGTTTCACGTATCAGCTACTAGAAATAACCACTGTATTCCCAAGAGATTTGCCGATAGGTCCAGAAAGGCAAGACAGTGTCACGTTCGTGGATACATGGTTTGCCACTGAATTTATAAGAAGCGGTGGGCAGGGGATGATTTAAAGTAGTGCTGCTCAAAGTGGTGGTCCGTGGACTGGTGCTGATCCACAAGCCATCAGCTGCTGTTTATGGGAAAGTTTCCAGGAAAGAAAGAAAATAGTTGTAGCCAATGGGCAGAAATATGGTACCAGTTACTGGCACACAAAAAATAACTGCTGGCCTCCCACAACAGATAGCTTGGGAAGCACTGGTTTAAAGTGCAGCATGGGCAGATAGGAAGGGAGACTCAACCTTTTTCACACCTCCCAAACTGTTTTGCTCCAGCTGTTCTCCTCACTATAAATCATCATAGCTGAAAGTGGCACAGTAGACAACAGGTGAGAAGAAACAGTTTGGGGAAAATAGTATTGGCAAGGGAAAGATACACTCCCCCTAGGATTCCCATCCCCTTCTGCTGTGCTTTAAAGTTACACCCCCCCCCAACAACACACACATTTATAGGAATCCTACACAACTTGAGTTGCACTGGGTTTATGCAATATCTGTTTTGCCTGGTAGGATTAAATTAGACACAATGTGAAATGCATATTTACATTTAAAGTATAGGTTTTTAAGCATGCAAATAGAATCAGGGTGGAGCAGGCTGATATTTATCAAGATTGTAGGGGGAGGGGGTTGAACCCATTTCTCCCCTGCTACAGCCCTGAGGAACATCTCTTCTGAATTTGCTTTGGTCCCAATGATTGATGCCTGGTAATGTAGAAGGCAGTAGGAAAAGAGGAAGACCTCACTGCAGGTGGATAGACTCAATCAAAGAAGTCAGAGGACCTGATTAGGGCTGTTGATAACAGGGGTCTCTCATTCATAGCATTGCCATAAATCAAAGTTGACTTGATGGCTGTTAACAGCAACAACGCAGTGGATTATTATTGCTCCCTCCCCCTCCAGGTGTCATGGCCCACTCTTTATAGGTACAGTAGACAGCCTTCCTGGGTTGGGGGAATGCAAAGTCTGCTGAAACTAAACCTCCTTGCACCTGCTGAAGATCTGCCACCTTTAGAATCCCAGTAATTCCTCTGGGAAACATGATGCACAACAGGGAGTGGACAGTATTTACCATAAAACATTGTTGGGATCTGGGTGGTGGCAGCAACACCATCAGCACCAGGAACCTGGAGAATTTGTGCATATGGCCTGTGCGTCATCCATCCCAGTTCTATGGCAGCAAAATAAATAGGGCATTCATGCAATAATCAGAGTGTGGGAAAGTTCTGTTTAGGCTACAACTCATTCGCAGAATTCACTGGCCAACATTGCCAATGCCCATGCTGGCTAGGGGATTCTGTTGAGTTGTGGTCCAAACTATATATTTTCTAATAAGCTCTCTCAATAACCTAATCCAAGTGAAGGAGCTCCTATCAAATGCATGAATATGCCTTCTTCATGTGCACAGGATACTCTAATACACACGTGAGAAGACAGATGGGTCTCTGGAATGAGACCAAGAAGTGTTGTATAGGTGCTGCACTACTGACTACTACGCAGTTTTGGTGCTTTAATACTGCCTTAACTGCTACGGCTCTGTCCTGTGAAATTCCACAAATTGTAGTTTATTGAAACTCTTAGAATTTTCTGCCAAAATGACAACTTTAGAGTTGTCATTTAGGCATGTGTGCCAGAATTCTAAGCTCTTAATTCCAGGATTCCATAGGAAGGAGCTGTAGCAATTAAAGTGGGATGAAATTTCTACGAATGTGAAGCATGGATGCACCCAGAGTTTTCTTCTGCTAGCATCTCTTTGTATCTGAATTGAAAAGAGCTTCTAAAAGCTAAAGAAAGGTATATAACAAGTAATTTCCTTCTAATTCCTACCAAAATGTTAGTTCCTGTGGTATTTTTTAAGGACAAGGAAGACAGACATATTTTGATCAAGCCAAAAATAGAAAGCATTATAAATGGGCTTCTGAATCTCTGGTTCTGTTCATTTTAGGTAGTAGACTGGAATTTTTTTTTAAATTGTTACACCATATCCCCAGTCTTCTAAATGTGACTTATTAATTATGACCTAAAGGAAAATGTTAAACTGTACTAATGTTGAATCAAAACATCTAAAATAGAGGGTCTTAATCCTATGTGCTGTTTTCTTTCTAGGACTTGGTTCTCAAATCAATGGCAGTTTCAGAAAGTACAGTTCAGTGGTTGACCTGAGACCCAAGGCATTTGAAAATTACTTGGATGATGAATACATTCCACCTCCACCATCAATTCCTCCTCCACCACCACCACCTTCAGTTGATCTTGCTCTAGCTCCACCTTCCATGCAAGCTCCAGCTCCACCTTCTGTGGATGTACCACCTCCACCTCCTGTGGCACCTCCGCCCCCACCCCCAATGCCACCTCCACCTCCACCTCCACCTCCAAAGCCAGCTCAGCCTCCATCTCTGGCTCCACCTTCATACCCATATTCCAATCTGTCTTCTCCGAGCACTCCTTCGCCACCAGACTTTATTCCTCCTACTCCTCCTCTGGCTTTCAGCAACCGTGCACTCCCTCCACATTCACCACCACTTCACACTCCACCCTTCTCAAACGGTGTGTCCAAATGGAAATCTGAGACTGTTCTAAATGTCAAGGAGCTAGATACTGGCCCCCACCATCTGAACACTCCTTCAACTCCTACCCATAACGGATCACAGTTGCCACAGTCCAGCCCAGAACCTCATCTCACTTTCCCTCGATCATTAAAAATACCTCCCCCTACTCCTGTGAGAACATCGTCTATTCCCACAGAAGAAAAGGAATCCAGCTCCAAAGATGAACTGCTCCCGAAGATGGTTCCTCACAGCCGACCTGCCCTGCCACCAAATTTTACTGTACGGACTGCAGCTGCAGTTCACTTAGAGGGAGAGGCTAAGGGGAAAGCTACTTTGGAAAAGCCCTCTGTCTTCATCACAGAGTCTGGAAATCCAAAGGCACTTCCAGGTTCTAATGACTCTTTTGATACCCCACATGAGGTACCTACAGGAAAAACAGAGCTTCCTTCTCTGGACCATGCATCATCTGATGATGATAATAATGATGATTGGAAGGACCGTACCAACTTGGATAAGCTGAAGCATGAACTATCTGCTCTGCTGTCCTCTTCATCCAGAAAAGAGGACCGTCAGCCAGACAGAACAGTTTCCTCCAAGCCTAAAACCAGCTCTACTGACAGCAATCCAATTGTTACAGATGGATTAAAACACGCTAAACCTGCCATGAGTGGCCCACAGTCACCACCAGCAACAGAGGGTGAGAAAAAGGAAAAGGCAGTGACATATACACCTTCTCCAAGAAAAGCTTTTACCGGTGATGCCATTTCAACTCCAGACAGTAAGTCTGCCTCCATGCAACCAAACTGTATTATGACATTCAAAGATGAGTTGGAAGCCTTGCTGTCTCCAACCAAGGATGGGGGCCCACCCTTGGCTCTTGCAAACTTGAGACATAATCCAGAAACCAAAAAACAAGTTACTCTTCAGTTTGGTGGCAGCCAGGTCAATGGTGGAGAGTCCAAGTTTCCAAATCCCACAGTACCTCAGAATAAGCCAATATCAGGAGTGGCAGAGAAAGAGGCTAAGACTCCTAGTACCTCTTCTGGTCACTCACCACCTGACAACACTCAAAAACCTCCAGTCTCCCCTTTGAAACCAAAGAATGGACTCTTGGTTCCAGCTTCACCTTCACCAGCCACTTCTGGGGCCCCCTCACCCATCCAGACTGGATCTCCCAGCATGGATTTCTCTCTCCTGCAGTACAAAACACATAGAACAAATTTTGGCTCTGTTGACAGCCTGGCCTCTGCAGCTTCTTCTCAAACTTTAGAAGATGGGCCAGTCAGCACAAATAATAATGAAAATGTAAGGGACTTTGCAGAGCCCAGGTCTCCTGTCATATCCACCCTCTGTAAGAATGCTGAGGAAGCAGATAGTGAGGTTTTGATTCATCCTGTAACAGGGGAGAAAGTAGAGAAAGGCTCCCCAATGGCTCTTCTCTTGGCTGCACAGCAGCGGGCCCAGAGAGGCAGACGTTCTGCTGTTACTTCCCGACAGAACAGTTACTTATCTGAGAGGCCTCTGCTCAGGCTATCAGAAAAGCTCCACAATAGCAGTCACTCAGAGACAGGTTCATCCACCATTTACTACAGTGATGCCAAGCCCAACTCCATCATAGTTGTACCAAAGTCAGAAAACAAGTCTCAGAACGTTACCCCATCAAATGCATATAGTTCTTCAAGTTTAGTTCAAGAGGTACTGGCATCCAACCACTCGAAAGAGCAAGGCTCTCAAATTGTGTCAGGAGGAACAACTGAATGCCCTCGCACTACATCTTCAAACCACACTGTGAACAATAATGAGGATGTGGAAGAAGAGTTTAATTATGAGATCATTCCCCCACCACCAGAGTTCAGCAATGATGCCATTGGGGCCCTAGATGAATCTTCAAAAGGGGAAGAAAATCACAGAAACATCAACATCCAAAGTGAATTTCAGGCCTCAGATAAGAGACTTAACATCAGCCACTCAAGCTATGACTATGGTAACAGTTATTCACTAACACCCAAACCAGTCTTGGAAAACTGTGTCAGGCCCAGTGGATATAGCCGTGATTATCCAAGTGGGAACTACTCCACTAGTTACCTCAGTTCTTATTCCAACAGTCGACCTCTGATTAAGAAGCGCCTTTACGTGTCAGAGACAGATGGGTCATATGGAAGGGCAGCCATGTCCTCTCGCAGTATGAGCACACCCACTACCTATGGCCACAATACAATGACATACAACTCTCAGCCTGTTGAAGGGATGCACCGGGTCAATTCTACTCACAGGAATGTACCTGGCATGCAAGGCAGAAGGGTGTCTCTGGAATTACCTGGGAAAATGCTAACTTATAATAATGCCTCCAGTGATGCCCGGTATAAAGGCCAGAGTGGAGAGTACACCACCAGTGCAGCAGCTGCCAGAAGGTATGTCTCACTTGCCATAATTACAAAAGGTACAGTGTGAGCTAGGGACTGCAAGAAAAGATTGCTAGTCAGATACAAGCATGCAGGTAACATTTGAAAAAAGCACTACAATTTCCACTGTCTAGTACCACAGTTCTTAACAGGGAGTCTATGGATTTAAGTTTTAAGACCTTTTTTCTCAAGAAGGACTTTATAGCATTCACCAGATTCTCAAAGGGGACCATGACCCAAAGGAGCTTAAGAACCACTGTTCTAGCAGACAAAAAGGAACTGGTGGTTTAGGCAGGGAGGTCACTTATATAGTGCTTGCTATCAAACTCTAGAAGGTTCCAAACAGTGTACTGCACAGGTGCAGATGACCCATTTGTTTGAGTCACAGAGACCACAAAGAACCACTGGTCTAGTAGATGGAAGTCCCCCCCCCCCCAACAGTAGTTGGAAAACCCTGGCTGGTCACTTTTATCAACACATGCTTTTCTATATCTCATCCTGTTGCTGCTGCTAGTACACCAACTAGAGACCAAGTCCACAGCCCTAGATATATATGCAGAGCCAATAAAAGTTGTACATGCAACCACTTTTCCATTTACAAAGCAGTTTTCCTGTTCAGCCAAGTGACTGACTGAACTGAAGGTATTCAAAATGCTTCCAGATGAGGGCCCTATCACACTACACTGTTATAGCGCTATTATTCCACTTGAACTGCCATGGGTATTTGCTTCTCCCTCATCTGCTCATAAACAGGAAAAAAAAAACTCACCAAAATCCAAGCTGGAGGAAAGTATTGCAATTACTAGATGGGATACTGTTCACATTTCAAAATGTACTTGTTTTGCAAACCTTACACACTTCTAGCTGGAGTCTCATTCAGCTGAGTAGGGCATGCATCCGAGTAAACAAGAAGACTATTTAAAAAAAAATATATATATTGAAATGCTCCAGACAGCTATGTCATCTACTATTTATTACCGTACTTCGGAGCTGTTATAAATTTATATAGGGAAGCAAGGATCTGCACCATCAGGAAGGCAACCAAACAAAGAGGGATTAAAAGAAAAAAGAAAAAAAATGTTGTATACTAGGAGTTTTGCGTATAGTAACCTAAGGACATCCCATCACCAATTCCCAGCTTACTCAGGAGTTGGAGTAAGCAAAAGTGATCATTGGAGAATCATGTGCTCTGTAGAATATTTTCTTGTACTTGGAATGAAAGCTGTTTATCTGTCTGTCTGTCTGTCTGTTTCTCTGTCCGTCTATAAATATTTCCCTACTTGATTGTCGTATGTTGTTTCACAGGATACTGCATTGTATGACTAAGGATTTCCATTTTGCTTTACAGTATTTTATCTTTTTTTCCTCCTCTTCAGACCTTCCCATGGAAGTCCACAGTATAGTTCAACTGCAAATACATTCACTGTCAGACCTGGGACAAGACAACCCATTTCTTATTCATACCAAGGAGGGCTTCGGTGAGGCATGTCAAGAAGAACTTGCCATAGCTCCGACCAAATCTGATGCCACATGTTATAAGCCTCATTTTCTCGCCTTTGTTATGAGCTTCCTTTCATAGTTTTTAAGGGCCTGAAGCTAGTCCTGTTTCTTTTTTGCAAACAGACTGGTTTTTAAGTTATTACAGACAATAGTAAGAATCAGCCTGGTAAACTAGTATCCGACTACTAAGGGCTTCTATGCAGTACAGTAACAGATGAAAAGTTATGTAATTCAGCAACATTTCTAAATTTAAAGAATACGTGTAATTCCATAGACTTCCTTCTGCCTAGGGTGAGCTTGGTCAGTAGGTGACTATCTAGTCTGTGCTTACAGAGAAAACTCCGACTTTTACAACAGCTTCAAGAATATGTAGCTTTACAGCAAAGAATACCAAAGAAAGGTTGGACATCTTCATCTTACAGCCAAAGAATCCCAGAAGCAGAAAGGGTGAGCAAAGGCTCCAGGGTTTCAAGAAAGGCTGTTAAATAGTAGTAAACACCACCCACCTAAGGTCTAGAACTGAAAGAAAAGAGTTGTGATGAGAGGAAAATGGCATAGTTGTGGGAAAGAGGAAGAGGGTTCATAAGGAGAAGGCATGAGTGAGGCAAAATGGAAAAGAGGGACTAGGGCCACTTTCTCCAACCTGACACCATCCAGGTGTGTCATCTCTAGCCACCAGTACAATGGTAATGCTGGCTTGTGATGGCAGGAGTTGCAGTCCTTGATGGGGAAGGTTAGACTAAGTTACAGCTGTTGCTTTAAACAGCTTCATAACAAAAAGAAATATGGCAGTTGGAGCCTCCATCTCCAATTCAGGAAAGGCTACAGTGACTGAATTCCTGCTTATCGACAGCAGGAATCCAGTCAGAAGAGGCATTGGTGGGGCAGAGACAAGTTACCAGATGCAGTCAGATCTGGTAGAAGGGTGTGTGTGTGTGTCTTTCTTCATTTATATGCTTATATTTCATCTAGAGTACAAAAATGTTTGAGCCCAGATCTTTGTCAGAGGTAACCTAGTTTAGATCAAGGTGTCTGATGTTTGCATTGCTCATTTCAGGAGACAAGAAGGAAACTTCCCAACAACTTTAAGTATCCATACAATAGGAATCCGTTTGTTTGGCGTACTGCCATTAACATAACCTTTAACATTCATCTATGTAATTTGATATGAGAAAGAGATTTTGAGTTTAAAAAAAAGCTGTATAGTGAAGAAATGAGTAAAAAACAAATAATATGCTTAATAAATTGCAACCTGGATATCCCATTTAAAATAAGAGTGGATGATCTTTTTTGGCTCTGTGGGCCAAATTTCAATTTAGGAAGGGTTTCCTGGACTTCATTCCAGTGGGCAAATTTATAGGCACAAAAGATGGTCAAATCAAAATGGGCAAGACCAGATGTAATTTTTATCAATCTGGACAATTTCCAACCAAGATACTGCTGAATTGTCTAATGTCCTTCCTGCTGTCCTTCCTAATGGTCCCTTCATCTTTGCTAGTTGTGTTGAAAAGTAATTACAGCAGGTGGGAGAAGCGTGTGAGGCTGAGGAACAGGACAAAAAGCTCAGTGGTCATATCTAACTGTCTCTGAACTTTTAAGGAATTGGGATAAATCTTCTGTTTCAAATCTGATCCCTTGTACAAAATGCTAGTAAATTTCCAAGCAGGTAACACTTTGGTTTGCCTTTTTTTTTTTTTGAATGGTAGCAAGGACACTTTTACAGAATAGGTGCTGGCACCTATAAGCATGAAGCCAATATGTGTAATTAAAAAGGAAGCAATGCAGATTGAAAGCTCTTTGAAAACACGAGCCTCACAGTCTAATACTAGCTAGCCATGTTTCTTTGGATGTAAATATTACTGAGTGTGAGTCACTTCAAAATAGGTGAGCAAGTATATTACAGCATCTTAATCCTGCTTGGTTTGTATTCCCCTTAAGCAAGAGTTCCCCATTACATAACTGTTGGTTATTTATGTTGATGTGTTGGTCTCTTATAATTTGACAGTGATAAGAAAATAATCCTGAAATTCTTCCTCATGAGCTTGATTCCATAGTCTTTGCATACAGCACTGGCTTTTAGGACTGCAAACCCTAAACTTTTTTTCTGAAGAAAAACAAGATACTTTCATATTTTCCCCTAACCTTACTGTAACTTGTCATGCACAAATATAAGATCTTGCGGATTTTACCTGGCAGCAGATCCTCTTTCATATAAAGGCACCTCTCAAAATTATGCCATTTTAGTTCAAATCAATTTTTTTAGGTGACTGTTAGTCTTTTAGGGTTGCTTGCTTCCTCAGGAAGAGCAACTAAATGGAGTAGTGCAAAAAGAAAGGCATGGTAGCAGCTTCACCTTTCAGGGTGCTGAGAGAGCCCTTTCGTCTATTGCATTTAGTCACCTGACTTATACTGTTTTATGTTGTTCCCTATGCTTAATCTGTACATGTACACATACATTCTGATATTGACATAAATAAACTAAGGGATGTTCATGGAAGGATACTCTTCCATCTCCTCCTCACCCTCGTAGTGTCCTGCATCACCAGAAAGGTATCTCCAGAGGTCAGGGAGCTGTGCCGAACAATGTGGAATGAACTCTTGGAGAGGGAGGAGGGGATCCTGGAGATCCAAGATTTTCATTCTGTGAGTTTCCTTGTAAGCATTGACAGCTGTTGGCTTCCATGGCAGGCAGTGGCGGTAGCATTGAATCTACTCTGGGTTTTACTCCAAACTTTAAAGAAGCTATTCAAGGGGCTGAACCTATTATAAGGACAAGGATCTTCACTTCAGACTGGACTGAAAACCACAGGTTATTCACTGCCCACTGGCATGGAAGCCAACAGCTACCTCTGCTTATTATTTAACTCATCCACCAAACTGTTCTGATTGGAAACTGCAGGAACATTATGGTTCTGTTTGTTATTCATACAAATAAATTCACGTGTGTTCCAGATGTAGTAGCACATACACACATATACTCTGTACAGTGGTGCAGGGGAAATGTGAAGTGAAATAATCTCAGTGCCCTAGGCTTACAACTATAATTGTTTGTAGTTGTGGCCCTCTCCAGCTCCAGTTTCCAAAGAAACAATGTTCTGGATTAGTTGAAGCTGAACAAATAAGAAATGAGATATGGAAGTACCTTGGGATAAGCAAAGGAGCTTGTTCTCTCAGTATATATATTGTTAAACTCATCTCAGGTTGCCAGCATCTGTGAAAGTTCACTGAGACAAACTCATGTAATATTTACATCATAAGGCAATAATGTAAAGATTGTAAAATAAATGTAAAACATGTAGAAAATGCATTGTACTATGGAAACATAAAGCACTTTGAAGCAAGCAGTATTTCCTGTCTCATTCACATAATCTTTCCCAGTTGTATTTTGTTATTGTTGTTGTTTGCCTTCAAATTATTTCTGACTTATGGTGACAGAAAGATAACTCTATGTTGGAGTTTTCTGGGGCTGAGAAGGTATCATGTGCCCAAGGTCAACCAGTGGGTTTCTATGGCTGAGCTGAGAGTCGAACCTTAGTCTCCAGGATCATAGGCCAACACTCAACACCATGTTGGCTCTTAGTTGTGTGAGTACAGCAATGGAAATATGTGTTATACATCAAAGCTAATTTATCTTGAAATGTACTGAATCTTAACATTAAGAATGAACTAGGCTATACTAACTTTGGAAAGTATTTATTTTGCAGCTGGTGCGAGTCCACCTAAAAGACAACTTTTGTTTACCTTTTAATACACTTTCTTTCTTTTTCAGGTAGTGGAAATATTAGATAAAATGCAACAAATTCTAAATTTCTGTCTTGCTCTGAGAAAAATGAGAAGCTAAGGGTTATCGCTACGAGCTATAGTCATGAGAAAGAAGTTCTGGGTGAACAGGAAGAACAGAGATAAAATATACTTAACAAACTAGAATACTGGCAGCCACAGAATCCATGCTGAGTGCATTGCTCCATAAACTTGCACAATGCCTCTGCTTTATTACATGTGTTTCTCTTATGAAACTGTGGGGAGAGTACAGAATTAGCGATTATCCATAAAGAGCTTTGTTCAAAGCAATAATGGGAACCAAAACAAAACTAATATTCCTACACCTAACTTTTCAGGATTTGGGTATTTTCTGTTCAAAAACAAGCTAGCATTTTATGAATAATCAAGACTATTGCACATTTATTTACTTAAATCATTTATATTACTTATGTCATTCTACCAAATAAGACTCAAGACGGCTTTCAGGATCAAACTCTGGCTGCTTGACTTGAGCAACGGCCTGTTGACAACAGTGAAATCCTGCATATAGATCTTCTCAGTGAGTTCAGTGGGATTTACTCCCAGATAAATAGGTATAATCATGCAGTCTCAATATGCATGTAAATTCAAGTACTGCCACAAATCAGTAGCATATGTAACTGCTGTAGTGGAGAAATATATTTCACAATTATTTTTGTGCATTACTGAACCTCATTAACAAAATCAGTGATTCACCACATGTAAATTATTGAGGAAGTTTGTAATAAGTCTTCCGGCCTGCAATTTTTATCATATCCACAAATTTACTCACTGGGGAAGCTCCTTTTGAGGAAGATGTCATTTGGAATGCCTTATGCCACATTGTTTGCAGGAAGATATATAAATGTTTTGTTAAATGGGCACAGGAATGTTGAGCTACTAGACTTGAATTTATTACTTTTCTGCTCATGGCAAAAAGCAGTTTTGTCACAATCTCCCTTGTACAGAGATCCATTTGCTGCTATAACAGAACATGTAGACAGGATGCTTTCCCTGATCTAAACGTAAAAAAAAAAAAAGTTTCTGGGCTGGCCATTTGTGTTCACTTTCAAACTAGAATCACTGGCTTCTGCAGGAGTGCCGTTTCCCTGCATACTAGAACTAGGTGCATGAAGACATAAGGGGCTCAGACAGACTCTTCCCACACATAACGCAAAAAACCTGTGGCCTAGTTCTGTTTGAACATACCTGGAGACCACACCCACCTACTTACTTGGACCACACGTGAAAGAGGACTACACAGGTACTACAAGCATAGAGTGCTTCCAAACAAAAGGGATCCTGAGCTAAGAACCCCACCCCGAATATTAGGTGTGCCCAACATGTTGGCCACATATTGCCTCGTATCTGTTTTTGTAGCTCCTGAGCCACTTTGCTGCTATGTCCTCCTTTATTACATTCACCCACCCAAAACACTGGAGGTCTCCAGGAATAGCAGTTCTTCTTTAAAACAGAAATGGACCTGTAGAACGGTGCAGACCACGGCAGGTCCCGAGTTGTGGAATTAGCTGCTTAATTCCCGAAACTTGCCCACCTTGCTTTACACAAGAATCATTTCTGCCTAAATCATGACAGGATATTTTTGTATAACACATGCCTGTGAAGATTCAAAGAGCTTCAGACTAAAAAAGTTAAAGCTTCTCCAAGCTGTGGATTAATCCATGGGGTATAGAAACAATCATCCAAGTCTTGGTATCATAAACACATAACTGATGTCTTTCGTGTGTATGTCTTGCAGGCAAGTGATCCTTGTCAAGGTGGCCTCTGCCTTCTTTGCTGTTGTCTTTAATATCAGTGCCCAATGAGTCATGTTAACTAGAGATGCACACCTGACGGGGCAACATGGGCAGGAAAGCTTGTTCTGCTGCTTACAAGCACTCAGGTTATAAATAGAACATAAGCCTTCAAAGCTGCCCATGCAACTCTTTCCAGCAAGCCCTAACAGGATGGTCTTTTGACACAGCAAACGCTTGCATTAATCCTCCCATAGACCCAAAAGAAAACTCTGTGAAACTTAATCACAACCATACATGATTCTGTACGACAACCATTTTAAGTACAAAAAGAATATGACCCTTCAGCATTTTTAAAATGGCAGTAAAAATAAGATCTCAGGGAGACAGCCACAGAGGTAGAATACAAAAAAACCGCCAGTTTGGGAAGCATCTTTGTGGAATTAAAGCCAGAGCCCCACATTCAGCGCTTTTCTGAAGTTCTGTGCATATTACAGTCTCCGACACTACACTCTTCCTGAAAGTTCAAAATTTCAGCTGTGGTGATTCTTCTTCCTTTTGGGCAGAGGAACTGAGATTGTTCTTCACTCTCATCTCTGTGGAGAAGACACAAGGCTGTTCTATTTCCTTAGACACTTATTTTGGAGAAAGGAGTGGCAAAGGCCAGATGGAGCAGCCCATCAAACAGGGGTGACCGACTTTGGTATTCTTGGGGACCATTGCAAAGGAAACATAAAATTGTTGCCCTGTTTCCCTTCTAAGCTCTTAGGACCCATCTAATTTCATATGGAACTGCATCAGTCTTTTGGGCATCTTCAAACTCCACAATTTCTACTGCGGTCCTTCCAAATGCCACTACCATTCACTCTTCTAATCTCCTCCCTCTGTGGGGTCTGCCCTAAAATACGTAGGGCTAAACTGCAGCCCTCAGCAGTCCACCCAGAAACTTACCCTGCTGCAATTGCCCATATGACCATATGCCACACTGCATGCTTGCAGTAATGATGTTTAAGCCAGGGAAGGGAGATAAATACTCCTTACCACCCACCAAGGGTAACAGAACAACATGATGCATTAGAAGCTGAAACACATGCATACCATCCACACTAGATGGCATCCATATAGTATTCATACATATCTCTAGACCTGGGGAATGGCTGCTATTCAGTGTAAACTGGTAACCTCAACTGACAGCTGCCGTAAGCTATCCTCCAATTGCCATATTTCACCTAAGGAATTTAAGCAACTGTGATTCAAATGATAAGGTTGCAATCAAACATTATTTTGGTTGTTTTTTCTAGTGTAGCCTTCCACAGTTTCACCCACTAGGCCATTGCATTAGGTATTTCAATTTTACATTTACATATTAGTTCTATTTTATCACAAACTACCAGAAAAAAACTTCCATTAGTAGAGAGTGTTTTGATGTTGTCATATATATAGCCTCCTAAGGACATTTAGCATTAAAACTGCTTAATTTACAGCCTAGACATCTGAGTCCTACTGCAGAAAAAACAACCAAAAGTCTGCATTACAGACTCATCATATTTGTTGTGGCATAAAGTCTACATTTCAGACTCAGCAGATTTTGTTATGGCAGAATCCACTTCATCAGATCTATTAGCATTTTAAGATTTCCCAAAATGCAGTTTTTTTATTTGTATTTATCAATGCAAGAAGAGACAAATGCAGGATAAATGTAAATTCTCTCAAGAGATTCTTTCAGACTAGTCTTCATGGATTCAGACGCCTTTTAACAGCAGGCCTGTACAAGATACAATCAACATCTGCCACCTTGTGGTTTATCAAAGTTAAAAACAGCACAGAAAATGTACCTAAAGCTATATTTGTGTGCGTTTTGTGTGTGTGTGTGTGATGTGTATATATGGTGTGTGTGTGTGTGTGTGTGTGTGTGTGTGTGTGTGTATGCATACATACACACACACTCACACACACAGTAGGGCTCAGGTATAGTGAGTCAAAGTGCAAACGCTGGTCAACAACTTATACAGTGACGGAGTGGGCACAGGTATATCTGAGTTAATAAAATTGATGCGTTCCTAGGTGTGACTTCTTTCCCTCAACCTTTGATACCAGAGACAGAAACAGTATGGAAAGAATAGGAATAGTTTCCTAAATCACAAAAATATGCTTGGCACAACCACTAATCATATGAATACCTTCAAAAATGTTAAAATAGTTGCAAGGTTAGCCTAAGAAAACACTGGAAAATGTGGCGAAAACCCACTCGGAAAGAGACCATGAAGATGAACAGGAGGGGTCATTTCCCCTCTGTGCTGTGCTGCATCCAATAAGTGTGTGTTCAAAATCACCATAAAACCTAATCATTGGTTCTCGGTGTACATTTTGCTTGGGAATGCCAATGAACTTTACAATTTTCCTAAAAACTGATATGACACTTTATGATAACCTGCATACAGATGCAACAACTTCACTGGAAATCTGGAGCATAACTGCAAATCCGTGAAGTGACAATGCCCAAGAGCTGTGTTTATGAAAGGGTTCAAAGCAAGCACAATAAAAACAAGATACTGTTAAATAAAACCAACTATTTCAAAGTTGAAGGAGATTTTTATTTTTTTTAAAAAAACTGCCTCCTATTTGTATGCTGTCACCTCTAAACATTTCATATATCACAAAGGCCCTAGAGTAGAGCTTGTTTCCAACTAGTAAGGACAAAATTTGTCTTCCTCTCTTGTAAATAACAGGACACCTCCCTCTCAACAGCTGTCCTGATAGTATCGTAACATGCCAACATCAACAAGCCCACAATATACTTTCTACTCCAGCTTGGAACTGTGGAGTGAATACAGTGACCAAAAAAACATACATACAATAGCAGACTAGCCTACCAGTCCGGAAAACTGCTCTAGACACTACCAAAACTTGAGATTTTACACAGCTCTATTAACACCAAAGTTTCAGATTTCCTATCTCCTTGAAGGAATGACAGAAAATGTATTATTAGGAAAAATGGCTTTTTAATCAGCTATCTGTACTATATAACCTGGATGTGCAAAACTCTTTAAGTGTGGTTGCTGCAAGAAGACAGTGAATCGTTTGACCCATTCTCTCCAGTCTTGTACACATTTCATCTGAATGTGTTCTGCAATCTAAATGGAGGAATCAAAGCAAGGTTTTATAACAGATGAGTTCTTCTTGTTGTTTCCAGGTTTTTAGTCTAAATAAGCCAGAGTAACAGAAGAAAGGAGTACAGAAGACATCTTTAAGAGCGGATGGCCATCAAAACAAAAAGAAAAACAAAACAAATTGCAGCTTCTCAGTTTCTTACAACTGACAGGAATAATCTGTAATAACCCCAAGTTAGGAAAAAAAAGCACAATGTGCGTCCAGACTTGTAAAAGGGGTGAAGATTATAATAGATCTTCACTAAATGACTTCATCTGGATAAGGATGCTAAGAAATGAAACACTACATGGCTGTACTAGGATATGAAGACTTAGTTCCTCCCCTCAAAATACATTTGCATCACTCTTTTCCTTGAAACAGTAGGTCTCTAGACATCACAAATTCCTTCTACAACTTTTTACAGCTTGACAGATTGGCGAAGTGCTGGGCAGCAGTAACAGGAGCTGTAATGTTCAAGAAACACACATCCAAGGAAGCACACAGAACCAGCTAAGCAAATCTCTCATGTATCACCAGTAATATTTAGCTTTCCCTCACAAGCATACTGCAGGAATAACCACAGCAGTCAAGGAGAGGCTTCTGCTGCATATTAGGTGCTTCCTTGATAATATACAAAATTCAAGCCTTTAGTACCAAAATCATGCCTTACATATTCAACAAGAACTAACATCTCTAGACTTTTCCTTCATGTAGATCATAATTATTTGTACCACAAAGCACTGCATCCTTAAGGTAGGGTAGTTCAGACGAAAGAAATGCCCTAACAGAGGTGGAAAAAGTGTGGTCTCTTTTCTGAGCACCAGGAACCTGCAAGGGTTTAAAAAAATAAGTTTTTCAAGCCCCCACTCCTCTCAAAATGCTGTCTAGGACACATGAAGAGAATCTTTGCTACATCCTTTCCCCGGGAGTGGCTTTTTTTTTCAAAACAGGAAGTAACTTCTAGGTGACTTTTAGTTGTAAAATGGTCTCTCCTCAGCCTCAAATGGTCAAGAGAAGGACAAAAATATTCTCCTTGGGGGCAGAACATTCAATTGGAGAGTAAATCTCTCTGAGGTCAATGCATCCCACTACACACACACACTTGATGACTTCTGCCCTAAAACTATACGTGAAACCATGCTAAAAGACTTTAATTTGGCATGTTTAGCACAGATCTTCTTCATTTGCTCCTTTGGCTAAACTGCTTACATCTCTTAACTCATAAATGTAACTCTTGTTAAAAACTGGTAGAAAACCCAGAAATTACTGCAAGGTTTTATTCCACATTTATTTTAACAAAAACCTATTGTCCTCTACAATTTTGGAGTTTCTAGAAAGTGTAATACAACTAAAACTAAAATAAAGTCAACTCTCTTCCAAGACATATTGTTCTGGATCACATAATTTAAAGTTTGTTATCCACAGACTCTGACTGGCTGCAACAACTGGCTGGTGTGAGGCTAGTGCTCCTCTAACACGAAATTCTACTGGACCATTGTTCTTCACAGCAAAGGCCACATTCAATCCCAGGACTCAAGAACAAATAGATGTTATTCCAGGAGGAAGAACCCAAAAGAGAACATATAAAATTATGCAGTTATGTTGTTGTTTTTTCCAGAAGGATGGTTATTCTGCGTTGGAACAGTGTGATGTAGAACCTGATGGTCCCATCCAACTGTGGTCAGTAAGCTTTTGTTCAATGGCGACCATGATAAACCCTTCACAAAGTCTCGATGGGAGCGGTTTCTAAAACTAGAAAGATATGAAACAGTGAGCTATTGCTTGATGAACACAGTTTTAAGCAGTAAACAAGCCCTCCTAACTGATGCAATTATGTACAAACTATTAAAAATGGAAAAGAAGAGGACTCAATGTACAATGAGATTAGAGTAGTGTTCCCAAACTTAGTAGTTGTGAGTTGTGCTGGACTACAATTTCTTCCATGTCTGCTCAACATTGCAATGGTAGATAATAACCCACTGAGATGCAACACATCTGGAAGGCACCAGGTAGGAAAGGGTTAGCTTACAAATTCAAATAGTGCTTCTTTTAGAATGGCCTACTGGCTAGACCTTCAGGCAGAAGGACCAAGGAAAGGCCCTTCAGTGCAAGGACAGTTTCTGCTTTTTTTCTTTGCTGCAGAACAATCATCAGTGCAAAGAACAGTTTCTGCTTTTCTTCTCTTCTTGGATAGAGCATGGCCAACAGATAGGAAAGCCAATGTTTAGGGAGTAACCCAACTACTTCCTTGCATGTATTCCATAGCACATACAGTGGAAGAGAATTGCAAAGTACAAATTCAAAGGATTTGTACTTCATCGCTAACTGGGAGCGAAATTTAAAAACGTACATAATTATGTTTGATGCAGTGAAAATGGACAAGCAGAGATTTTTCTTCTAACGCTAAAAATCACCATCCATCTACTCTATTGAGTTCCAAGAATTTGATATCGCATTAACTATTTTGGCTCCATTTCACAGTATCTTGGGATGTGTAGTTTGTTGAGATACTCAGATACTCTCTAGGAGACAATTATGAAAATCTACCTCAAGTACAAACCCCAGGATTCTATAGGACGGAGCAATGAAATTATCCAGTTTCTCTAACTGTGTAGTTTAGTTTCCTCCAGCAGAGTCACTGAATCAAAAGGGTTGGAGATTCAGAACAGAAAAAAAGAGGTATTTTACATGCTACATAAACAAACTACGGAATTCAATACTGCAAAAATAAATAACACCTCACAATTCAGCTTTAAAAGGGGATGAGACAAATTCAGAAAACTGAATGTCAATTTGTTGGGATGGGCTATATACGACCTTTAGTATGAGAAGCAGTATGCCTCTCAGTACAAATATGAGTGGGAAGGTACTACTGGCCTCGTGCCTGTTCATGGATTTCTTACAGATCTGGCTGGGCTGTTATTGTGCTCTTGTCCTACAGATCATTACTCTGCTTGCATTCTGTAATAAGCAAGAATGGACTTAGCTACTAGACTCATCCCTGCACTACCCTGAATGACAGAAGATTCTGAATGGCAGACTGAAAGGTACAGGTAATGGCAGCTCTCATATCACTTCAGTTTCCTCATTAGTAATCCAAGATGGAACAAGCTAAGCCAAAGACAGAAGTGGGCATCCTGCAGCAAATCAAGCCCTGCTCCTGTCCTTGGCCAGAGAACTTTCTTTATTCCCTGCACGCACAAACATTGTCATTTTTCTAGTAAATAAGTGTTGCAATAAACAAACAAATGATTTATGGTATCATACTGGATTTGTCCAAAATTATGCAGTTCTCCCACTAAAATAATGCCTAACACAATGACATCCTAACACTGCTCAGGAAGAAACTGAGAGGAATGCAGGACAGGAATTGATTAAAATGTTTTGTACTCACACTTCTGAAAAGCTAGAGTCAAGGACAACTACCGAGCAGTCTTCACTGATGGAAGCCAAAAGAGGTGAACTAGAGGGGAAAGAGAAGCACAGATTAACTCATGTGGGTTATTTAGCTTCTACAGACCATGAAACCACACCACTACCACCACACACACACGAAACTCTGACATTTATCTTGACTCTTGCATTTTCTTCTTTTCAGTATCTAGGGCTTTACTGGGAAGTTTAAACAAAAAGGGAATACCAGCATTCTCAGAATTAATGTTCAGAATCTAAAAAAGTCAAGAAGGCTCTCCATATTTCAAGGTAATGGACCTCTCATGCAAAGAAAAGCCTGCAATTGTCTGCAAAACACCTCAAAGAAATCTGCAAACACACAAGGGGCTTTACACAGCAATTTTCCTTTCTACTGACTGTTAATGCATCTTCCCAGACCCTTGCCTCTCTGGTAACCTTTTGTCAGAGTGAAGAAGATATCATTCTTTTATCTTTTTGATTGTTATCAATTTTCTTAACAAAGCAAAGGAATATACCCTGCATCCACAATATTAAGGGTGATAAAAATGCTGACTGCTGTTTCTGCAGTGCCTGTTCTTACTGATGAGCATAACTTAGCTCAACAAATAATACACGTCTTCAGCATAAAACTACTGTATCATCCTAGATCTCTAAAACATGTGCCTAGTCATAGAGAGTTATGAGAATCTCCCAGACAGTACAAGAACAACTGCAGTTCAGAACTACTGAAGGGAAAAATGGTAACTGCCTTACTTAACTCAGTTCAAAATGTGGAATCTGGGGGCCTTTCATGCTTCTCAATTATAGTACTATGATTCCACTTTAACTGCTGCGGCAACATCCTATGGAACCTGGGATTTGTAGTTTAGGCAGTATTTAAAATGTTATGACAGAGAGCTCTAGCACCCCACCGCAAGATTCCACAGGGTGTTGCCATGGCCATTAAAATGGAATCACAGTACTGTAATTGTGTAGTGGGAAAGGGTCCCTGCTATGGCAGCACTGTTGCATAATGTTGAGCTGTGCATACACAAATGTATACAGGCCAACTCTTACTGATGCTATGAAGCATACCTATGGGCAGAAAAAGCAAATCCTGTAATGCTTTGAGAGTGCACAGGGGAGCTACGGGCAGAGTCTGTATTCTTCGTCTCCACAAGAGCAACTGTCCCATTTTCATCACCTTCAAAACAGAAAAGGGGAACAGTGTTACTGAAGAAGCATAAATGTTTTTTTACAATGTTTAGATAACTGGAAATATGATAATAATCCTTACCCAATACAAATGTGTCACTTTGATGTGGATGCCACACCAGTGAGGTAGAAAGGCTGCTAGAGGCACTGCAGGCTGCTAGGGGGTGGGATGTGGGGAGAGAGAAACACAGTCAGGCTCAAGTGTCTTTCCATTTTATTTCTCAAGGCAGCCGATCTACTGTCTGCTAACATTTAAAAGAAAAAAGGAGCACCACTCATATACAGTCTTAGAAGGTAGAATGAATGTATTCAAAACACTACCCATGGAAATATATACAAACAGAAGTGCTCTGAATCTTTTAACACAAGCAATTTTTGGCTAGGCCTTATGATAAGATCTGCTAAAGCCTCAAGAGAAAGAGACAACCAAGAACAGACGAAGACCCATGCGTTAGATGTATTCAAATCCTTTTTGACTTGTTAAAGTTTCCTTTCACGCCTAAAGCTTCCTTTTGATATCAAAGTGCTCCTCTCTAGTTCTTATGCCACACGCTAAAGAACCTGTTAGTTATCAAGGGTAGGCAAAGCATAGTTCACTGGACCCCAAAATGCAGTCTCTAAAACCCCTCTAAGATCCAGATTTCCCCAAATTCTTTTAAAAAAATTCTGAGCAATTTTTCATCATAAAATCTGCACAAAACTGCTCCCATAACTCCACAACACACACATATATACCCCAAAATGGGGGGGGGAATCTGAATATGGAATCAGAAATGATGTGGTATCTCTCTTGGTTGTGTGAACGTGGCTTATTAGGGGGTGCTGGAGTAAAAAATGCTCCCTGCCCGTTCTACACTTACCTATCCCTGCTTTATTTGTTAGCAATGCTTCTGATACATGTTTCCTTGATAAGGGCTATGAGGCTTAAGATACAGAACATGAGCTGTGGAACTGGTTTTGCAGAGGCCATTTTGATGGGAACTATCATGATAAAACAGTAGGAAGTTATCTGATCTAGCGCAAACAGCATCCCTGATTGAATCAGAACACACAGAAAGCCTGCACCTGCCCACTTTGCAGATCACTACTATACAACCTAAATCCTGTTAGTCCTAACTAGAGCAGACCTTTCTGAATTAATGGGATTTATCTTCAGATTGACTCACCATGCAACAACTGACTGGATGTATCTACTCGAGTTAGGACTAACTATAGTATGACAGGCTATGTCTGTTTAGTTCAAGCTAGGGTTAAGTCTAATAATCAATGCCTCAAATCATGATCTGAAGTGAGTTTTCAAACCATGATCATGGGCAATCCTGTTTAGCCTTAACCACAGTTAGCACCACTTTGGACAAATGTAATACATATGCCTGGCTATAGGAAACTATGAAAGGGAAGGCAGAATTCACATATAAAAGGAGATGGAGTATGTAAACCCACAGCATATTACCGATTGCCAGCCAGAGTGCAGTAATTTTATGTCTTGTGGGAACTGCACTCTAAGTTTCTAGAATTCATGATTATAAAAAACTCACCCTGATGGAGGCAATTATTTTCTTGCACTCTGATCTTCACAATGAAAACCTATGAGATCTCTATCTGGGAACAGCATCCATAGATCATTGACATTTCCTCCTTTAAAGTCATTAAGGGTCTCCCAAGTGATGCAAACTGAAATTTCTGCTGGCACCAAATCCCCTTTTCTGCCCAAATCCTATTCTACCTAAGCCGCTGAAAATGCAGAGAAATAATACAGCGTTAAAATACATACCTATCCGAGTTGCTGGTTTTGGCAATCTCGTATCCCAGAGTAAAATCCTACCATCCTAAAAGTAATTTTTAAGGGTTACTGATAAGTCAGTAATAAAGTGAATAACAAAGCAGTTTTAAAAAGCAGTATCATCATAATAATTGATAACTACACATCATGAAAGCAACTGTGAAAAGTAACATTCCTTGTTTTGACACCCTTCTTCCTCTCTTCTCTAGGACCATGATAACATGACAGTATTAGGCTTTGTGCTTATAATGGAAAAATTGGGTACCCAAATCACTTTGTTTTCAAAATGCATATCTGAATCCACAAGAAACTGGTTTTACCTCAGCACAAGACAAGAAGATGGTATCCTTCCCAGGACAGGAGGCCACACACATCACTTGACCAGTATGAGCTACACAGATTTAAATGAAAAGCACAGTAAGTCACATTAATATGGACTTGCGCAGAAGCTGAATTTAAGACAGATGTGTTGGGGGGCAGCAGGGGAGAAGCATCACTGTATAAGCATAGGAGGTCTTTTACCTACATATGTTTCAAAATTGACATCTTGGTACATGTCAGGGAAGGGGGGGGATACCAGGACCCGTGGCCTAAGAGGCAAAACAAGTAGCGGCAGCTAGGGTTTCTGGGGGAATCTGATCATTCTATTTCAGACATAAATTGATCTGACCCACACTTCATAGACTAATATGAAACACAATGATAAATGGTCCTGAATTTTGCTAGATTGTCTTTGGTGATTGCTGCTTTCCCTTCTCTTTTCTATCAGTTCCTCCTACAAAATTCTTATAAGATCAGAGGAGGGAAGATCATATACAAACCACACCACCCTAATATATAGATTTGACTTCCAGCAAGCCAATCAGGCAGACACTCTTGGCTGCAGCTCTGCAGCAAAGAGAGCTTTCATAGAACAAATGCTGACCAGAGGGATCACTGGCTAGAAAGACTCTCCCTGGATTAAAGGAGGAAGTAAGATTGCCCATAACGGTCCAGCATGCCCATTATTTGCATTTACTTGTGAGTAAACATGTAAAACCTGGGAAGGACTAAGGGAGTGACATCTTGGCCTTGCTGTAAAACGCAGCTATTTGGATCTGCCAGCCCTAAACTGGCAACCTGCTTTTTTAAAGACGAAGCTATTAATTAAACCTTTGGAGTTACAAAAGTGAAGAATCCTTCTAATTGAAATGGAACAACAGAGCCTACACAGCTACCTTTTTTTTGCAAATGAGAGCTGAGTAAGTGTTTACTTCACAGGATCAGGACAAATAAATTAGAATATTGGGGCCTGGAGTTTTCAAAAGATAAGTAAGAATTTAAGTGTATATATTTGATGAACAGAATTAATTGCATTTTATTTGCAAGACAGAATTGGATTTTAACAGTGTGATAGCAACTACAGTATGAGAAAGCATGGATGTTATCATAGCTTGCTGACAGCTTCTGGATGGATATAGAAGAAGCAAGTTATTAACTCTGAAATTGCTGGATTAAATGAAAGATGGCCTGAAAAGAACAAATGAATAAAGCAATTATAAAGAAGAAATAAATTAAGCTAGCACTCACCTCTATAGGTGTTGAGCACTGTTTGTTGAGGGATGTCCCAGATCTTCACACTAGACATAAAATCCAGATTAAGTTTAAGAAGAATGGACACCTTTTATTTAAAGCAGAAAAGCAGCACCATAAAGTGGTCACCTGAAGTCTTTGCTGCCGCTGACAGCTTGTGTACTGTTGGCGAGGACGCTCACTGTCGTCACAATATTGTCATGCTCGTACTTACAGAATTTGTTCACTATCAGGGTCTCATTTTCATCCAGCTCCCAGAGTTCCAGAGCACCTGGATTAAAGAGTAAAACAAATGCAGCATAGGGACTTTTGTGAAAGCCACCCATCCAGAAAATGTGAGCTCCATTATTTTAACTTTTTGGTATTTTCCAATGGCTTTTCTATGAGTCTTGAACAAGATCATGCACATGTCCCAACTGCAAATTCCTTTAAAATGTCACTGTTTGTACTGAATAGGCTTGGGTCCAGAAGAGACTTCTGCTCATGAAAGAGGAGGTGGGGAGAGTCAATGTTGATCTCTCCTCCCTGCAGCAATCTGCCATTTCCTACAGCATTCTGGATGCTCCTCTAACTTTCCACAGCAGCATTTCACAGGGCTGTAGAAAGAAGGGAAAATCAGAAAAAACTCGATTTCTCTGTAGTGGAAACAGAGACCCCTTCCATGAACAGAACTCGGTTCATATAATTTTATGATTGAGTCTGTATGTTTTATAGCAGTTTATACCTTACATGTTCTCATTCAATGCAAACATCTGATCCACATTTTCAGCTTTTCCAACATCTCACCCTAAGCTATTTTACTGCAGCAAAAGTTGAGAGTGGAAAAAATCCTGAGATTTCCAGGACAATGCTGTGCATTATTTTTGTAAGAAGCCTCTCCCTATTACCACGGTCAATGCTTAGAAACATTAAAGCTTGTTGGACCACGAGAGACCCCAGGCCCATGTCACCACTGATTAAAAAGCTTTGGCAAGATTCGACCATGACCATAACCACACAAACAGAGAACAATAGAAAAGAAACAAAGAGACTGACATAATGTCAGAACAGACTCTATGACTGTGTTTGAATATACAGGCATAATTCAGTTATTGATGCTTTTGAAAATGAAGCTTCTTTTTATGCATGCTTTTGGGTAGGAATGGCTGGCTGCTGACCAGACAGGAGACTCAACTCTTTAGACTGCTAACAGAAGGTTTATTGTTGCTGCTGTTGTTGTTGTGTGCCTTCAAAGTCACTTTTGACTCAGTGACCCTAAAGCAAACCTATCATAGGGTTTTCTGGAACTGTGTATGTGTGATGCACCCAAAGTCATGCAGTAGGTTTCCATGGCTGAGTGGGGAAATCGAACCCTGGTCTCCAAGAGCATAGTCCAATGCTCAAACCACTATACATGCTGGCTCTCTTACAAAAGGTTTGCTAGAACTAAGTCATACATGCTTATAGCACAGAGCAGATAAGCTCTGCCATAGAGAGAATGAAGGAAGGAGACAATAAGTGACTGTTAAGAATTCCCCAAACAAACCCCTTCTCAACTCATTAGGGTACAGGTCAACCCTTTGTGTTCAGGTTTTCAGGGGCTCAGCCCAGGTCTAATTTAGATTGTTAAAGGGGAATGCTATGTGATAAAAGGGGAAAAAAAGGCAAGGCAAGACAAACACCCCTATATTTCAAAGGAAGCCTTCAAACTCAAAATATTTTTTGTTTAATTATGGAAGGCTTACTTGATCTAGTTGCTTCGTTTCTCATATGCTTATTGTTAGTTTTGAAAATCTGCTTGAAAGAGTTCAACTACTTTTCTTTTTTTATGACAGGACCCTATCTCTTCCCATGTTATCTCTGCTATGGCATCACAACTTTTGTTAAAGAAGTAATGTGCTGATATATACTTACTTCATCAACTGAGATATACCTGTCAAGCCAGACAAAGACTGAGGATTGTGAGCAGAAAGGGGTCTGCTTGAAGCAGTGCACTTCCCACTGTCCTTCTATACAGTCAGAGGGCAATATAAAGAAAATGTTTATTTTATTTGACTCCTAGTTTGTTTGGTTTAAAAGAAATGCTTGCTTGTTAAATAAGTAAGCCAAAACAAAACAAACATAATTTGTAGCCAGCTTGTATAGTAACTACAGTGACAAGATTTTTCTTTTACATCATGATTCCTGGTTCACAGGAACTGGGCAAAATGAAGCAGAATGCTGGTTTATTCCTCTGCCAGATACACAGGAAGAAGAGTACACAAATACAAGAGCTTCCTTGAGATCCTTTATATTCATTAAAATAGGGCAAAAGAATTATTTAATAGTACATATCAACCCTCTCTCCACAACAAAAAATACACTAAATAAATAATAATTCAAAGGCACTGACAGGATCCAAATCAGCTTCATCACTACCATTTGTGAAGGTGATACCTGAACATAAAAAAAGACACTGCATTTCAACATAAACTGTTTAGGATGTTTTGAGGCTAAGCCACCTTGAGCCCCAAATCTAGGGCCAAAGGCATGGTATAAATAAAGTTAATAGTAGGTAAACCAATAAAGCAGGTTGCAAATATATCAGAGATAAGATGTGTTTGGCACAAACAACGAAGTATGATTCACCTACTCCAACGTCCATTTGTACATTTTCTCATTGGATTGCAACTCCTATCAGCCCTAGCTATTAAAGCCAATGGTGAAGGATGAAGAGCTGCACTCCAACAATATCTAGTAGGGGCACATGTGCCCACTGCTGGCCATGAAAACATATGTACGTAAATATCCACTAGACAAGCAGACACTAGATATGGTTGCCTGTAATGAGTCCCAGCAGATGCATAGAAATTACAAAGAAACTCATGAAAATGACCAAACTGTTCTTATGACAGGTCTTCTACGTGTCCTTGCAATCCCATCCCAAAATGTCACCATCAAAAACCAGAAAACTCCAAAGCCCACTGTTGTCTCCAACCTGCCAATTTGCAATATTTTGGCTAGTGATGTCCCAGAGATCCTCCAAAATTTGCGTTGAGGAAGTAGCCAGCATGGTGTAGTGGCTTGAGCATTGGACTATGACCGTGGAGATCAGAGTTCAATTCTCTGCTCAGCCATGGAAACCCACTAGGTGATCTTGGGTGCATCAGACACACTTAGCCCCCGAAAACCCTGCATTAGGTTCCCCCCTCAGGGTGACCATAAGTTGGAAATGACTTAAAGGCACACAAGAACATTCTGAAATGAAGTGATGAAGTGTCATCGCATAAGTACAACTAGTCAAAATATAGATATGATAGGAATGTTCAAGAAAGTACGGTATCATTGACTGTTTGAGAATACAAAGAATACGAGAAATGGAAGATCAGGAGAAAGTACTTTCCAGTTTCAAAATTAGCTAGTTTCTTTTGAATTGGAGACTGCCCCACAGAAGAAAGCAAAGTTCCATGAATGAACATATATGTGTGTGTGTGTGTGTGTGTATGCACATACATGCATGCACATGCAGCCATCCATGGATCCATCGGATCCTGGTCATTACCAACAAACCATAAAACATCACAGGATCCCTGGAAGCTCACCTGAATCCGAAGCTACCAAGATGCCTTTATCTGCAATCCATTTCAGATCTGCTATGCCTGCTTCTGTTTGAACTCCAGCAGAGCAAAAGCCTTCATTAGGAGCTTTAAATGGATCCTTGAACACCCAAATGGAGCCCACCCAGCAACGTCCACTCAAACTGGATGCTCCCAGCAGCAACGAACCATCTGCAAAGGAGAATTTCATAGAGCAAAATACACATTTCATTGTAACTAAGCGTGTAGATCTTCTAAAGTGACACACAACTTCTAATTATTAATTTAAGTGCTAAAGTTGAGCTGTGTGCTTTTCCAACTCACATTTCACTCTGCACTAGAGTAACAGGTGGAGGTTAATGCATCTCCAATGCAACGCCCTTCACCCTTGACCACTAGCGGGTGTATCGAGGACACCCTGGCCTACGCTGTTAGACGGCTTACATTTCAGTCTAAGCCAAACTGAGTGGCCAGAAGGTTACTCCAACTCTACTCCAACTCCCATCCCCTTTGATCACTGGCCACGACACCCGGACGCACCCAGTCTGGGTAAGGCTGGCCCAGAATACAGCTTTCAGTATTCCCTGAAGGCATAGGGGATTTAATCTCTAAGCACAGTAGCCGAGCGGCACGTCTGCCCAGGTTCACTTGGATTTGTGCCCTCCAGTAAAGGCGTTCAGAACTCCCGCCTTAAGCAAAGGGAGACTTTAAGCGTGGTTGGCTCGTTTATTTGCTTGCTCTGGACCACGGATGACAAGATACGCAGAGAAAGCCTCGGTGCCACTACGACCCACGGGCTCTCAGGAGCATGAAGAGCAGAAGGGAACCGGAATGCAACCCAGGAGGCGCGGTAACGGGGGGAGACAACAGCGAACAAAACCGAACAGATCGATCAAAGCCCCCCCCCGCGAGTCTGGGGAAAGGGGGACAGGCGTTAGCGGCCAGTACCTGTCCGGTAGTGGGCCCCATCCAGGTGCCGCTCCATGCAGGCGGGCGCGTTGGGCGGAATACTCCATTCGGAGCCGGCTTCCCCGTCGCCCGCCGGAGTCGCCGCCCGCTGGGGCGGCTTCTGCTGCTCGTCCGGAGCCGCCTTCGCGCCTTCCATGCCTCCAGCGGAGCCAGACAGACAGCCGAGCCCAGCGCGCGCGCACGTGCTCCCCGAACACCCCCGCTCCGCCCCCGAGAGCGCACGTCACTCGCCTCTTCTCGCGATACTCTCCGAGATTTTCGTTTTCTTCCCTCCCATTCGGAGATACACGCCATTTCCACTCTAGATTGCTATAGTGCTATTATTCCGCTTTCAGCATCCTATGGAATCCTGGGGTTTGCAGTATAGGGGAGGGGCCCCAGGATTCCATAGGATGCTGAAAGTAGAATATTAGTACTATAACAGTCTAGTGCGGAAATGGCCATACACTTTCCCTCTCCTTCTCCATTCCTCCTTTTTATGCGGCAAGACACACGGCTAAACCTTCAACTATCATAGCTCTGTGTTCCTCTTTCCCTCTCGCGCGCCTCTCTATTGGCCCCGGAGGGTGACGTTCCTTCCGTTCGAGGCTGTCTTAGTCAGGAACGTAGAAGTGTGTTCTCGCGAGACTTTCTCTACGGAGGCCGCCATCTTAGTCCTTTCGCCGGGGGGGGTCATCGGGACGGAGAGGGCAGTGCGGCTGGAGGCGCGATGCTGTCTCGCTTGGCCCTGCGCGCCCTGGGTGAGTGCCGGCTGTAAGGCAGGGGGCGGTTGGCGGGACGGAGATGTAGATTTCAGCCGAGCTGTGACTCCTTTTCCGCTTCCTTTCTGCAGCCCCGGCTGGCCTGAAGAGTTTGGCGCCCTCGTTATCCGCGGGGTGAGTGTCGGGGGAAAGGAGCCTGCGCCCTTCTGGAAGCTGAGGCAGGAGCTACTGTGTGTTTCGGTGGCTGGAGTTGCCCAGATAATGTTTATTCTGTTGGTCTCTCACCGAGTTTCTCTCTCTCCGTTGCTGGAGTGTAAGAAGGCGTCCAAGAGGGGACGCCCCCCGCCACGACTCTGTCTCTCTCTTCCAGCTCCATGTTGGTGCTTCCCAAGGTCATCATCTCACTCTGGCCATTTCCGCCCTAGGCTGTTATAGCGCATGATTCGGCTTTCAACACCCCCTGGAATCCTGGGGTTTGCACTTTCGGGAGGGGCCGGACGGCCCCTCTCGAAAGTGCAAACCCCAGGATTCCAGAGGATGTTGAAAGCCGAATCATCGCGCTATAACAGCCTGGGCGGAAATGGCCCTAGAGTATTATCCCACTTTCAACACCCTATGGAATCCTGGGGTTTGCAGTTTAGGGAGGGCCGCCTTGTTTTGGGGATTGGTAGGAAGAGGGGAATCGTATAAAGTAGACATGTGCGTTCCTAATGCAGTACAAATGAAAACATGTGAACAACAATGATTTTAACAGTTTGGCATGCTCAGGCACTTCCTTTGGTATTCTCATCAGATGATTATTTTATCCAGCATTTTTTTCACTGATGGCATAATAGAACAGATGGATGAAATACCATAGGGAGTCCTGAATGTGACTCCCAAACTGATTCAGAGCATAAAACACATAAGAAAGTAATGCCAAATAATAGCAATTAAAGGGGGGGAAGTGTGATTTTTTTCCCCCACAGATATAAATTGAATATTTTATTATAACCAGAAAGCAGCCAAGTTAAAACATCTTTTACCTATTTGGCCTTTAATCACAGTGTAAATTTGTGCTAGAATGTCTATGTTCCATCCAATTACTGTTCCTTGGTGCTGTTAAAGATTATGATAATCATTTGTACTTACTACATTTCCATTCCTTCTCACCTCACTAATTACACTCTCCCAACCATATGTATAAATACTTGCCAACTGAGGCAGCACTCCATGCATCTGATGAAGTGGGCTGCAATCCACAAAAGCTTATGCCAAGTAAAACTTCTTAATCTTTAGGGGTAGCTACCACTTGGTAGATAATGGTAGATGCTAGATCCTTTTGGTTTTGCTGCAGAAGACTAACACAACTGTCCCCTTGAAAACTTGCAGTGGTATGCTTTTGTGTAAGACAGAAAAATAAATAAAAAGTAGCGATGCAATGTTGGAGACATATTCCACTGCCCTTGTACTTCTGTTCAATAGAAATCTTTGTACATCCTCACCCTTGTGTCTATTGTTTTGTTTCCCTGACAGAGTGTGTGTTATAGAGGTAAATGGCATTCCTAATCTATGCAGTGGCCGCTCCCTTACCATGATCTCTGCATGCACAAATGTAAAGTCATGTGGAGTATGGCATCTCATTATAGTTAGCAGTCAGGTGCCGAAGGCACATGGACAGAGAGTGAAGGATTCAAACTACAGGAAAAGATGTTCCTCCTGAACCTCAGGAAGTACTTCCTGACAGTCAGAATTGTCCAGCAGTGGAATATGCTGCTGTGGAGTGTAGTAGAGTCTCTTTCTTTGAAAGTTTTTAAACAGAGGCTGGATGGCATCTGTTGGGAATGCTTTGCTGTGTGTTCCTGCACAGCAGGGGGTTGGAGTAGATGGCCACTGTGGTCTCTTCCATTCTATGATTCTGTGTCACGTCCATTGACTATAATGGGATGCAGGACGTGTTTTTTGTTTTACACAGTGGTTCTTAGAACAGAACTCCCGCTTGTACGGAAGTTGCACTGTATAGATATATCTTTTACATTTAACTTAATAAGATATACATGTGGGGAAACAATTAAGGTGCCCACACTATACTGATAAGAACAATAATGTGGAGTGAGTTGATTAAAAAAAAACCTGTATCTTTACCATTGTTTGGATCAATATCCTCAAAATCTGAAGACTTCCAACATCTACCTTAATAAGCATCTACCTTTCCACCTACATTTCTCAGCTCTTTCTTTTCTCAGGATGGCACCATGAGGGGGGTGCCTCAGAGAAGAGAACATTGGAACAATGAACTGGACTGTTCTTTTGCCGCTGGAGGGCCTCTGCTATTGCCTTACCTCCTTCACTCACTCTTTGTTCCCTTCCCCTCTCTCTTCCTCATCTCAAGCACACCTTACAATGTTTCTCTCCTTTGTTTTTGACATGCTGCTGCTCAAAACACTCACTGTATCTTGCCTCCAATTCACTCTCTTGTAATACATCCCTCCCTTGCTTTTTGCACTTTGTTGTTCCTGCCACTTACTCTCCCTTTGCCTTAATCACTCCTTCATCTTGCGCCCTTGCAATGCATGCCTCTTTTGCAGCTTACATCCTGCCACCCCACTAACTCACCCTTTCTTCCTCCTGCCCTGTCTCAGCTCACAGTCTTGCAGTGTGCCCCCTTACTTCTTGTACTGCTGCATTTTTCTCTTCCTTGCACCTGAAAAGCAGAAGTAACCCTTTTTCCTTGCAAAACAAGTTGACAGAAGAGTGTCCCCACATTTTGCCCTATGTTTCAGCTTCTACAAGAGCTAGAGACTTACTTTTTAGGGGGGGGAAGCTTGGAATCTGGGCCAGAGTAGGGTCCAAATGAGCACTGTGTAGCATGCCTAGGACCCAGGTAAAACCAGGCCAAACCTGGAGTGTTAAACCTTACCCACTAGTGCTTTGGTGCTGATTCTTGCAAAGAAAGGAGAAGAGGTTATACTTTTTTTCCTACACAGCAGAGAAAAGGTTATTGTCTTTCTTTTTTTTCTCTAGTAGTGTTTTCCTGGAAGCAACAGTGAGGCTATTAGCAAGAGTAAAAATACATACCCTGGCCAGTATGAGAGGAAAGAAGAGAGAGATTTTTAGTGGAGACACAGAGGTGTTTGCCAAGTGGGGAAAGAATGATCAGGAAGGAATGATTGGATTTATTGAATCCTGGTGGTTTGGATTTTTATGGTATTCTTGTCATGGTACAGTTTTCTTTTACTGTATCTTAAATTACCTTTAAACTCTGATGAGTTTTTAATCTAGTTGTGATAAAAAATATGATGAATGTAAGGCCCTGCATACCAAATTACTCTGCATTGGAATTTTTAAAAATCCTAACCTACAGTGAATATTTTCGTTGTGCAAACTAGGTGACACCCCATGGTCTTCCATGTTGAAAATTATTTTAGTTTGAGACCATGTCAGTCTTTGTAATTATGTTTAATCTCTCTTTGTATCTGTGATTGTTATATTTGCCTAATGAGAAAGAACAGCCATAAGAGGCTTGTTTTCTGTTACCTGTCAACAAAAGTCTATTGGGCTGTAGGATTCTGGTAATCATGTAACCTTCTCGGAATGCTACAGACTGTACTCTTTCAGTTCTGGCATAAACCATAATATTCTCTCTGAAGAGGCCCATGTGACCTGTATGCTTGTCAGTGTAATTTAAGACCTGCCTTAAACAGGGCTTTATACAATCTTTTTTTGTTTGCTGATGCTGTTCTCATTATTTGTATCTTTTTGATTTCCACTTTTGATTGTCTTAGTAGAAGTAAAACAACGTAAAATAAAATTTACTTTAAAAATGGAATATAAGTACATTACATATTTTCAGGCTATTAATTGCAGCTTACCCTCATTCTGAACTTTTTTTTGGGAAGGGTTTAGCATCACCAAATCACTTTCTTGATTGCAGAGTGCTACAAGTATCAAGACCACTTCACACAAGTCAGCCGCACTTGGCTCCTGTGCCACCTCTTCCAGAAACAGGAGGAAAAGTCCGTCATGGAATAATTCCTGAAGAATTTTTCCAGTTCTTATATCCTAAAACAGGAGTTACAGGTCAGCATGCCCTCTTAAAGGTGCTCTTAGTAAAAGCTAGTTCTTAACAAGAACAGTTATTTAGTAGATTCATACCCTGGTTTTAAAGTTGAACAAAGTATTTGAGGATCGCTGGAGGGCCAGATTCACTTTCAGATAAGTTTTGAAGGGTCACTTTCTAGTGATAAGCAGTGACAAAGGGAAAGGATAAAGCCAAAAGTATTTTAAGTTCTTACTGCCAGGAACTAAATTTTAGGAGAGACATTTCAACTTTTTGCCATATGGGCAAAACTGTACAGAAACTGAGAAACAACCAAATGATGATGTCATGTGGAAGCGGGGATGGCCATCTGGGGAATTCCAGGCAAGCTGGACCCTAGAGAGTGCTTATAATTTCCCACTGCATTGTATTTCAAAATACTGCAAAATACTGTGTTGGTTAATGACATTGCTTAAGAAGAAATGGCTTAAATGAATATGTACCTTTACAGCTTATTACTCCATTTCCTATTTCACCTAAAACTACCTATGGCATATGTATTGCCTATTAGTGTTTATTTTTTGAGGAATAAATTTCATCTCTGATTAAAATTCTTTCTAATAAGAATTGCAAAGAATGTGAATGCAATTTTAGAAGGCTCTGCAGTACATATGCAACTCCACCCACTTCTTTCTCCATTGGTTTGATGTATGCAACTGCAAGGGTGGGTAGAGTTCAGTAGTTGTGGGAAATGTTGTGTTAAGGTACTAGAATCCTGAAACCTACTAGGCAGAGCCAAGTGCAAATAGTTCAGGTGCTTGGATGCACAGCAGGGACGAATAGTTTGTGTCTGAGCAGGTGCTTAGCCTAGTTGTGACTGTTTAACAACAAGCTTATAAATTCCCTTACATAAAAAAGCCAGTCCTAGTTTTCTCCCATTCATACTCCTTTGGTAACCTAATTTAGTGTAATAAAGCTTTTTAGTTGTTATTGTAAGACAGTTGAGAGTTAAAAATATTTGCTGATCAGTAAAAAGGTCTACTGTTAGAAACACATTTTTGCCCACTTCTTTGTCTAGTGTACTACTCTAGCAGTAAGGCACTAAGGAGTGTAGATTTTGCTGCAGTCAAGTCCATGGACCTCCCAGTCCTTCTGCAGATGTAGTACCTGTGGCACTTGTCCTCAGGTTATTCGTGTGTGGATTATAATTGTAAAAAATAATGAAATTGGTGAGAAGATGAGTTTTGGACTCTCTTAATTTAGAAAGGAAGAACTTTATTCTTCTGTTCTAAAGGGAGATTGTGGGCGATTTGGGGCTGCTGCATACTTCTTGAATTCCATTAGTTGCTGAGCATCCAGTTTTGAAAGGAGAAGCAGCACTTCCAATAACTTGGTTAAGACTTCTTTTTCTCAATTTGCGTGTAGCCCTCTTCAAAGGTAAATATGTTCTCTGGCAGATCACATGTACAAAGATGTAAAATATTTAGTACTTCTTAATACTTCTCTTTGTAATTGTATTCTTATGTTCTTACTTTTAGGGCCATATATGCTTGGAACTGGGCTTCTGTTGTATCTCCTCTCTAAGGAAATTTACATAATTAACCATGAAACAGTAGCTGGTATTTGTATTGTGGGTCTGATCATCTATGGGGTTAAGAAGTATGGTGCTGATGTGGCAGCTTTTGCTGACAAGCTCAATGAGGTAAGACAGTATGTGTGTTTTAATTCACTAACAAAATGCTTATGTGGGAGATAGTGTACAGATTGTAAGAATAACCTGTTGCAGAGGTTATTCTTAGGATTTAGCTTAGCATGCCATCTCATGTCCTTCATGCTTCTTAGACTATGTCATGTCTTTTGTCCTTGTTAAGTAATAGGATCCACTAATTACTAGCTCCCATTTTAGCATAATCCTCCCTGCCAGTTGATAGGTTGTTAGTGGTTACTAGAAAGTATAATCCTGTGCATGTTCACACAGAAGTTTCATCGAGTTCAGTGAGTTACATCAGCCCTCCTCCCTTAGCCTATAGCTGCAACTCTGATTGGCTGTGTTGTGGAGGATGGTGATGGTGTTTCATCCACTCTGAATTTTTAGAGTCGTGAGTTTTGTGGTACTTTTCAATATAAGCAAAAAGATTTTCTAAGTTAATTTCTCACGAGATTTTTCATGTTGTGATTATACTTCAAGTAGGCTATCATACTTTTATTAGAACTGTTGTCCAAATTTGAAACTTGATATTGTACAGAACTAGTCTGATTAGAATGGTGGGAAGTATTTTAAAAAACTTTGCCGAATGCACTATTTGTTTATCCAGGTGGGCAAGAAAGTATACTATGGTGGAAATTATCTGTCGTGTGTCAAATTGCTTGTGCTCATTATGTTGAATACTATTAACATATATTCATCAACTCTAGCATGATGAGTGCAAGGCACACACTGACGTCTAATGTGAAACTGGATAAGAATCTGTAAGTCTGACTCTGTCAAACTAGTCTTCTTTCAGGATGGGCTTATTCTTTCTTGATTTCAGGAAAAAATTGCTGCAGCAGCTGCTGTGAAAAATGATATGATAAGCCACCTTGAGAAGGTCATTGAAGATGAAAAGAAAGAGCAATGGAGGGTTGAAGGCCGTCACCATCTCTTTGATGCCAAGCGGGTATATATTGCAATCGGCAGAGTAATCTTTTGTGTTGTATGCTTGCTCTTTACTGCCATTATTTCTACCTATTTGTTACAGTAGAAGGGAAGAGTGACATTCAGAACTGCAGTAAATTTGCCCCAGTTCCAGAGGCATGTTGGAACATTGAGAATGCTCTGAATGTTGTAAATTTAAGGCTTTTCCCAACAGGTTCATGGTATTCTCACCCCTTTGGCCTCTACATGTAGTGGATCTCCAAAAGCTATGAGCATTTCTGTGATGACTGGGAGGGGTTTTGTAAATTTAAATCATTTTATCTAAGGTCAGACTTCTCCACCCTCAGAGGTAGGGATCTGAAACATCATTTAGGTGTGGGGTTGGCAGTTGTGGCAGTTTCCATCCTGTGTCCTAGTGGTAGACTGCAGCTAGAGGTTTTTGGCTGAGGCTCAACCCTTGGTGTGATTTGAAGTTTATGTCTAGTTTTTTTGCTGATTGCTTTTTTTTTAGGGGGGTTCTGGCTGAGTTTGGGGTTTTGAGGAGTGACTGATGCTGCCACTCCAGGCAGTGTTTGGGGGCAGTTTTTAGCCTGAAATAAAAAGTGGGGTTGGACATTTCAGGGGAAGCTTGGAAAGCACAGAAATGGGTTTGGGACTGCACTGTTCCTGCAGGCTGCACTTTACCACTCCTGCTTTAAACCCTGGTAGGTCCACTTAGGCTCCATAAGATTGCAGCCCAAGTAAATCCTGATAGACTTGCTCTTTGTAGCAGAGAATGTGGGTGGTACATCCCATTTTTTCTGCCCATAATTAGAATTTGCCTTAGGGTTAACATAAGTCAGAAATGATTTGAAGACACACACCAACAACATTTGTACTGTTATTTGTACTGATTTAGCACAAAAAATCAGTGCTTGATTGTGTGTGGCTGCTGAGGGATAACAGTAAAATATATTATTGTTGGGAATGATGCCAACATTTAGAATTAAAAATAAATCAGTTCAAATTTTAAAAAGTATCAGATTGCATATACTATGTAGACTACTTTGGTAAAAGAAAACACAATACCCTTCTCAAATCTGTTGTCATCCATATACCTGACCATTGCCAGTTCTGGATTGAGATTATGCGAGAGGTAGTCCAAGACATCTGAAGAGCGTCAGGTTGAGGAAGGCTTTTATTACTGACCGTTGAAATACTTGTCATGTTAGGTTGTCTGCGTTCTTACTATCAAAGAAGATCTTGTTAGGCTCTCCTGATGGTCTTAGCCGGGGTGGGGGGAGAATAGTCAATTTATTCCATGCTAACAGTTGCAAAATGATTATTGCACATTACTGAAAGAAGGGACATGTTCTAAACAAGAGTCATACAAAGATAATGGTTAATGTCTGAATTTGCCAACTCTCTGTTTTTGAAGATGCAGATAAAATTTGTTGGTAGGACTGATCATCTTGTATGATTTTAGATGCTTATCTGTAAATCTTGCAGATAGAAAAACCTGTAGATGCCGTAAATGCATTTCATAATCATTTTAACTGGAAGAATGATGGAAAATAATATTTATTTTCTTGTTTTAGAACAACGTTGCTATGTTGCTGGAAACCAACTATAGAGAGAGGCTGCTGACTGTATACAATGAGGTGAAGAAGCGACTAGACTATCAAGTGGCATTGCAGCATCTCAAGAGGCGCATGGAACAAGATCACATGATCACCTGGGTGGAGCAAAATGTTAGGCAGAGTATTACACCTCAGCAGGTACTTAGAAACTGCTGCTTTATAGGTGCTTTTGGGTGACATCTTACTGCCAGGAAGACCCCTTATGTTTACCATCACAGTATGGCACCTAATGTGCTTGAATGCACTGAAGGAACTTTTGTCTTGATTTTAAGGCAAAGACTGAATGTTTAATAGAACATTTAATGATATACACCATAAAGTTTCAGAGCACTGTCGTTTCACACTCTGCTCTGATTTTCAGTTGTGTGTGTGTATGTGCCTTCAAGTTGCCTGTTGACTTATGATGACCCTGTGAATTTCATAGGATTTTCTTCGGCAAGGAGTACTCACAGTTGAATTTTGCCAGTTCTTTCCTCTAAAATATAAGCTTTCAGCATCTGGTATCTGCTGGCAATCTTCCATCCAAGTACTAACCAGAGCTCACTCTGCTTAAGTTTCCATGATCAGACAGGATCTGGTGTGCTTAGGTATTTAGGGCCCCTGATTTTCATCTAGTGAAAGAAAGTGAAAGTGGCAGCAGTGTAGAATCAGGAGTTGAAGAGCTGTGTAGTTCTCCCTTACTCTGCCCCTTATACTTTTGTTTTCCTTTATTGCTTCTTAATATGCTTTTGTATTTCAGGAGAAGGAGAGCATTGCGAAGTGCATCATGGACCTGAAGACACTGTCAAAGTCTGCCAGAGTGTCTGTCTAAAGGCAACATTTACATGACCTCTAATTCATATACTTGTTATTAAATAAAACATCTGTCTCCTTGTGCTGTGTCCTTCTCTCTGACTGATGTAGAGGGAGTTCCATTGTTTACGTGAGTTCAACTGATGACAGGTTTGACTCTCGCATGGAAGGATATCAAGAGGCGGATTAATGAAATTCTTACCTCATTGTATTCTGCAACTATTTCACATAAATGGAGAGAGTGAGACATTGTCAAATATTTAATAAACAGTGACTTCTTCCAGTATAAAATAATAACTTTCTTATTAATTTCTCATTCCTTATTTGTACTGATAATATATTCATAGATAACTATGGCCACCATAGCTCTTTTTCAGGGTAGCTCACATAGTAAATCAGGTTAAGAGAGATGGCAGTCTGCAAAGCTTTTCCTGGTCTTAACAAAGTGGCAACTCATGGTTGTAACATACTTCCCTTCCCTTGTAGCTCTTGTGCTGAGCATCCAAGACAGCTGGATCAAAAGCCTTGGTTTTCTTAGGAAGAAGATGGAAATTATGCCTGTGATTTGTTGCGTCACAGAGCCTGTAAAGCAAGAATTCATTAGGCAAGTACTTGTTCTTGAGTCTTAGGCCATTTCGGCACTACACTGCTATAGTGCTATTGTTCTACTTTCAACATCCTGTGGAATTCTGGGGTTTGTAGTTTACTGAGGCCAAAGATGCCCCTCCCTAAACTGCAAATCCCAGGTTTCCACAGGCTGTTGAAAGTGGAATAACACCTTACTTGAAGACACTCAAGTATCAAGTGTGGTTGATAGAGTATAAGGATCAGTGCTATGGATAACATTCGTAGGACACTGTATGAAACTAATTTGTGAATTTAATGTTGCCCTCATGGCAGCCAACCAGCAAATGTTACAGTTTGCTTGCAATGGCTGCAAAGTTGGCCGATCCTCTTGGAGTAGCAGAAAACAAGCTTGTTCCATCTCTCATATGGCAGCCTTTAAGACATTTGAAGATGGCTATCATGTCACCTCTCAGTCTTCTTCAAGCTGAACATACCCAACACCTACATCCATTCTTCATAGGTGTTGGTTTCCACATCATTGGCCATCTTAGCTACCCTCCTCTGGACACATTCCAGCTTGCTGGTAGCCTTATTGGTCCCCAGAAACAGACATATATTCCAGGTGAGGTCTGACCCTAAGCCAGGTAAAGTGGTACTAATATTTCCCTTGCCTTTTTTTTTTCCAGTGGAGCCCAGAATTGCATCTCCAGTAAGATTACAGTTGAACAAATTGCTTGAGAGTCAATGGGGTAATTTCATTTAAACTCCCAGCTAAAGTGAATCAAGTGAAATGAGATTTAGGTAAAGGATGACTAACAAGTCAACTCATTAATGGGCCTGTTTGGGATTAAAACTGAATTATCTCTGTTTTCTTAATGCTTACTGAATTTCTTGTGAATACATTTTCCTAATGTGATATGACTTCATTAGTTGGTGAAGATATTAACTCCATCAGTGTCTGAAGAAATGAATTTGAATCAATGAAATGAGTCTTGAAAGTGCAGCTGGATTCTTTTTCCCCCTTCGTTATTCTGATGCAGATTAAAATGGCTGTCTGTTCAAATGCTGGTGAAGATAATATTTTATGTACTCTCTGTAGGCTTGTAAAAAGAGAAGGACAAAAAGCTAATGATTATCAAGACTTTTGGAAATGGTATTCTGCTTCTTCAAGAGAAATACTTCAAACTTGTGCTAGTCAGGCTGCCCAGACTTTTTTGCTTTTGTTTTGTTATGCCAGACTGATCAAACTTGCTACCCTTGCTCAGTCAGTTTTGTCTGACATGGAATTTTAAAATAAGGCTACCAGAAGGGGACCCTGAAGTGTAGTAGATTTCAGATTGAATCTGGAGTTGACTATACTGGAAACACATCCATAGTGATCAATGCTATTTGCAAGCAATACTTCAGCATGTATTTTAGCATTTTACTTTCATATGATAATGACTTTTTGAAACATTACAATATAAATTTCCAGGAGCATTTAGCATACAGAATCTGTCAAATGACAAGTCCAGCCCACACAGCACCTTAATTTTGCAGAAGGAATTCCTGAAAAATTCAGAGTAACTTTTCTGTTTTTAATAAACATTTTTCCTAAATTCCTAAAATGTAAGACATAACCCCAATTCCTGGTATAAACCCACGGGTTCTACATAGGTTTATAAATGGTGTACACATATGTAATTGGGATGAAATTCTAAATTTTTGTGACTTTGAAAGTCTGCTGTTGAATAGCACATTCTTCTATTTTATTTATGTTGAAAGAGCAAGGCATGTGATTAAGCATACCAGATATGTGACCCCCACTGAAGAACCTTAAGACATTTTGTACATCGTGCAACTATTCAGTATGATACATATACTCACACATTAATTACAGCCTTCTTAATTCTCAAATGCAGCGTAAAAATCCTTAATATAAATGCAATAATTTTTTTCTCTGTGAGAATGGCTTTCTTTTTTTTTCTATTAATTTTTTTATTCAATAGACAAAAAACCCACAACATTACAATATGACAAATTAAGAAATAAACGACACAACAAAGCCATACACAAAATAAAACAAATGGAACAATACAATACATATAAAAACCAACTACAACACTATGAATATCTGATTAACTAAACAACCAGCTAATAAAAAGAAAACTACAGATAGTTTAAAACATTGGTTTCCGCTCTCATTGCAAACAGCTCAGACTAACCAGTTACACTTAACTATAAAATCTTCAATTAAAGCCAAAGTTAACTCTCGTTGCTAATTACAGCCTAATCTATATATCCAAAAAATTATCTAGTTAGTAATTGAGATAAACAGTAAGTCAGCTTTTAACATTATTCAATAATATTAGATTTGGTTAATCTTAAGCTAATACTTGTACTTATAAATGTTATATTATTTAAACCAATAATAAGGAAACAATCAAAATAACGTAATAATCAATCCTCCAAGAATTTTAGTAAACCCTCAACATTACTAATAAAACCATATGTTGTAAATATAAAGAACCTAAAACGGCAACAAACTAAAATCATCTATTAATTTTCGTATTGTACTTCTCATGTATAAGTAAAAAAAACAAATCAAAACTTATAAAGTTAAGCAAGTTAAAAATTTATTATCAGTTCAACTTCATTTTTCTTTAAAAAATCAATCCGACATTTCAATTCAGAAGAAAACTCACTTTTTGTTTGTCCCTTTAACCTATATATAAGACCATCCATTTCAACAATTGCCATCAATCTGTTAAACCATTCTTCCATTGATGATATCTCTATTTTTTTCCAGTACTTTGCATATACTAGTTTTGGTGCTAGTAACGTATGTTGCACCACTTTATGTTGTTTCTTGTCAATAGTTGTGGCTTCTTCCCAAATTCCTAACAAATATAGTTCAGGATTTTTAGGTAATTGAGATTTCAAGATCCTTTGCATCACATTTTTTATCCTAGTCCAAAATTGTTTTGCTTTTTCAAAAATCCACCACATGTGGTACAAAGATCCAACTTGGTGTCACCTGGATTTCTCCCTGAGTAGAATCCCTCGGCAGGGTTTGTGCCCAGTGCACTAAGCCCATAAGCCACACTGAGAGAGAGAGAGAGAGATCAAAGTTTTACGTCAGATTCTGCAGAATGGAACACAAGGTGCACAGCAAATCTATCGTTCCCTGAACACAGGCCAAATTACATCTCATATACTGTAGTTGGCAAGGATTTCATGGTTCTCCCTGGGGAGGAGATAGCTCCATATGTATAGGAAACTATCATGAATATATTATTATGTCAGCATTCAAGCATTCCACATGTGCACATAGGTGGACCCAGATTATAATACCAAATCCCACCTTGGGGGTGTGAAAGTTAATATTACAATGAAGCTATAGGTAACTATAGTTGAGCTCTTGTGGTTGCTCCCCCTCCCATTGTCCCAGTCTGGGGTGCTCCAGACATTGCAGGCCACAAAGCTAATCATACTCCAGCATCTGCTTGCACTTGCTTCTCCATTTTAGCTTGTTTTGCTTAGTCTTGTTATGTAAAGCTTTTTGCTGTCTTGCAAGCTTTGCTTTGTTGCCCTTCTTTCAAGCCATTAGTTGCTGGCTAAAACTATTGGTCAATTTCTGGACCCTGGGGATTCACAGCAACCTTGGAGTCTCACATTGGTCTCGAGATTTCCAACATTTGTTCTTCATTTCTTTATATATCGATGAAAATCTCTTCGGTATAAGATATCAGCAATGCATCATCTTATAGCAGTTTTCTTGGAGACCATAGCAAAATACTTTTTTAAATGTTCTTTGTCCATAACTTTTCCCATTGGTTCATAGTTACATTATAGCCAAAATTCCTTGCCCAACTAATCATATATTCCTTTACTTGTTCATCTTCCATCTCTAACTTCAACAGAAATTTTTACATTTTGGCAGTCAACTGTACATAGCAATCAGCACATAGCAATAATTCCAAATCTGATTTGTTCTCTTCAAATAGGTTATTCCTGCTATCTTCCTTGAATCTTAAGTAAAGTTGTCTATATGAGAGCCACTGCATATTCAAACCTTCCTCTTGTAATTGCTGTGATGATTTCATTATATGATCTTGGTCTTTTTTTCTCTACTAAATCATAATGTGTTAAGCAGTGTTGATCAGCTCTCATTTCTTTTCTGGGTTTTCCTGAAATATTCCCAATATATTCTTGAAGATCCAAAGTCAAGTGTGAAAAAATTACTGGAAACAACTAAAAAATGTGGAGAGATAGCAGGATTTAAAATTAATAAGGGTAAAACAAAAATCATAACAAAGAATATGACTAAAAAAGAAATGGAAGTAATACGATTGACGGGATTTGAGACAGAAAAAAAGATAAAATATTCAGGGATTGCAATAGCAAAACAAAACAATGAATTGTATGAAAATAATTACAAAAAATTATGGACTGAACTAAAGATAGAAATTCAGAAATGGTCTAAATTGAGGTTATCTTTATTGAGAAGGATAGCATCAGTAATTAATTAAATTAAATTAAATTAAAAAATTAAATTGATTAAATTAAAGCAATAATTAAAGATTCAGTGATACAATGGGCAAGAAATATAGGACATGAAATTAGCTTGGAACATTGGGAGAAAAGCTGGAAGAACACACAAAAATTTACATTAGCCCAAAAGCTGAAAGAAAATTACTTTAAGGTGCTCTATAGATGGTACTTAGACCCAGCAAAATTAAGTAAAATGTACAAGACTTTCAGTAAATGTTGGAAATGTAAGACAGAAAAAGGAACATTTTTTCATATGTGGTGGTCATGCCCTGAAGCTAAAAGATATTGGAAAAGCATTCAAAAGAAAATATTGGAAATATTACAAATTAATATTCCTTTGCACCCTGAAATATTTCTTTTAAATATGTTACATCAAAGAGAAAAAGAGCATATTAGATATTGGAGAATAATACTATATGTGGTATCAAATGCAAGGATTACTTATGCAAAGTACTGGAAGTGTGAACTTATACCTAATATCGAGGAATGGGATGTTAAACTATTAGAAATGATAATGATGGATGATTTGGCAATGGCACTTAAGGGTGAAAGAAGAGGGGAAAATAGGGAAGAATTGAAACCTATTAAAGAATACATACAAAGAAAATGGGCAATTCAGAAAGAAACATGAAAAGAATGAAAATAAGCAAAGATATGGGAAAAGGGAATTGAAAAATATATTTTCAAAATTATATGGCAAGTCACATAAAAAGAGAAATGATCTATTTATCTATCAATTTATGTAAATTAAGATAGAAGATCAATAGAAGAAGAAGAAATAGAAATAGAATTAGATGTTGGATAGGTGTATAAATTTATAAGTATATAGGTATATAAATTTGATTGTATATATTTCTTTGCTTTTTGTTTCTTATATATTTATAAAAAGAAAGAATGATTATTTGTAAATATTGTTTGTTATAACTTTAATAAAAATAAAATTTAAAAAAAGGAAAAAAAAGAAATATTCCCAATATATTAATGCGTTCAGGTTTGTTAAATACTGAGATACTGACATATTGATTAGGTCCAGTTCTAGAGTGATGGGAATTTTGTATGCACGCAGACTGCACTGACATCTATGACTTACAAATATGAGTTGCTCTTGGCTACATATATTGCAAACCTACCACCACACAGCAATGTCTCAAAGGTCCTGCTTAGACATGTGTTCATTTTGTGGTAGACAAAGCAAGATGTAGTGGTTTGGATTTACAATTCCATCTCACTCCTTTATTTATAACCTGTCTTTTACTCAAAGTTGGGACATTAAAAGCCAGAAATTACAAGCAGAGCTCCTTTGATGTTTTTGAATTGGGTCTGTTCATATATTTAGCAGCGAGTCACAAAGTTTAGAGCAGTAGAACATTTAGGCCATTTCCACATGACGACGCTCTTCCATGTCATCTTGCTGCAGTCCCGGGACCAGAAGGGAGTGCGTCAGCAACGCTCCCCGATGCCCCCGCTCAGTCCATGCAGAAGAGAACGCAACGGTATCATGTCTTCCTTTTGCAGCGTAGCAGGGCTTTTTCCATTGCTTCCGCATGGCCAGAAGTGATGGGAGCACCACACAATCACAGATGCGAAATGGATTTTTTCCGTTTTGCGAAAACTGTGCTAGCGCAGTGCTCCACGACAGAATGACAGCAGGATGGCGACAATGTCATGTGGAAGCACAACCTGCCGACTGCTGCCATCCTGTGGCAGAAACGAGATAGCGACATCATGCGGAAAGGGCCTTAGTATGGTTTTGCTCTAGGTAATCACAACAAGCAGGGGACTTATTCCCTATGTACAGATATGAGTAGCTGGTTTGCATCTTGAGAAATGTGGTATTCTTAAGTTCAGTGAGAAGGTAGTAAATTTGGATGGTCGTGATTAGATATCTCCTGTTGTTATCAGAATGGAAAATTGCTATTCTTGGGTCATGTTGAGAGTGAAGGGGAAGCGAAGGGGAAAGGCCTGCATAAAGTATTTTTTATATGCATATGATTAAATTCTCTATGATGAAGGGAGGGAATATGTATGGAAATAACACAGGAATTCTTGGTAAATATCCAGCAGGTGGCTATATATATTTGCAGGTACCCTTACTGTGCTGGTAATAACAAATACCTATGTGTGTATATATCAAATGTCACAGAAATTTGAATATCATCTGAGTTTCACACTTTCATTTCAGAAGTAGCAACAGCCCTGTGGAGATGGCTTGTTTAGTCAAAAATGCAGATGCTGTTTAGGATTAATGTGGCTTGAAAGATGCTGCTTCTATGTCTTTATTAGCAAGTGGTAATGCTACTGTGCAAAAAGTTTCATTTCCTGACTATTAAAGATAAAGCTGTTCTGAAAATTACAGAAAGCAGCCCCCACTGCACCACTGTAATCTTATCAGATGCTAGAGAGACTGTGTGAAATGTTTGAGGCTTTAAAATTTCACTCACTACAAGACAGAACTATAACTTTATCTAAATTTTGTGCCAGAAATTTTGTGGCCCAAAGGTTGAGTCAACTTCAGGCTAACACATCCAGAGAAGTGTGACAGCAGTGAGCATGATCAGTGTTGATATGCAGTCCCAATTTCCCCTTCCAATGTCCAATTCTCTCATGTGCTACTTCAACCATTCTTTTGCCCACTCTCTTCATTTTTTCTGTCATACACACAGACATCATACTCCTACAGCAAGAAACCACTCCTTTCTCCAGTGGGCAGTTTTCTAGGGTTCCATGATATATAGTGAGATGGAGAAAACACGGGCACCTAAGAGATACTGTTGGGAATCCTCTTTGTCCTTTGTAATTATGCTGTGATAGTGATACCAGAAGGAATAAGATTGACAGTACTGTATAGCCGCTATAAAGGAAGTTAGGTAAGAAATAGGTTCACTACCACTGCATCGCTTAAGTACAACGATTAATCCACTAGCAGGATTCCAGCCTTAAATCTCACTGAAAAGATCTGACAGCAGCTGTGATACTACAGAATACCACCTCTCTTTCTCAGCTTAGTGCTTCATCTTTCCCTATTAGTGTGCCACCACCCTGCATGGAAGGCCTTTTATAAAAATGACAGATTCTTGTCCCTGGAACTTTCATTCTCACTTTCAACCATGGGGACACAATAAAAAGGTGAGTGAGCAAATTGGCCAATTTAATATGGAAGAATGCAATTAATATTTTGGACTTTTGTTGAAAAGTACAGTGTGCATTTAGGTCCTGATTTATCACTACTATTGGGATGTATCAGGGAGAGACTGTAATCCAAGGCAGAGGGTGTGATGTGTCTTCTGAAGGACTGGAGTTCAATCCTTGGCATTTCCAGTTGAATATAGACATGCAGGTAGAAGGGTTGAGATTTCTGCTGGAACCCTTGGTAAGTATCTTCTGGTCAGCATAGAAAGCATTAGATAAATGGTTTGATTTGGTGTAAGAGGAAGAAGAAGAGGCAAATACTGGAAAATAAAATCTGAAGAAAAGGCAGGGGAGAGATATACCCTCAAGTGCTCAGTGGATTGCTTTTATTTGTGTATTTTTTAATGTTAGAAACCCAACATGTTTCAGCCTGTGTATATATTTCATTGGCCTTCTTCAGGGTCTACATAAAAAGAAATATACATAGACATGCCAGATTAAAAAAACCCAAAAGGACGGCATATAATTACGCCATAATATCTATATAAGATATAATATATTTCAGTTTTTGGATATTGCTTAAAGCCTATATATACCAACATGCTGTCTAGGAGCAGAAATTTCTGGAGTTCTGGCTGGACTGAAAAAAATAAATTTCACAAGGCTTGCAGAGAGGCTGTGAACATGAGGCGAGACTTATGAGTCTCTATTAAAAAAAGGCATAGGGCAGCAGTGGAGGTGGCAGTAAATAATCCTCAAATAATCAAATCTGCAAACGTTAGTCCTGCAAATGTGGAGGGCCAACTATATTCATTTTTTCTATAAACCAAAATTTGAGGTCTGTTGCACAATGGTGGCATTCCAAGAAATGATGTACCAAGGAAACACCTACTTTTTAAAGGGTGTTCTTATGTCTGAAAAGGTGTTTTCCTATACATTTTTTAGAGGTCTTGTTGTCTTTGTCTTTCCCACATACATCTTCAGATATTTCCATTGTATAGCATAGATGACAAAACTGCTGTTTCAAGTGGTAAAGTGGGCAGAGTGTACCTCTGTTAGAGTGGTTTGTAAATTCAGTCATTTTGTAAGTATATTTGCAATAGACACAATGGCCACAGGTGTGGTGTCCCGTGGGTATGGCTGCACCCATCAGTATTCATTGATGTTTGGATTGGTTCCCTGAAACTCTTATTCACTAAAATATCTCTAATGTTTTTGGTTCTTTTAAATAAAATCTGTGGATTTTATTGCAAATTAGTATATTTTGAGTTATTTTCCAGTGTTGTTGTTGTTTTATTAAACCCTGTAAACCTGGAAATATAATTGTAAATTGAAATTGTTGGATTGTGATCTACCTTGTTTTTTTAGCAGTTCAGAAAGTGACTTCTAAGATGCCTTATGTAGACCCTGGACTACCATATCATGTGGACAGCCTCTGTCAATTAATTGATTGGTCAACATACAGATTTCCTTTCTGAAGTCACTTTCATTGATTTAGTGTAAGGCAGCATGATAGGGTCACCTTGGGATCTCCATAAGTTGGAAATGACTTGACGGCACACAACAACAATGACAAGTTACAGTGGTTCAGATGAACAATGTTTGTCAGGTACATCCTGTTCTGAGTCCATTTGCAGGGATGCAGGTTATCCGGAACTTCTTTATCCTGAAAGCATAAACAATGGGGTTCATGACTGAATTGGAATGTGAGAGCACGATAGCCAAATCTATCACACTTTGTGGGATGTAGAGACTGGGGCAGATATACTTGAAACAGTTCAGAATACACATTGGCAACCAACAGATGACAAATAAAAAGAGGACTAGGAACAAAGACTTGGCTGTCTTGAATGCATGCCTATAAAATACTCCTTGCTCCTTGACATTCCCTGGATACAGTTTGAGCTTTGATCGAATGATGCAGAAAACCTTTGTGTAAAGGACACACATGAGAATCAATGGGATGAGTACGCCAATGAAGAAGTTCAGGTACATCAGGTATTCCATTTTCATAACCTTGATGAACTGACATTCTACTTTACTTGAATTTCTTGGCATTTCTTCTGCTCAGCCAAACATGGGAGTAAATCCTACTAGCAGTGACAAGAGCCAAATTGTTCCCAAAGCCATACGGGTTCTTTTCTCAGTGGTTATTAACTTATACCTGTATTCGTGGAGAGAGAAAAAATGACACATCAAATGAGATAACATTTTCTACATAGGTAGAAAAAATGGAATACAGAAATATAGGATGGGGGACATGTAGCTGGATAGCAGTACGTGTGAAAGGGATCTAGGAGACTTCATAGACCACAAGCTGAACATGAGTCAGCAGTGTGATGCTGCAGCCAAGAAAGCCAATGCAATTCTCGGCTGCATCAATAGGAGTATGGTGTCTAGATCGAGGGAGGTACTGGTACCACTGTACTCTGCTTTGGTTAGACCTCATCTTGAATACTGTGTCCAGTTCTGGGTACCCCAATTCAACAAGGACATGGTCAAGCTGGAGCAAGTCCAGAGGAGGGCGACCAAAATGGTGGGAGGCCTGGAAGCCATGCCCTATGAGGACAGGCTTAGAGAGCTGGGGAGGTTTAGTCTGCAGAAGAGAAGGTTAAGAGGGGACATGATAGCCATGTTTAAATATTTGAAGAGATGCCATGTAGAGGAAGGAGAGGGCTTGTTTTCTGCTGCTCCAGAGACCAGGACAAGGAGCAATGGATTCAAGCTGCAGGAAAGGAGATTCTACCTGAACCTCAGGAAGAACTTCCTGATGGTCAGGGCTGTCCGGCAGTGGAATACACTGCCTCGGAGTGTAGTGGAGTCTCCTTCCTTGGAGGTTTTTAAGCAGAGGCTGGATGGGCCATCTGTCGGGAATGCTTTGAGGGTGTTCCTGCATGGCAGGGGGTTGGACTGGATGGCCCCTGTGGTCTCTTCCAACTCTACATTTCTATGATTCTATGACTATAGCCCTAGGGCTGTGTGTCTTCCAAGGCAGCTTTTAACCGCTCCAAATTCCTTGGATCATAATTTTTTTCCTGGACAAATTGAAGGTAAGTTGCTTTCCTTGGAAGACTCTGTGAGTGGCAATTCACCTTTCAGATAGCTTGCAAGCCTCTTCCTCACCACTGTTTGACATCAAAACACCAGTTTTTCAAAACTAAAGTGGGCTTCCAGCCACTTCCAGGTGTTTTCTTTTTTGGTAATATAAGTGGCTCCTGAAGGATCCCAGGAATGGAAAATGGCATTCCAGTTGCCCAACCCTGTTTTAAAACAACTCTACTTGAAGAACATACCATCATGATCTGGCTACTGTTGTAGACAGGATATAATAGGATTATTTGCAATAAAGTATGTAATATTCTTTACAATATCCAAGCAGGCTAATTGTGCGTGTGTGACAGAGAGTGTGCTAGTGTCAGGACAGGCTATGTGGCACGTGTCCAAGGCCCTTTCCACACTTTCCGTGGAATTTGCGCTGCAACGCAAAATAAACCGTGTCGATTTTTTATTTTTGCGCCCTATCTCGGGGGAATGGTTTTCCGTGCCATAGCTGGGTGGAGTGCAGTTTTTCTCCCTATCTCTGGTGGGTTCTCGTGCCTGTTTTCTGCTTTTATCTTTCCCTGTGAGCGATGGAGGAAGAGGTGTTTCCTGAAGTTGAACGGCCCATTTTAGCTGTATTCTGGCTTCTTGGAGTTGTGCTGGCTGAACTGGAACATCTATGGGCTTAAGACCGCGCGAGGAGGCGCCGGCGATTGGCCTTTTATTGGTAATGCTGCGGAGGATTTAAGCTTTTCTGTGTCGCTGCTTGGAGGCTTCTCGCGGCGCGTTCCAACCACTGAAGCTGTCCATGCCCACAGCCCGCCCTCTGATTACATCATGCACGAATCAGCACGGTATGAGGGGAAAAAACCCACATTTTCCCCATTTTTCAAAAAGCCCGTGCGCTGACTGTTGCCGACTTAACCGGGCAGATTAAGGTGTGGAGCTTGCCAATTATGTGCAAGCTAGCGCACTCAAACGTGTGGGCGATGTCTGTCAGAGCTCGCGCTGCCCCATCTTATTTACCCCGTGTGGAAAAGGCCCAAGAAATTTACAAAAGGCCTGGGGGATTAGGAGGAATAGTTAGAATCTTCCCTGCCCCACCCTGATTTTGCTGCTTGAAGTAGTTACCTCAATTTGCCTAATGGTAGGGCTGGCCCTTTATGGAATCAAAGAATCTTCCATCAATGCAAGCCATTAAATACTACCCCCTGAAGATAATGGCCAAGACCCTCTTGCACAGTCTACATGACATAGGGGCAGCTTAGAAGTCAAAGGAAAGTGGCCAAAGGCACTGCAATGATGGAGGCGAGGACAGCAATGAAGGCCACTTCCATCTAAAAATAAAAGTGCCTTGTTGACTCTGCTTTGGAGCCACAGGGCAGCTTTATCTCTTGACAAAAACAGTTTCTGCTGCTCTGCCCACACCTGTTAAACTGTGGTTTAAAGGTGGCTTCTGTCCTTTGTGCCTCAGGGAAAGTCACCAACTGTTGCTCAACCTATGATCCTACAAACAATACACACACACACATGCACACATGCACACATTTCTATCTACATTTAATTGGGTAACTCTAAAGCAGCCAAGTTTTAGCCATCATCTTTTAAATATCTCCTTCATATGTTGTTACCAAACAAACCAGTATTCTGTTGTTTTCAACCAATCAATCCATGCCTAGAAAAAGATGTTTCATTCCAGTTTGGGAAAAACACAGCAGAAGCTTCCCCCCCCCATCTTGGTGGCCAAACCTGAGTTATGTAAGTGACATGAGGTCACCATCAGCCTTCTCTGGCAGACCAATTGTTCTACAAACAACTCCTTACCACTTACAGGATTATGCTTGAGACAGCTATAGAAAGTTTCTTGAGCAAGAGGAAAATTGCTCAGCCAATGTACTTACACAAGAATACCTCTTAAACCATCATCCCCCAGCCCAACATCTTTACAGATGGGTTCAAACTACTTATGCCACTGTCTCATCCAGTATATCATTGGCTAGAATGATTGGATTGGTAGCATTCCTCCCCCTCATTCCCGCATAAAAATCTGGAGGAGTATTAGGCTAGAAAAGCTTAGCTTAAGTCATTTAACAGTGCCATCTTAATTCCTATGAGAGAGGATTTGGC